>CM021102.1:384276309-384499368 GCA_007115665.2 Sequoiadendron giganteum
TGATAGTTGAGTGATTAAGAGGGTATAGGGGTTCAAGGATTAGGGTTTAAGGGTTGAGGGTTGAGGGATTAAGAAGGTACAGGGGTTGAGGGATTAGGGTTTAAGGGTTCAGGGTTCAAGGTTTAGGGATTAAGAGGGTATAGGGGTTGATGGATTAGGGTTTAAGGGTTGAGTGTTGAGGGTTGAGGGATTAAGAGGGTATAGGGGTAGAGGGATTAGGGTTGAAGGGTTGAGGGTTGATGGATTAGGGTTTAAGGGTTTAGGGTTCAAGGTTCAACGATTAAGAGGGTATAGGGGTTGGGGGATTATGGTTTGAGGGTTGAGGGTTGAGGGTTGAGGGTTGAGGGTTGAGGGATTAAGAGGGTATAGGGGTAGAGGGATTAGGGTTGAAGGGTTGAGGGTTGAGCATTGATGGTTGAGGGATTAAGAGGGTATAGGGTTTCAAAGATTAGGGTTTAAGGGTTGAGGGTTGAGGGTTGAGGGATTAAGAGGGTATAGAAGTTGAGGGATTAGGGTTTAAGGGTTGAGGGTTGAGGGTTGAGGGTATATCTCTCAACCCTAACCCCTCAACCCTCTCTCTATCTCCCACTCTCCCCCTCTCTCCCTCCCTCTCTATCTCCCACTCTCCCCCTCTCTCCCTCCCACTCTCCCCTTCTCCCACTCTCTGCCACTCTCTCTTTCTCCCACTCTCCCTTCTCCCTTTCTCCCACTCTCCCCCTCTCTCCCTCCCTCTCTATCTCCCACTCTCCCCCTCTCTCCCTCCCAGTCTATCTTTCTCCCCTTCTCCAACTCTCTCCCACTCTCTCTTTCTCTCACTCTTCCCTCCCTCCTCCTCCTATCTATCTCCCACTCTCTCTTTCTCCCCCTCTCCCTCTCCCTCCCTCTATCCCTCTTTCTCTCCCACTTGCTCTCCCTCCCTCCCTCCCTTTTTCTCTCTCAATATCTCTTTCTCTCACTCTCCCCCTCTCTCCCTCCCTATCTATCTCGATCTCTCCCACTATCTCTTTCTAACCCTCTAACTCTCCCTCCCTCTCCCCCTCTCCCTCTCTCCCTCCCTCCCTCTCCCTACCTCTCTCTCCCTCTTTCTTTCCCACTCTCCCTCTACCTCTCTCTCTCTCTCACACACTCACCTCTATCTCCTCTACTATAAGGGTGCAGGGGACATATATAGAATTAGGATAGAGGGTATAGACAAAGAGGGAGAAAATAAATATATTAAGAAAACCATATTTCACATAATGCGAGTGCATGTTTTACTCCACTAAAAATGGTAAAAATATCTATATACCCATGATTTCAAGGCCCACAGTCTGCATATTCCCCCGATTTTGTGCGTGCTCCAACAAAAAGTAGCTTTTTGATGATGTTCTGAAGTGTGCAAGCATGCTTTTCACATTCCATCACCTTTTCCATGATCTTTCTACCACCTTTGCATGAAATAGCAGAGTTTCCACGTTGAAAGACATATAATATCAATTGAAGTTTGAATTCCATTGAAAACTGATATACAATTGAAGTTTGGAGGGGAAAAAGCTTTTGAACAAGTAAAATTGTTGTGGAGTTTGAAGAAAGAAGAAGCTAAGGCTACATAATTGGGTTGAACTCCTCCATTTGAAAGTCTGGTTTTTTAGGTATGTGAAGTCATTCCACATTTTATTTCATTCTATTATGGCTTTCTTTCATTTTTGTTTGTCATTATAACCTTACATTGTCATTGTAACATAGCATAAAGTTGATTAGAAACTCAGAACCATTCAATTCGTTCATGACACTAATTCAATAACTCAATGCTGCAAATTACATGGAAAAATAACAACAAATCATGTGGAAGGTAACTACCAACCTTTATCCAGACATCCAAGTCATTATAATCAACATGTTATTAATTGAAATAAACCAAATACACATTCCAAATATCTCACCAAAATTCATCCTTTAAGACAACTCCAAGCCTCTCCCATTCCTCCGAAGGGTCCAAAAACCTTCCAATACCTCTACACAAACTGATGCAGTACAAAGGAAGAAATCAACACCTTTCTTCACACACTTATTCGAATATATTTCCCTTCACAACACATTTGATTCATATACTCAAATTAGCATTAAGTGTTCCCAATTCCTTAACAACCTTCAAAACACCTTGAAAATCTTGAAAATAACTTATTACAATCAACTAGATTCCTCAAAACATCAACCAATGATTATGTCATTCACAAGTTGTCTTAAATATTCCATAATGACACCATTGTTTATAAACACAAACTATAATTCTTAAGGCACAACCAAACCATTATTTGCTTAAGAAATCTTTCTTTGAGTTAGTACAAAAAAAATGAAACCTTTTAGAAGTCTGCCCTTACCCACAAACTTAGTTCCTTTGTTCACTGTCCACATTACTAGTAGCCAAGCATTTGCAAATTGTCACATGTATCTCCAAAACCATACACACACTTTAGACTATGATACTCATTTTTGATGTAGAGTTAGAGGACCCAAAACCATTCAAGATGTAAAATTTCCTTCAAGAGGCATCTAAAAAGATTAAAAATGCCTAATGGACCAATCCCAACACTCCTCCAAGTTGGAAAACAAACAAAAACACTATTTCCCACTTTTCACCCTTGGAATCTAGTACTAGTGCAAAACCAATTTTTGGCCCTTAACTCCAAAAATTTCCAAAACACTAGGAAAATAAAAGACTGATTCTAGCACCCATTTTAGAGTTGCAAGACATACCTTAACCCATCACATGACTCCTTTGGAACAACTTTAAGAAAATTGACCTTTTCACTTTTTTAGGCCTCCAAGTAGGCCAATTTTACAAAGGAACTACCCTTAGATCCTCACACCAGACTTCTAAAACCAAAAAAAGTCTTTAATTAGGTCTCAAAACAAGATATTTTCTAGGTCTTAGGACCTTACCCGCTCAACTAGGCTTCCAATACAAAACCCCCCATTTTTCAATGCAAAGAGGGAGGGTTTATAGAAACTCCTATACCTAGGCCTTCCCAGGCCATTCCAAAGCATCAAAAATATTCAAAATACCTTGTAAAAGGTCAAAATTTCATTACATATACCACTCCTTCAACACTTTTTCAAAATCACTCCTTGGTTCCTCAAATTCTCATGGAAAAGTGCTTGTTTCAGCCTAAGAACCCCATTCTATTGTCATTAGTTTCATTCCAAGGCATGTTAAACAATAAAAGACCCTAATATAAAAATTTACATGCCATCCCATTGAGAAAAAAGTCATAACAGTAGGTGGGATGGTCATTTCATAATTAAAAACTACTCAAACCCTTGACTGGCTTGAAATGAGCAGTTTCATAAAATTGTCAATTGCTCCCTTCAAACATACTGTTAAGCCCTAAAAAATGATGAATTAGATATTTAAGACATGTTCCTACAATATTATATTAGTTTTGTATCAAGGGGAGGTTGTACAGATCCGTACAAGTGAAGGAATGTGCAAAAACACGAGTGAATTTCTGGAAAACAACATTTTTTTATCATTAAAATGGATTTCAAAATGAACAATACTCCTCCCTTCCAATGGAGGTTGTTTAAACTTTTTGAAATGACAACCAACTTCCCCCAACACATATAACTAACAAACAACCACCTTTGAAGGCATATAAAAACTTTGTCTATGCTAGGTTAACTTTTGTACACGATGATTGTAAGTATTATTTAAATGAAGCCTTCAATGAAATATATTTTTCAATTAACTTGAATGGATACATATTTTAGGAACTAATATTTGTCTCATTACCATGGTACAAATAAAATTATCCGCCATGCCGAAGAAAAAGACATAGAGGAAACTAACAGACGAAGAGAACGAAACCTTCAAAGAAAAGGAGAGAGTTCGGGTGGTAGCATATCGTGAAAAGAAGAAATTGGAAACGATTGCTGAAAACAAGCTGATTGTAGAGGAACCTCAACCATCAAAAAGAGAATGAGAATTGGAAGCACAAGATGCATGAATGCGAAAGCATCGTCGTAAGATAGATTCAGATACCGTAGTTGGAGACACACCCTCAACGAAAAGTGAATATGAAGGGACACCATTAAGCACAAGCGAATATGGAGGGACACCATCTAGTACAAGTGAATATGGATGGACACCATATACTGCAAGTGAATATGGAGGGACACCATGTACCACAAGTGAATATTGTTGCACACCATTCAACACATCTCAAGTTGAGAGTACATCATCACTCGGAATTGACGAAGAAGGTATGCCATCATCCCCATGTGAACCTCAAGGTATGTCTTCTTCTCCACCCTTGATTGAAGGTATGCAATCTAGCCCACCTCAATTAAATATTGATGAAATTCCTAATGTTGAGATGTATGTACTGAGGAGAACACCACCTAGAATTTTGCATAGAAAGCCAAAGTATTTGATTAATATTGATGATGAGATTTTGCAGCACATGGAAGGTAAGATCTCAACACACACTTGTAGAAGATATACTGATAAGATTTGGGAATGATTCTTTGAAAGGCTAAATGAGACTGCAAGATGTCAACTATTTGTTGAAATGACGCGAGGTGTAAAGTATAGGAACATCATGAAGACTCTTGGGTTGAGAACATCGAATGCATCGAGTGAAGACACTATTGTGAAGAATCTAATGGATGCTTATGAGAGTGTGGGTAAGACATCACACTCAAAGGATAGTAATGTCACCCGACGTGTCATTACATCGACTTTGGTAAGCTGTTAAACAAAGAGAGCTTGTCTAATTAAAAAGACTAGTGAACAAACGAGAATTAGTAGAATTTTTTTATCAAGAGCCATTCAAAGGCGGCAAAGAATTGAGGGAAATGATTCAAATGAATTATGGGCATTCTCAGGGAGACTACCACAAAAAGATAAAGAAGTTGTCAAAGCCTTGAGAACACTAATTGAAGAGTATTGGAAGAATAAAACAAGTCCATCTCTGAATCAAAGGGATGTGGTAAGAAGGAGAATCGGTAATCAGAATCGTGAGCCACATCCAAAGCATTTTTTGGATATGATTCAAACCCATTCTTTTGAAAATTTGAAAATGATTATCCTCAAATTAGTACTTCTCAAAGATTTTTTGAAATGCTTAAACCTTTTTATGTCAAGATAAATCACACACACACTACTTGTTGTTGTAGACTACATAATGAATTTTCTAACCATTATGATGTTTATCATTCTATATGTTTAGATTTGCATACTAATGATGTTTTGCAGGATTGTGGCATAGAAACCCCACCAAAATCTTCAAGAGAGTTCTTATCAAAAATTTTATGTGAAATAGAGGATGGCTAGATATTCTATAGGCCAACATGCTTGGATGGTTCATGCGAGCATTGCAGTGGCTTCCAACATATGCCAGTATGTCAACATATGGAAAGCACAAATGAGGTGGGACATAGACTAGTAGAGTTCAGGAAGTATAAAATAGTGGCACATGCTACAAAAGATGGGTCTCAAGAAAAAAGGTGTGATTTGGTTATTGAGAAGATTCCAGTGTACCAATTTATGACCACATTTCATGACAATATATTGTCTGAGTATGTAATGCATACCCATAGAGCTCAATGGTTGGACACACAATTCAAGCTATGCAAGGACACCTTTACAGTTGGAAGCATAGTATCTGTGGTTGAATTTGTGGAGAACTACACTCTACAGCCACAAAATGAGGCGTAGTCATAGTATTACAACTCCACACAATTTTTGATATTTGTGCACATAGCATTCATTCATGCATCTGATAGTACAGATGAGCAAAGGAAGGTATTGAGGGAGTACCACTTTTACATTAGTGATGATCACACACATTCTCCAGAGTTCGTGCAAGGTTGCTTCCAGATGTTCTATAGTGGTTTGGCTCAGAGGGGCATAGAATACGATCAACATATAATATGGTTTGATAACTGTGCAACACAGTTCAAGAACTCGCGCACGTTCTACTGGTTGTACAAGATGCATGTCATTACAGGTGTTCAACATATGCGAAACTTTTGTGAGGCCAAACATGGAAAGGGGGAGCATGATGGTGTAGGAGCATGCGTGAAAAGAGCATTAGCATGAGAAGAGTTAAAGTATAAAGACAGTGCAAAGTTGACAGATGCAAAATCAATCGTCGAGTGGTGTAATTATTTGATGGGTCTAGGTAATGAAGGTACGTCTTCAGTTCATAGATTTTTTTGGTTGATGGATGATACTAACATTGCACCATATGAAGACTATTGTACACTAACAAAATTGAGTGAGGTACACTCTTTCCTTAGCTCAAATGCAGGTTCATGGAGTATCGATACATGAAAGATGGCATGCTTTTTTTCTTCATGTATAATGCAAGATTGGAATGATTGTGAGTTAGGGAAGTGGGTTGACAAATGGTTCACAATGTATCTTAGCCCACTTCATAGGTATCGCCCTCTGACAGCATTGGAACTGACATAGATGGAATAGTCGGTCGACTTCGACCATGTATCAGCTCTAGTTCAACCAGATGATATATCTACTTGCTTAGTTTTTAAAATTCCATATCATTATCTTACTTTGTACTGTATTTGTAATGCTGACAAATTTCAAGAGATTTTTTGCACATATCAATGCAGGGCATGTTTATGTAGTTATTGCAGATGAAGACAATGAAGAGGGAACAAACTATTATTTGTGCCATTGTGTTGAGGCCAAAAAGAGATTGGAGGCCCCAGTTATAGATGGAGAAAACATCAAATACCCTACAGGCTCAGTTGTGGTTACTGGAACATGGCTTAGAAGGTACCCACATTCAAGAGTTAAACATTGGCTATTTCAGGACTTTGACATCCATTGTAAGATTCTTCATTAATCAAACCTTGTCATGGAATCCAATGTTCATTTGACCAAATATGGGGGTAGGCCTTTGAACAAGACCTTGTTGAAGGTCTGTGAGTCTGACCATGAGGCAATACTTGACACAAGAAAGAGTAGAGCAGAACAAAATGGTTCGTTGGATTAATTTGTAAGTATATGCACATTGGTTCTTATTAATTTATACTTGTATGCACATTAATTTGTTTGATGCCAATTCTATCATCTTCTTTTACAGTGATTGGTGTCCCCTTGCAAAAAATATAGATATATGAGCCATCCAAGAGAATGTTTGCCAGAAAAGCAATGCAACATCCTTATTTTGATGATCTTGACAAATCTCAATCAAGATTTTAAGCCATTAGAAAAGTGTGTGCAAATCCTGGTGAGGGAATTTCAAGTTATTCATTTGAAGTTAATCTTATCATGAGCAGCAATGATGTAGACATTATAAGAGCATCTGAAATTTCAACTTACTCTATTCATGAGAGGTGTTGTGTGCAATAGGTATGTTGGAATTCCAAGTGAAGATGTATGACCAGGAGTGACTAAGTTGTAAAACCTGCATGCCTATCTGTAAGTTCCTATAGGTATTTTTATGCTAGGCATGGTCCTCTTTCGCACCAAAACACATGGAATCGCTCTGAGCTACGTTCCGCCGGATTGATCTCTTAAGGGTCTAAAGTGCAAAATGGCTGAAAACTTCAGCATGCTATTAGTTGGATACCATGATGCTTAGAAAATTCTCATCTAATCCTACAGGATTGCATTGGGCCCCTCTACAAAAACCTCTCCTGGTTTTTTCTATCTCAGAGTGATTTTCCTGTGGCAACGGATTTTCACTTGATGGAAAAAACATCAAATGCAAGTAGTGCAAAGTTGCAAAATGGTTCAAATTTTGTTCTACAACTTGTGTGACCAAGCGCACTATTCCAACACATCTGAATAGATATGTTTATGCTAGGCATGTTCCTCTTTTGCACTGAAACCCATGGAATTGCTCCGAGCTATGTTCCATCGAATCGATCCCTTAAGGGTCCAAAGTGCAAAATGGCTGCAAACTTTAGCATGCTATTACTTGGATACCGTGCCACTTAGAAAATTCTTGTCTATTCCTACAAGATCAAATTTGGCCCCTCTAGAAAAACCTCTCTCGATTTTGGCTATCTCAGAGTGGTTTTCCCGTGGCGGTGAATTTTCACTCGATGGAAAAAGTGTCAAATTCAAGCTATGCAAAGTTGCAAAGTGGTGCAACTTTTGCTCTGCAACTTGTGTGACCAAAATAACTACTCCAACACATCTGAATAGGTATGTTTATGCTAGGAATGATCTTGTTTTGCACTGAAACACGCGGAATCGCTCCGAGCTACGTTCCATCAGATCGATCCCTTAAGGGTCCAAAGTGCAAAATGGCTTCAAACTTCAACATGCTATTAGTCAGATACCATGACACTTAGAAAATTCTCATCTAATCCTAGAGGATTGTGTTGGACCCCTCTACAAAAATCTCTCCTAGTTTTGGCTATCTTGGAGTGGTTTTCTCGTGGCGGCGAAATTTCAATTGATGGAAAAAGCATCAAATGCAAGCAGTGCAAAGTTGCAAAGTGGTGCAAATTTCGTTCTGCAACTTGTGTGACCAAGAGGACTATTCCAACACATCTGAATAGTTATGTTTACGCTAGGAATGGTCCTCTTTTTTACCCAAACACGTGGAATCGCTTCGAGCTATGTTCCACCGAATCGATCCCTTAAGGGTCCAAAGTGTAAAATGGCTACAAAATTTAGCATGCTATTACTTGGATACCGTGATACTTAGAAACTTCTCATCTAATCCTATAGGATTGAATTGGGCCCCTATAGAAAAAAATCTCTCGGTATTGGCTATCTCAGAGTGGTTTTCCTGTGGCGGCAAATTTTCACTTGATGGAAAAAGTGTCAAATTCAAGTTGTGCAAAGTTGCAAAGTGATGCAACTTTTGCTCTGCAACTCGTGTGACCAAACTAACTGCTCCAATGTGTCTAAATAGGTATTTTTATGCTAGGCATGGTCTTGTTTTGCACCGAAACACGTGGAATCACTCCGAGCTACATTCCATCGGATCGATCCCTTAATGGTCCAAAGTGCAAAATGGCTACAAACTTCAGCAAGCTATTACTTGGATACCATGATACTTAGAAACTTCTCATCTGATCCTATAGGATTGCATTGGCCCCTCTACAAAAACCTCTTAGTTTTGGCTATCTCAAAGTTTTTTTTCCATGGTGGTGGATTTTCACTTGATGGAAAAAGCATCAAATGCAAGCAGTGCAAAGTTGCAAAGTGGTGCAACTTTCATTATGTAACTTGTGTGACCAAGCGGACTGTTCCAACACATCGAAATAGGCATGTTTACGCTAGGAATGGTCCTTTTTCACTCCAAAACACGTGGAATCGCTTTGAGCTATGTTCCACTGGATCGATCCCTTAGGTTGGAGGAGTCTAAAGTTGCAAATTTGTAAGTAGCTTAAAGCAACAAATTTGAAATGCAATGGTTACTTGTTTTGAAAGTTGGTTTTTAGTTAGTTGAGGGTGTGGATCAGTTAGAGAAGGGTGTAAAACACTATGTAAATCCTTGAGAGGCTTGAATGGAGGTTGTTGATGAACTTTTGGAGAAGATCTAATAAGAATTATTCACATTGTTCTCTGTTTTTTAGATTTTCAATACAAACTTGTTGATCTCGTACTTGGTATGGCCTCCAGCTTCCTGTACGGTCCCAAGGCTGACATGGATTGAAGGAGGGCTGAGTTCACAAGAACCCATCTCTCATGATAATGAATGGCCCACTTAGCACTCATTTCATCTAGGTGATGCTCATAGAGGTGAGGCACTAGGCCTTCCCAGGAGGTTACCCATCCCAGTAGTTCTCTAGCTCAAGCGCTTAACCACAAAGTTTTTTCCCCAAGGTTAAGCCCACTTAGCTTGCAACCCCATTTGAAAAACCTTCAGCAAGTGTTGTGCCTTATGAAACATTAATTATAGAGCCCCTTTAGCTCATGAATTGATAAGTAGGAGGTATTTTCTACAATGTGTCAAATTGTGATATTGCTATCAAGATTCAATTGTGTAGTTTTCGAGTATAAAAGAGAATAAGAAGGGAAGATCAGGGTAATCAATTTGCAGACTTATTTTTATTATTGAATTACCTAGTGTGGGATTGGTCTATATGAGCAAAAATTTATAATATGGGAGTATACATTTCAAGCATACAATCCAGAAAGGACTCAAAGTAAGATGCATGATTACAAAGTATCGATCAGGAAAGGCATCCCAATTCTCAAGGCCTATATATCAACGATAGGAAGATTCATATTCAAAGCTAGCACATGATTTTAATTGATTAATTAGAAACAACTATTATATTTATTTATCAAATTTACATTATCAAATTAATATTTGAATTAAACTTCATATTCATAATTTATTTCATTTATAATTTGGGGACTCCGTTATTTATTTAAATAATATTGGATGACAACCTTTGTCAATCCAATAAGAAATAAATAAAAAATCTATTAATCCAGAGCTCGAGTCATTACAATGGTATTAGAGTGAATGAACCTGCCAGCTTTTGGGTATTGCAACAACTTGAATTTCCATTGGAAGCATGGCAATCGATGATAGTGGTTGGCAAGATTACTTTATGAATCAGGTAGTAAGCTTAGTATTTTATCTTAAAGGAATGCCATTATGGTCACATTGAAAATAATAGAAGAATGTTTAGGCTTTATTGAGTAATCATTTGTAGTATTAGATATTGCTCTAGATTCTATAGTATTACATATGATTGTAGACAGTTTCAAAGATCTAGATGACATCAATAGTTCACATTACTCAAGAAGGATGAACATCTTAAAGAAATTTGCAGAAATTGGGACAAGTAACCTTCTTGTGGACTTAGGGTTGCAATATTTGATCTACAACATGTTCCACCATTTCTTTGGTAGGATCAAGAACACACATAATGAAGGTGTGTTTGCAGCCATGAAATATTATGGTTCAAACTATCCAGAAGAGTGATGTTTTATCTCAACCAACCATATCTATACTATGGTTTGTTTGGAAATAAGGATGGGTTCTCTCTTCATCGGCATATACATTATTCCTCGATGTGTTCACACCAGTGTTACAAGACTTGGACTCGCCTCGGAATTGACAAGCCAATTTTTGACTTGGACTTGGGCTCGAAGTCCAGACTTGACAAATAGAAAAAACTAAGAAATTCAAATATTTTTAAGGATTTAAAACTTGTTTCATGCACCCTTTAATAAATAAACCTTAAAGACACAATAGCATCATCAAATAGAAATTACTATGATCCCATACACAAACGTACATCAATCACATAAGTATAAGTGCAAATTTTAACTGAAGGAAATAACACATTTAGATATATAAATATTGTGATATTGCTATTAGGATTCAATTGTGTAGTTTTACAAGTCAAACTCATTGACCCATGATTCATCAGTAGTGGTTCACAAGAACCCATCTCTCATGATAATGAATGGTTCATAAGGAGGAAGATAAATCTTCATACATTTATTCTATCACAAATGAGATAAGTGCTTGGTTTCATGAAGGTCATGAGGTAGCCATTAATGGGGAGTGGATACATGAAGAACCGATGGAGAATGATTATGGCTTCAGACCTGCTATAAAGGATAAATTTTTTCATTTCAACGATGCAAGAGGTTTTTGGTTTGACTACCAAAACAAGCCTATGAAGAATGCATGTGAAACTCCTTTTGACCTTGAGGGTGTTATTACTCCGTCTCAAGGATCATGAATTGAGGATGACATAGATCAATGCTAGGGCTAACCAATTAATAATTATACACATGAATAAGTCAAGCATGTACAAGTCAATAAGGGAAGTAAAAGTACTCAAATACACGTAAGCCTCAAAAAGTATACACATGAATACATATTATACACAAATTAAAACAAAGTATATGCACAAATACAAGGTATACGCATAAAAACACGTAAGCCACAAATTATACATGTAAGTTGTAAAGTATACACTTGAATACACATAACTCATATCTATTGAACCATCAATTTAGAATGCAAATATGGACAAACATTGATAAAAGATATTTGTATTAACCAATTAGCCATGTAGGCATACATCAATATATGTTGATATAAGTATGAAATATATGTACAAAATAGCTATATAGGCTTACGAGAATGCCATATAGGCATACAATGTCAAATATGTCCAATAGAAAATATGTACAAAACTGCCATGTAGGCATACAACAAAGGGCTCTGGAATCAAAATTCATTGCTCTCCATGCCTTGGAAATAAAATATTTCCCTTTCCTTTTCAATCAGATGGCGATAGGTCCATCACTCATTTTTTCTGCCCTCGAGGAGTGCTCCTACTACTCCTCCTAGGGTTTAGTTCATGGTGAAGTTTTAACTGTTACAATAAGAAGTAAAGACATGAATATATATAAATTACATTATAAAAAATGATATATTTGAAAAAATAATCACTTACCGCCATCTCACGATCTCTCTCCATGAGGGAAATATTCTCATACCCAGGCTCAGGTGTGCTCAAGCCCTGTATAAACCATACAAATAGAAATTAAACTACACGAATCAATAATGGTTTGATTTTTCACTAACTAACATCTATAACAACAAATGTAAATTGAAATATACTAATTTTCCTCATACCTGTCCTGTCAGAGCCATCGAGGATTGTATAGCATATGTCACACCAATATCCATTGGCCTCGTCACATTCAGAGGTGTATCGTCTTGCAACAACTGAAAATAATACAACAAATTATTCAATGTAATCAACGATGTGCATATAAACTACACAAATCTATTAAGTACTTGATTCATTAGTTAAAATATTTATTCTATTACCTCCATGTAGGTTTGAGTAAATCCATCACCACTGGGAAGTGTTCCATCAAAACCTCCAATATTAGTCTGTTCAACATCCAAAATCACATATTAAATTACCATTCGTAAAACAATGCTATTAACATGCAATAAATTTATAATTGTTTACTAGTTACATACCTTAGCGATAGGTGTACTGCAGAAATAAGTTGGTGGGGGGCCGGTGTATCCAGTCTCAACACTATGACCTTGCAATTTTATTAAAATCATAAAACATTTTTAGTTAATCTTGCATTTCAAAATCAAAATTTAATAAATTAAATTCAATGAACATGCACTAACTTTTACCTTACTATCAATGCCATATGCCTGATGCAAAATGTTAGCTACCCTCTCCATCTCCATAGCTATAGACAGATCCTACGTACTAGTCTCCTGAGTGTCGGTGGGGTCATATGAACAAGTAACCCCACAATATTGACACACATGTGTTCGAAGGCCACCACTCGAAGAATCCCCTGGATGGCATTGTAGAATAGGGCTAGTATGATGGATGACACTCTGGGTCAAAGTGTTGATCACATGCAATGTCTCTACATCAGCACTTTCCTTCACGATGGAAGGCATAACAATGTGCTCGCGAGGTGGCCTAGCGAGAGCTCGTCTACCTTTCCGCATAGGATCCGGCTATGCACCAGGTCTATCCTGAGCTGACCCCCCACCTCTCCCCTGGAAATCCCTCATATCAAAATAATTTGGGATCTTGTTCAATATGAACTCACTGTATAGTTTCCTAAGGAAATATTATGGGACCTCGCAATTGTTGCATGGTGGGTAATCGAAGACCATGTACCACCTATCATAAAACTGGTCCCTAATCTATTGGTGGTGGCACCAATGGATAGGAAACCTCTTTGCATTGAGGGTAAGATTTTGATTTGTGCGTGGGTTGGTGAATAATGAGCACAAATCACCTTTTGTAATTTTTAAATCCTTTACATCCTTGTATGATAGTTTATTTGCATAATAATCCCTAGCCGCCTGCCTCCTATCTTGCCATCTAGTTATTTGTTTGCTAATTGAATCTACATTTTTTAACATATCTTTCAATGAATTTTCTAGGGTCATTCTTTCTACGGTTAAACAATTTGGATCACTCAACCTACTTATCAAATCCTCAATTTGCTTTCTTTTGTTCTCAATTTCACTCATTATATTTTGTTGAGTGCTAGGAGGGGGTTGAGTGATTGGTGGAGGAGGTTTATGTTGTGGTTGATTTTGATCTTGAGGATTTGGTTGGTCTTCCTGTTGAGGATTTTGAGGGTTTCTAGGTTGATTTACATCTCCTAAAAATTCAAACAAATATATATCAAATTCAACCTAAAACTAACAAATTCAAAACAAAAACCATAGAATCCTTACCTCTCATAGCTCCTCATTGTCGTGGTGCCATCATTGCAAAGAAATATCACTTGTTGGTGAAGAATTTTGTTGAATTGCTCCTCCTAGAATGTGAGTGCGAAATCGCGGGGGTTTTGGCCGCCCCTGCAAAAAAAAAAAGTCGAAATGCTAATGAAAAATTTGCATTTCATTTTTTTCTTTTAACATTCAATAACGCAAGTGCGTTATAACGCACTCGCGTTATTGGTTTGTAGTTGCCAAGCTTAAGGCTTGGCATAATGAGCCATAATGCGAGTGTGTTATAACGCGCTCGCATTATGTATTTTCAAAAGTTTTTTTGGAGGGTGTCCATGAAATTGCTACCCATTTCCATGCACCCGCCCATGTAGAGATGATTATAACACATAGACTATGCACATAAACTAACATAGGCTACATTGGAAAATAAGAAACATGGCATATTGAAAGCATAGAAATTGCATAGTATGAAGGCAACTGCCAAGTAATATGCATACTTTATTGTCCATAGAAAATGTGTTGGAGAGTATTAGAAAGGTGAGTGCTTAGTATAAAGCACATATAACACATTATGAATAACACTTAATAAATTATATGCAACAACATGTAAATGTATGAGATGCATTTAAATAAATTAAAGTTGTCGAGTATTGTAAGAAGTCACACACAAGAAATAAAGGGGCATGAGACTTAGTCAAAGCCATGCTAAGGCAAGGCAAGAAAGGTTGTTTTTTATTTGAATAGATGCCACCATTCTAGGCACCATAGGTAGGAACTTGGAAAGAAAGGAGCTTCAATGGAAGTAAGACACCTGCAAGAAACTATTGCCATGTTTGACTTAGTAAAATAACTATTGTTGGCAGTTTTTTAGAGGTGACTCAACCATAGATTAGAAGCTCAGTTTGTTGGGATTGCATATGTGTTTGTATGATGATTATTTAAGTAGCCACATTATACTCAATCTTGCTTAGTCAACCTGTTAAGGAGAGAAGTTGGTTTTAGTTTTGTATTTGCAATCTTAGAGGTGGCATTCAAATGTAAAAAGTAGAAGATTTGAGAACTAAATTGTAGCATTAAGATTCTTAATGTTTTTTTTAAGTAGAAGGAAACCTTTTGGGTTTTGGCATTTGATCATTTCATTATTCCAATCTATTTTATCGTAGGTTTTCTTGTGCAATAGTTGATTTTGTGAGTGTTGTGGAGAGGTGTGAGAGAGATTTTTTCATTGAGAGAGTTAGAGGTTTTTCTTGTATAGTTTGAGTGTTTGGAGATAAAGTTTAGAATTGGGAAAAGCTAAAAGCAGAAGGAGAAACAAGCGAAGTTTTGGTATTGAGCTTTAAGAGAAAATTATTTATTGGAAGCTAATTTCCTGGAATGCTGGAGAAAGTTATAGTTGTTACCCTAGTCATTAAGAAAGCTTTTGTATATAGCTAGATTGGAATTAAGTTGTTTCAGATATCATATTAGTATGATACCTATATATATTTAACATGATTGTCATGAATTTATGACATAGTTATATTATCTAGAAGGTATATGATACTGAGATTATTTCATGTTACTTATTTTCTTGCATGAGGTATGATTAATAACGTGTTAGTGTAATTAATTATTTATTACACTAGCATAAGTTAACTTAGGTCTTTTATTTAATTAATTACGTCTTAGGTTGCATTATTAGATAAATCGTTAATAATAGGGTCATCCCACTTTCCATGTTTGTAGGAGATAAGATTACTTTTAGAAGATGAGAACTGTCTTTTCTAGAACTTATCTCAATCACTTTATTATTCCCTAGGTAGTTAGTTAGGGTTTACATGTCACATGTAGTGTGATTAAGATACTTGACATATTGTGCATTCTAGGTTTCTCTCTTTCCTATTTAATCAGGGAATATGTACACTTGCAACATATTCTAGAATCGATAGCAATCTCCATTTGCATGCTCAAGTTGCAACACTTTCTAGGTGGGTGAATTTATTCTTGGAAAAGGAACTCTTGAAGGCTATAGCTTCAAGGACATTGCACATCCATCATTCCAACATGGTATCAGAGCCATTCCATTGAAGGTTTATTCCAGGATCAAGAAAGTTGGGCGAGAGATATTCTTTGCAAGCTTGAAGGTTTCCATTGCAGGCTATTTGATTCCACCCGGGGATCAAGCTGATTTCAGGAGCAGATTGAGTCAGATTTGAGCTCTCCATTGTCTTCAAAAGGCCTCAAAACCCTAGGAATGCCCGTTCATTCATTGAAATCAGATACATCAACTCAAGAGGCATCAAAGGTATTTTTAGGGTTTACAAAATCAATCTTACAATCCGTACAATTTGCCGTAAAAAAATCCTCCCTGTTAGTTGTCCTCTATGCAATTTTTTTTTAGTTGCAAGCCATTTTCTCTATTGTTTGGCAAAAAAATCATTATTTCAGGCAATTTCTATAGTAAAATTGTAGAAAAATATTTCCGTGCGACTGGTATTAAAATTCACCATCATCATCATCAGGGTAAATATTTTTTCTTATCAACATATTACAAGGGTTTGATTTTTAAAAAAAATCCCATTGGCATTTTTTGGGGTTTAAATCTATCAACTTTAATTTTTTCCATAGTCAGCATCAAAATATTTAATCAATCAACATTATAAAATATTTGACATTCATTTTTGAATTGCTTTTAGCAATATTCAAAAATATATATTTCAGGGCTCTTTTCATTTTGTAGTTTGCAAAATACTTTAGTCATTGGAATTTATTGTAGGGGGGATGGTACTTCTATAGGACCCGTCACATCACATTGGCTCCACTTGCTACCGCCGATACCATTCTTGAGTTCCTCCGATCGAGCTCGCCACATTTTGTTCATTGTCATTACGTTGGACACTATCCACCACCAATGTTATCTCTATCTGCCGAACACAGTTCATAGACCACCACCGGTCATATACAAGACCAAGGGCTCTGCCAAATCCAAGTGGCGCCACCCTTAATCTCTGCCCAACCAGTGGCTCAGCCCCTCTGCCGCTCCCAGAAGGGGGGAACTATTTTTTTCCAATCATTAACCTGTGATCACATCAATGACCAGGTGCTAAGTCTAGAGGGGCTTATTTTTTTGCCCTAGGTGCTAATTTTTTACACCTATTTAGTCTGCAGGCTGTCAAGGGGTAGATTTTTTCAAATTGCCATATCTTCTCACCACGGCATCAAAATTTGACAAATGAGATATCGCCAAAAAGAGGATTTGATCTACTTTCCAGCGGTGAAATATGTTTTGTAGTATCGTACTATCAAAAAAATATATACTCAACTGAAGTCAAAACCCTAACTTGGACATAAAGGCTCATATCTTCTCAACCATTGATTGAAATTTGGTGATTCCAATGGCATTAGGAAGGTATTGCAAAGCTCTTTTAATTAATCCTTTCCTTTTGATCAGTTTCAGCACTAGGTACTCTTGCATTGGTTTTGTTCAATTTGGTGCATTTGTTGAATAAATTGGATATCCTGAAGCTTGGGAAAAGGTTTTTTTTATTCAGGTGGCATCTCTTTAGTTGCATATCATCTTTGGAAGTTTCTATTTTTTGTTGAAGGTCATTGTCTTTGTAATTTTAGAGAAATTTGATAGTATATTATGGGGTTTGCATATAATCCTTCTCTGAATATGTTGCACAAGGGAAACTATAAATAATGGTGAGATGTGATCATCAATCATCTCCAATCACTTGAATTATTTACACATCTTTATGGTATAGTTCCCTATCCAAGTGAAGGTATTCAGGAGTTTTCTTGGAGTTGTAGCAGATACACCGTCTTAGAGATTATTGCAATGCAAGTTGATTGTGATGTTTTGAGTTCTATTGATCATTGTGATTGTCCTCATATCCTTTGGAATAATATTTGGGGGCTATATAGAGATTCAAACACTCCACCATTCCTTGATGATCATGATTCAGAATTTCATTCTTCAGATCAGGTACCCCATAATGATATTGCTATGCAGGGGGTTGTTTGTTTGGATTTCCTTGAATCTTCCAAAGAGGTTGACAAGGTTTCTTCAAATGTTCCTTATTCTCCATTAGAGATAGTTGGTATCCCTTCACATTCAATGATTCCTTGTCCAAAGTAATTGATTGAGGCTTCTATCATTCATCAGGACACATTCAGTTTTCCAGACTTGACATCATAGGATGGCTTTGATTTAGGTATTACTGACTTGGCTACTTCTATAGGTTTGGAGGAAATTATTGAGGGGATATCACTCCTCTATTAAGATTCTAATTTGGAGAGTTTTCTTGAGTCTCCACATTCCTTTGTCTCGACCTTGATTGGGGATCCAAAGACTATCTTGGAGGCACTTGTTTTCTCTTCAGATATTTCCTATATGAAACTTCTTCTCTCTCATCTCAATATGGAGTTGAAGTTTCTTTAACATCTACCATTGGATTCGCTTCTTCCTAGTGAGATACATGTGGTTTGGACACCTTTGTTGCTTCAAAATTTCTTCAGTGGTTTTGAGGACACTTCATTCAGGGGGCAATCTAGTATACATCTATTCCTTCAATGAAAGGAACATTGTACTATAGTCTTTGGATCTTGTTCAACATTAGTTTTTTCATTGTCCTGGTTTGTCACCTTCTTCATTATTTGGGCATGTACCTAATTTAATTATAGCATCCTCATCTTTAGTGACAAAGGAGACACACGAGCAATGTTCAAAGACATCATCATAATCCACATTCATCCCACATTCCTTCAATTCCTATCCAGAATGGGAAGCCTCCCTACACTTGCACTTGGTTTTGTTCCTTTCGAAAGGGAGACAAGCTATTTTTCGACATTGGATCGTATTTTGTCTACATGCACTTACCATTTTTGTAGGTGATCACAAGTTCTAGTGGGGCTATATAGTCTCTCTATTTCCCTCTTATGGGAGGAATTCTGATTGTATTGTATCCATGTGATGGATGGTATTCTTGGGGGGTATTTGGGAGTCCTCCATCCTTCCTCACTTATTTTCATTTCATCTCCTTTTTGGAGAGGGGTTTTCTTCCCACTGGGTTTTCCCTTTTCTCTGCTTGTGGGAGATTTTTTGCATTTCATATCATTTGTAAATGGGTACCTAAAATGGGCATCATGTAGCCGAGAGCCACCATCCATTGCATAATCATTGCATATTTCATTTCCTCCCTAAGTTGCACTTATGAGGGGTGTTAGTGTAATTAATTATTTATTACACTAGCACAAGTTAACTTACGTCTTTTATGTAATTAATTAAGTCCTAGGTTGCATTATTAGATAAATCATTAATAATAGGGTCATCCCACTTTCCATGTTTGTAGGAGATAAGATTCCTTCTAGAAAATGAGCTGTCTTTTCTATAACTTATCTCAATCACTTTATCATTCCCTAGGTAGTTAGTTAGGTTTTACATGTTGTCACATGTAGTGTGATTAAGTCACTTGGAAACATCTTGTGCATTCTAGGTTTCTCTCTTGCTTATTTAATCAGGGAATATGTACACTTGTAACATATTCTAGAATCAATAGCAATCTCCATTTGCATGCTCAAGTTGAAATACTTTATGTGTGGGTGAATTTATTCTTAGAAAAGGTCCTCTTGAAGGCTGCAACTTCAGGGACATTGTGCATCCATCATTCCAACATAATGCACGTGAATGATAGAAAACTATATGAATTATGTCAGTAGATTATGATGTTATGCAAACCATGTTAATAGTTTATCCTTGAATGGTTACTCATATTTCCTTGAAAGTAGGAGAATAGTCTATTCCCTAGGGTTAGGGCATATACTTGAGTATGATTATATCAAAATTCAACAATAGGGTTGAAAAACATATTTTCTGATCATGCTATTACCTTATATCTAACTAAGAGTCTATTCCTATTTATGGAATTCTAGAATATGACTTGCAATTCGATAACCCAAAGCCATAATATGAGGGAAATTAAAGGTGAAAAAGCACAAAGTCCTCTCGAGGTGAAAATGTCCTCCAGATTGGATAAGAACTTAGTGAAAATTGTAAACATGTGAATATATGAGTCTTATTGAAAGAAAGGTCTTATGAATATTTGTGAGCATGAGAACATAGAAACCTTATAGGATAACTTATAAAGATCCTTGAGAAACAGAGAATAATCAAAAGAGCATGTTGAAGAGAGAAATCATATTTGTTTGCAATGCATGTTTGTACCATTTGATGGTAATAGTCAAATAGTTATAGCTTGAGGGTATTACCATATTATCTAAGATATCATGAACCAAATGTATGATTGTATGTATTGTAAACTTGGGAAAAGAAATAGTATAGATGTGCTATTATTAGTTTATGATGTTATAATGAGGTTTTTTCCTTGAGGTTAGGATAAACCAAGGTTGGGAATAACCTAGATAGTCAGGTAGATCACTTAAATTTGCATTACCCTTTTGTGATTGAATAATGTTATGAGGTACATGGAATAATCTCTTCAAGAGTATAATGGCCATGTTATTTAACAAATTGAGCAAGAGGGTGGGTGAACATACGATGTCCATCCCATAGAAATAAGACAACACTTCATAGGAAGTGAGTTTGATATATGTGTGTGTGTGTGTGTGTGTGTAAGTTGTCATTGCATAAACTTGTTGGTTCACTGTGAGTCAGGATTACATAATTAGGTTGGGAATGCCATGTATGTAGGCAGGTATCTACTACATGGTAGCTCTAGTTATATAAGACACAACACCATGCTTAGATAGGCTAACTTATGAGGGTTACCCAACCAATCTCTTCATTGAAGGGAGGGATATCTTACCAGTTAGGTAGATGTGCAAGTGACCACAATAAGTTCATGGTTGGAGGAAAAGAACTTGGGTGGTACTTCTCCTCATGTAGTCGGAAATCAATATTTGGGGATGTATGTCGAGGAAGGGACATTTGGACTATTTTTACTTTATTTCATTGAGTTGTTGAGAGCTAGGTATGTAACCACGATCTTTTATCTTTATAGAAAATGTATTCATTACATGGGATTATGCAATTTTATTTGAAAATTAAAATCATCACTTGGGATTATGTAATGTTACTTTATTATGTAATGAAAATTATTTGAAATGGGATTATTTCAAATATGCATCTTTTTATTAAATTGGAATTTTTTTTACTATGTGTTGGTAAACTTAAACTATTCTCATTTGAGTTAAAACTTAGGTGAAAACAAAAGGTTTAAACTTTGGGGCTTGTTACATGAAATATATACATGCATTTTGTTAGTTATGTGTTTTAAAGGTAAAACTAAAAATAAAAATACATGTACATGATATCAAATTTACATGGGACTTGCATTGTTTATCAAAGTCAAGTTTAATAATGAGTGCATCTTCAGTAGTTTTTTTCCCATTTATTGGATTCTGATGTCAAAAATAGATATTCTAAGATGAATTGGTTATCTAAGAAACATATTTGTTCATTTCTAAAAATTTCTTGTACTATAGAAATTATAAATCTAGCTAAAGCTTAGGAAAAATTATTTTATAGTAGTGTTCAATTATATGATGAGTCTCCATCCCAACATGGATTCTATTTGATTATATTGGGAACAAGTTTGATAAGTCATCATATAATTATAAACCTAGTGAATATTTTTCTTGAGCCTCTTGATAGAGTTGATAGAAGTCCTAGTGAATGGTAGGTCAAATGGCCTTTACTAATTCTATTAAGAGACCACCTGACATATAGAATGTTTTAATCAATGGAGAAGTGGATCTTTGCAAGCTTATTTGATGACAACTTGGATTTTTTTAATGATGGTAGAAGGATTCCTTAAACCCTATGGTGGAGATAGGAATTCTTTGAAAGGAGTCTTGAATACATATAGAATTTTGTCCCTATTGTGCTTCAATTTTGGATTTATTCGAAGAACTTGAAGTATTTTCTTTACCTTTGATTCATTTAAGGTGAGAGTGAATTTACAACATCTATTTCTATTATATATAAATCAAATCATCCAAGTCACATCCACACTACCATCTTGATGAGAAGAAAATGGATCTAGCTTATTTCCAAAGGGTTTGAAAGGAACAATTAATTCTAGCTCCACCAATTTCAACTTCTTAGAGGAAAACCACATTGAACTACCCTTGGACATACATTTTTCCATGTCATATCTTTAAACCAAAATTAAGAGACCCTACACATTCTAATATTGGTTAGTCCTACCAACTTTAATCCCTTGAAGAAAACCTTATGCATATGGTCCCATGGAGAAAATATATAAGTGAACATTAAAATAACATATGATTAAGACCACATAACTGATAAGTTGGTGATATATTTCCCTTGTTGATGAATAAGTCATCCTAATGTCTAAAGTGGATTTTTTTTTCTTCTTTAATGAAATGTCATGTTATAATTCTATTTTATTGTAAAATGTTGTTCCATTTTATATTATGTACCTAAGGATGTGGTATTATAATGTATATAGATGCATGAATATGCCAAAATGTGGCACACAACCATTTAGTTAGTTAGGTTAAGTAATGAATTATATTGGATAATTAGGAAGTTTACATAAGTTTAGTGGTTTACTTGTCTATTATGTTATTAGGAGGATCATCATATAAAGAAGGTGAGTATTATCATAAGGATGTGAAGAGTATGATATGTGTTTGTGATTTATCAAAGATATTTAATATGGAGTGAATTCTTCCATAACAAACATTTTATAATCCCTATTTCAACTGTTTATTCTCTTTCTACACATTAGATATTGGGGCATCTTGACCAACAAACACATCTTATAATGTGTTTGATCTATCTTCTATATTGTATTATATCTATTATTATATGTTTGGATCATATTAAGTGGTTTCAAAGCTATGATTTGGGAAAAGCTAAGGATAAAACCCTTATTTTTTTATTATTTTCCTATATCTTCCAGAAAAACACAATTTTTTTATAATTTCTTAAAGTTGGAGGATAAGGTAAGGAAGTTATAGCCTAAAATTTAAATTTTGTTCATCAATAATTATTACACTGAGAGTTATTTACAATGAGATCCAGTTTTAGATTTTTGTGTGTACATAAAAACTTCTCCTTAAATCTGGGATGATTTTGTTAAATCGTCACCGTTCACAAAAATGGTTCATATAATTTTTATACAAAAAAATTCAACCTTAAATCATACTAAATTAATTAAATCGTCACCCTTCATCTAAGAATAGTGAATAAATTGAGGTTGTACGAAACCATTTAATAATAATATGCTTTGAGAACTATTTTTTGCATAACCATTTTATTGTGAATTCACATTTCACTGTTGAAACCAACCACTTCATTTTTCTATTGTACACACAACCAAATGCCTTTATTTACACTTGCTCACATATTTTAGCCATGATCAAGGTATATTTTTTTAATCACTTCATTCTTCTCTTATTCAATCCAGGCGTGTTACAAGAATTTGACTCAGTCTTTATATAAATGGCTTCCAAAATGGTGGTTTGCAGATAAGGGTAGTTTTAACATCAATTTAAGAGATTTTTAGATGATATTTTGAACCTATGGTGATTATGATGGAGCCCAATTGGAATTTATAGGGTCCTTGTGGGAAATCATGGGTCTAGTGCATTAGCAAAGAATGACATAAAGATAAAGTTTTATAATTGATTAGACAGTTTTATTGTTCATTATGGTTTGCTTGAATTTATTCAACATCTTGTAGTGAAATTTTGAAGTAGAAAATCTAGCATGATCAAAATCCATAGAGGTGAGACATCTATCCATTAAATACCAAACATAGAGGCCCTAAATGGTTCTAGTTAGCTCTCCATTCACCATGTTGAAAAATTACCAATATTTTTTTGGCTCTATTTTGGCATACTTTATATATTCTAGCTATGCAACGACAATGTGGAATCGAGGTTTTTAAGAGGATGGGAATTAGGGTTTTTAAAATCGGGGGCATTTTTTTGGGAAAATGACTAGCCAAATATTTTTGATAGGGTCATCTCGAATTAAGAGAGATTTGACACATAAAATTAAGGGGATATTTGTTGTTCTAGACAACTTCAAAGACTTTTCAAATTTAGAACTTAAGGATCCCTTTTGTTTTAGGATGTTGTCATGTTTCTTGTTAACTATTGTATTGACTATATTGGCTGAAATGTACTTGTGTTGTGTTAAATAGTTTTTCCTTGGGGCTGATTTATGTAATTCTTCTTCAAATTTCTGGGCAGTTCTTTGTTGAACTCTTGTTCTTTATTTCATTGTATTATTTCTAGCTTTGTTTGGTATAAAAAAACTATTTGTTGGGTATTGATTGATATAAACTAGAGTTAATTGAAGAGAAATTGGTTTGTTGTTGGAATATATAATCTCAACTACTTCATTAAATTCTCCAGCTACACTTGTCTTCTCAGTACCCACCTCATATCTCAGCATTAAAGACCAGATCTTATCTTCTCCAGCCACTCAGCCTATTGACTGTTAGCTATCTCCTCTAATTATATACTCACTCTTTGATCAATCAAGCTCTATAGAGCTGTAAGTTGTAAGGGTATGAGCTGAAGCTCAGCCTCTGTAATGTTTATTTGATTAACATAATATTTTTTTCCCCTTTTCAAATCTATCATTTGTTATCAGAGCCGTAGGGTTTCTTGGAATCCATCAAGTCTTGTAGTCAAGCATTGTAGAAATTTATGTTTGTGAATCTTGATGTGATGCAAATAGTGGAGGTTTTGAATGATCAAGTAAAGGACACATGATTAGTTACATTGCTTGAGAAATACCACAAATCTCACAAGAACCATGTTCTTGTAAAGTCCACAACCTTAAAACCTAAATTGCTGGTTTGTTTAGCCTCTACTAAGGGAAGTCATTCCCCAATGAAGATCACAGATTTTTCTAGTGGTTTCTATCCAAGTTACTAAGGAATGTTTTAGTTGAGGTGGAAGGAAAGTATGCTGATTTGAAGATGAAGAGTTCGTTGACAATCAAAAAGGGCCTATAAGTCCAAGGAAGTTGCATCAAATGAGCATTGTTGAAGAAGAAAATAATAAGCCACTGATCACATCCATCGAAGGGTTTTTGGCTCACCTATTATAAGGGGGAAAATCACAAATCTGAAGAAAACAAAGAAAAGATTGAAAAATTGGCAGAAAATATAAAGCAAAGATGCTTCCATTTGTTTCGTTGCTAATAGGAGAGGTCTTTGTTTTTTCTTGTATACACAAAAGTGGATCGGGATTGCTGTTTAGGCCACATCACCATAGTTGTTGGAGCTTGGCAACCAATCACAATTTATAAAACAAAGGAGTTGATCGAAGGTGTTTTGGTGCATTCAGGAGTTGATGATAGAGC
Source organism: Sequoiadendron giganteum (assembly GCA_007115665.2). Classification (NCBI taxonomy): domain Eukaryota; kingdom Viridiplantae; phylum Streptophyta; class Pinopsida; order Cupressales; family Cupressaceae; genus Sequoiadendron; species Sequoiadendron giganteum. The sequence goes on from CM021102.1 coordinate 384,301,840, forward strand.
AACCACAACTATTGAAAGTCAAAAGGAGGCCTACTAGTGTTTTATGAAGCACGTCCACATCAGATATGAAGAACTTATCAAACAAGGCGCCACAGAGCTGAAGTCACAAGTGGTTCAAAGTTGAGAGGAAATTGCTACCATACTAGCAAATCACAACCATAGTAGATTTGATTCAAAGAGTTGCATTTCAAAAAAAGAATTAAAGGAGTTTATAATTGTCACTATTAATATATATAAAAAAGGGCTAGGAGAAAATCGTGCCCAGTATTAGATATCCATTCTTGTTGTTTGAGTTGAAATGTGTGCTGCTAGTGTTTAGATCACCATAGAAAGAAATAATATTGAAAGAGTTGGATTATGCCAAAGAAAGAGATGCCAGTCAAAATCAAACTAGAGCTCTTATAAGAGACGCTGCCAAAAAGGAGATTAATAAAGATGCCTAGAAATAAATCCAAGATTGTCATTAAAAGGAGCCATCACTAGTCAAGAGGAGAAGTCATCCTTGTTGCTGGCAGCTAGTCAAGGAGAGATCTACAAATCATTGCTCTTAATCAAGAAAGTGGGAATAGGAAAGGCTGCAGCCTAATCAAATATCCATTTCATAGAAGATCAAAGAAACTTGTGCTAGTCAATGGATCACCTAGGCTGCAAGACGATTCACAAATTGTAAAGAAAGGAGCCACAAAGATTAAATCTTCCACTGCAAAATATTTAATGAATTTGGTAGAGCATTGGTTTTATGAAGATGAAGGGAGGTTGCTGAAATTTCTAGAGCTAAGCTATTTCTTGCAGGGAGATTAATCTTCAAAGATCTTGAGTCTCAAAAAGAAGTGGCTACCTAGAAGAAGGTGATGAATAAGTGTTGTAATAATCACCACCAAAGGACAAAGAAAAGAGTGCAAACCCACTACTGTCAAAGCGCCCAACATTAAAGGATGATTGAAGTGATTTAGAGATTTGAGGAGATTGTTGTTAACACCAAAAGTCTGAAAGAAGATAGTTGCAAGAAGGAGATTGATTTGTAAAATAAGTTTGATATTTTTTGTAGCATTTGAAGGAGGTGAATCTTTGTGAAGCAGGTCACAAATTCAAAAGAGAGAAGCTATCAGATGCCACTATAGATGTTTGAAAAGAGAAAATTGAAGTTAGGATCATTGACCACCAAGTAGTGTAGCTCAAAGGGAGGTGTTGAGGAAAGTGAGTGCATCACATTTGAACCTATAATGGGTTGGTGAGAAGAATATTAGAGCTCGTGGTTAGAGCATACCAAAAAAAAAAAAGGATTTCCTAGGTTCGATCCTTAAGATTTGAAGATTGTAGATGCCAAAGCATCAATGGAAAATATTAAGAAAGTAATTGGATTTTGTAGTTGAGATTAAGGGGGAGTGTTGGAATATCTAATCTCAACTACTTCATTGAATTATCTAGGTGCACTTGTCTTCTCAGTATCCACCTCATATCTCAACATTAGAGACCAAATCTTATCTTCTCCAACTACCCAACCTATTGACTATTAGCTATCTCCTCTAATTGACTGTTAGTTGTAAATCCTTGGATGTCTATATATTGGTAGAATTTGATTCTATACTCACTTTCAAACGAGTCCAAATCTATAGAGCTATAAGCTATATGGGTATGAGCTAAAGCTCAGTCTCTGGAATGTTTATTTGATTAATATAATATTTTCTGTGCCTTTTCAAATCTATCATTTGTAAGGGTTATTATAAAAGATATGATCCAATTTTGAATATTATATGTTGAATTTATGGGATCTTCCTGAAATATTGTACATTTCTAAATATCTCTACCAATAGAGAGATTAGTAGGCTTACATTAAGAAAAAATGAATGTAAAAATGGAGGAGATGAGGAGGACAAGGAAGAAGAATAAGAAGTTTTGATTCATCTCGTCACTTTATCTTCTGTCTCTCTTCTAGCCTCCTTTTCTAGATGAACTCCTTCGGCTTCCTTACACATCATTAGTCATCTTAGGGAGCATTGGCTTGCACTTCACTTTGACACAACCTTTAAAATAACTTTTAAAAACTAACACACAACTTTTACCTTTTTACTTTGGATCCTATCTAATGCTCTATGAAAGGATAAAATGAAGTATAAAAGTCTTGAAATTTTTCCATATAAAAAGTGATGAAAATAGAGACATTGGGTTTTAGAACACCCTCTCTCACTCTCTAGGTTTATATCTCTCCTCATTTTCCAAGGATTTTATAATATGCATAAGACAACATGAAAATTTAATTAATTTTGAACTCATGGCCTTTGAGTAGCATGTCCATTTAATTAGTTTTTAACTCATGGCCTAGCTTTATTGGAAGATGGCTCTTAAGCATGGCTAGGTAAGAGATTGATCCATGTTGAAATCGTTGAAAGGCTAAAAGTAAGTTCTCTTTCTATGATCATTTTTTGGTTGCATCTATGTGTACACGTTATTCTATTTATATGCTTATTTGAACTTAACTTTTTTGCTTACCCCTGAATAGATGTGGAGGAATTTTACAGCCAGTGTGATCTAGGTAGGTTATATTCCCTATGAGTGTGAATACGCTCTATGGAGTTCCTACCTCTTTTCCATGCATTTTTTTAATTTGTTTGCACAACATTCTATCCATACCTACATCTCTATGAGTATTTAAGGTTTCGGTAATTTTGTTTTACAATAAGTATGGTCTTATGTCTCATAGGTTGAACAAAGGGAAAAGGGAAGGAAGTAGCAACAAAGCCGTAGAGGTATTTTACTGCTTATTTAAAATGGGTTAAGGTGTAACATCCCGCTACGCAACCCTGAAAGTTAAGAGCCAAAAGAGGACAAGATAATTTTTTTTACATAAAGAATAACATACACACAAAGTTAATTACCGATTCGGTAAAATAACAACAAACAAGGTCAAATATAACCTAAATGACATACTAAAGGAGATGACTAATCCACTCTCCAGAGAAAATCCAAACAGGAGCAAAAAGGATAGCTCTAGAGATTTACTCCAGAACTTGCTGCTCTGCTTCAAAACTTGTAGTTATGGAACCCAATACTACAGAACCTGCAATTTAGGAGCCCGATACTACGAAACCTGCAATTCCTGGCAATTCTCGATCCCAATGCTCTAGAACTACTGTTCCTGGTAGTTTTGGAGCTCGATGCTCCGGAACTACTGTTCTTGGAGGCCGATGCTCTGGAACTTGTTTCTGCCCACTGCACAGCAAACAGAGGGCACCGGTGAGCTCCCAGCTCCGGAACCTGTTGCTGCTACACTCAAACAACAACAGTAGGCACCGATGCTCCGGAACCTAGGCAAATTGCAATAAAGGAAAATCACACAACTATGGATCTAACTTAAACATGAAAATTAATGACATAACAGAACTTAAGGATGATCAAAGAATATTCGAGCCCGATACCAACACTGGAGCCCGTAAACCAAGACAAACATCACATATCTTCTCATTAAACTTACAATTAATTTTCTCTCTCAAAAGAGTACAATATGCATAAGGAACAAGCATGACTACAATTACATTTTCATGGAAGAGATACAACATTTATAGAGGTATATACACAAAGAATGTACATGAGTATATGTGATAAACAAATACAAGAGAGAGAGAGAGAGATCGATTCCAACTGGTACCTCAACCTGTATGCCGGTCCCCAATGGCGGTGGCAATGCCTCCCTACCATGTGGACTCCAAAGAGACCACCCCACCATGCTCAGAGGTAGTCACAAGGCCCAAAAAGAAATAGCCAGACAAGGGTAACATATGGCCAATACTCTCAATAGACACAGAGCAAATACATCAAGCAACACATAAGACCAATGCCACAATAGGGAGATGCTCATTCAACAACATGTTAGGTCATACTCAAGACTACTAAGATGCAGGATATAAGATCCCAGATCAGATGAGGAGACTCAACCATGCCCAAATCAACACCCTGCAGATGGATAACTCAACGTCCTATAGGGGGATAGGCATTCTCAAGTGCATCCTTAGCCCTTTTCAAAAGCTCAACGCCATGCACGAGGACTCATTTTCTCAAATTGATTTAGTCCATATCATTTAACCAAATGAAGAACCCAAAGCAAATATGAAACAATGAAAAATCCATTAAAACCATCATTGAAACCATTTAACATAGCCAAGCAAACATTGCTGCAAAATCATTTAAATGGCTGATCACATGTGCCAAAAAGTAACTCAAATATCAATCAAGAACTCACCATCAATTCGTAAAAAGAAGCCGAACATTAAATCGATATTAACCTTATAAAATCATCTCGTAGAATCACCTTTAAGACAATTAGAATCACTAAGAGACGATGGCCCAAAACATGGTTCCAGTTATTCAAATGAATGAGAGAGAGACATAGGAATTTCATACACATTCCAAAGTGCCCGGATCTTAAATTGGGGCTTGACCCAGTTCGTATTTTAACGTTTCAAGTTGGAATACACCCTCGAGTTTTGAGTTTAGGACTGAAAATGAGGTGCTGTTTTGAGAAATGTCATTTTGACAAATTGGGCAAGAAATGCATACAAATCAAGTGCCCGGAATTCAAATCGGACAAAGACCCAGTTGAGATATGGGCATTTAAAAACATAATACACTATTATTTTATAAATTTATGGCCAAGAACAGGGTGCTGTTCAAAAACGACATTCAACCATGTTGGACAAAAAAATCATTAAAAATGAACTTGTCCAAATTGAAAATTGGACAACAGCCCATTTGAGATATGGGTTCGTCTACTTGGAAAAAATTATTATTTTCCATTTATTTTTAGTGGTGTAAGAGCAAAAAAGAAAAACATTTTAAACAGATGGTAAGAAAATCATGGAAAACGTAAATGTGCTCCGATTAAAAATCTACCAAAGACCCAATTAAGGTCTTGGCAATTCTACACAAAATCCACTCTTAAAATTCATTTTCATTAAGAGGATAATGAGCAGCAAAATAATTTTTAACACAACCATCATTCAAACCCCAAACCATACAAAAAAATGAAATGAAGGAGTTCCTCCAATTTTGTAAATTAAACAATTCAAATCAGAAATTACCAACCATTCAAGAAGCATGGGAGAATGCTGAGATTTACCAGCCACATAAGATTGAAAAATAATAGAGAAATACCTCAACTTGCCCCAAAACAGAAATGAAGAAATGCTCGGTGAAGAAGACATGGTCAAGTTCCAAAACTAGACAGCAAGCAAAAAGTGGCAGGCTGATTTCAATAGTGTACCACCCACAAATTTCTTCTCAGAAAAACTTACACCATCTCCTCAACTCATTCACCCAAATCATGGGGTTTTCTCCTCCTCTTCCAAACAACAATTTTCTTCTCTCCCCCAAAATGAATAATCCCCCCAAAAGTTCAAAACAAAATATATATCAAGGGCAAAGTTGCCCAATTTCCCTTTTCTATTTTATTTATTTATAAATAAATCTTCCTCCCAAATTATACATACTCTCAAAATAATAAAAATAAATAAATCATTTCAATAAACAAGCTATTAAATCTCTCCCATTTAATTAATTTAAAAACTCTTCATATCCAACATTCACAATAACATACAAAATGATAATTTAAATCCAATCATTAAAATACATGAGCTCTCCAAAATGATTAAATAAGATTATAAGAGCTGATGAACAGATTAATAAAATCATTTAAAATGACATATTCAAAATCTCAAGGATATAACACTCCAAATCAATAAAACACCACAAAATTTCATATTTTAAAACTATGAAAAGATGCCTTGAAGCCACATCATAACAGTGACAACCAAAATATGGCCACATAATAGATTCACGAAAACCATAACAAAATAGCTCAACAAGGCATACCGAAAAACCACATATAACTAAAGGGTGCATCAGACATACGGTTGAAAGGTGCTCCAGACATTACCGTTAGGTAACCGGATGGTATGACATCAACTCGGAAACACTGCACTAATAAGATAAAGTGGGCTAGGATAGGGGACATTTGGCCTTTATGACTACCTCCAGTTACCACCATCAGGGAATAGGAGTACGCTCAAGCCTATGAATCCAAGCGGAGTCAATACTCAATACCTACATCACTCCAATTACACATCAAAATAATTGTGCATATAACATATATCATATAGCTGAAACTACACCAATTATTAGGAAGGTGGTCATGATATCGTAAGCATCTCGAATACGAGTGTTAGGACATCAACCCTTCCATTCCATAATCATGCAAAAAAATGATAACTAAGCATGTAATCTAGCATATAAACTCATCATGATAATCATCAACGTCTAATCTCAATATGATAACATTTATAATTCTAAATCAAAATTAAAATACCATCTTACCCATGCTAGAGTTGGAGAGATGTTACATCATCACGTTGTGATATTTTCCTTATGGATTGCATGATGTGTTTCCTCTGTGTCTATTGAGAGTGTTGGCCATTTGTTACCCTTGCCTGGTTATTTTTGTTTGGGCCTTGTGACTACCTCTGAGCACGGTGGGGTGGTCTCTCTGGAGTCCACATGGTAGGGAGGCGTTGCCACCACCATTGGGGACCGACGTACAGGTTTTGGAGTACTGGTTGGAGTGGATCTCTCTCTTTCTCTCTTGTATTTATTTATCATATTATACTCATGTACAACCTTGCATATATATATTTTATTGGATATTGTATCGTGTTCATGAAAATGTTGTTGTATTCTTACTTGTTCCTTATGCATATTGTACTCTGTTGAGAGTGAAATTTAATCATAAGTTTAATTAGAAGATATGTGATGTTTATCCTGGTTTATGGGCTCCAGTGTTGGTATCGGACGTGAATGTTCTTTGATCATCCTTAAGTTCTTTTATGTCATTAATTTTCATGTTTAAGTTAGATCCATAGTTGTGTGATTTTCCTTTTTGGCAATCTGCCTAGGTTCCAGAGCACCGGTGTCTTCTATTGCAGTTTGAGTGTAGCAACAACAAGTTTCGGAGCATCGATGCCTATTGTTGCTGTTTGAGTGTAGCAACAATAGGTTCTGGAGCATCGGCACAGGGAGCTCCAGAACTGTGAGTTTTAGAGCACTGACACCCTCTGTTTGCTATCCAATGGGCAGAAATAGGTTCTAGAGCATTGGGCTTCAGGAGCAGTAGCTCCAAAGAATCAGGCTCCAGAACTGCCAGGAACTGGAGGTTCTGTAGTATCGGGCTCCAGAACTGCAAGTTCCAGAGCGGAGCAGCAAGTTCTAAAGCAAATCTCTGGAGCTATCCTTTTTGCTCATGTTTGGATTTTCTCTAGAGAGTGGATTAGTCCTCTCCTTTAGTATGTCATTTAGGTTATATTTGACCTTGTTTATTGTTATTTTATCAAATTGGTAATTAACTTTATGTGTATGTTATTCCTTATAAAAATAAATAAAAAATTATCTTGTCCTCTTTGGCTCTTAACCTTCAGGGTTGCGTAGCGGGATGTTACATCTGGTATCAGAGCTCCCAGTGTGTGAACATGGGCTCTGATACCAGATGTAACATCCCGCTACGCAACCCTGAAGGTTAAGAGCCAAAGAGGACAAGATAATTTTTAACACAACCATCATTCAAACCCCAAACCATACAATAAAATGAAATGAAGAAATGCTCGAAATCAGCTCGCCAATTCCTTCCTGTTGTTCGGATTCAGAGCCTTGCTGTAGTTCCTTCTTTTTGCATTCCTCCATTTATGTTTTTGGAGCAAATTGAGGTATTCTCCTATTATTTTTCAATCTTTTATGGCTGGAAATTTGGGTATTCTCTTATGCTCCTTGTATGTTGGTATTTGCTGATTTGAATTGTTTTCAATTTACAAAAAGAACTTGATGGAACTCTTCCATTTTCGTTTTGAATGGCTTAGGTTGAATGAAGGCTGTTCTTGATTTTAGTTTTATTCTCATTACCCTCTTGCTGTAAATGAATTTTAAGAGTGGATTTTATGTAGAATTGTCAAGATCTCAACTGGGTCTTTGGCAGATTTTTAATCTTAGCATTTTCAATTTTCCATTATTTTCTTACCATCTATTTAGACGTTTTTTCTTGCTATTCATGAACCACCTAAAAAAATGTGAATCAAAGTTGGATTCTATGTCCACATGCCCATATTTCAATTGGGTTTTCATGAATTTAATTTCTGTGTGCTTTCGTTTTTTCATGATTTTTTTGCCCAAATGGCCATAATGGTATTTTCTGAACAACAACTCTTTTTTGGGTTAAAATAAAAATTTAAGGGTGGATTTCAATTAGAAACAAAAAAATATGAATTGGGTCTAGCTCAGAAATTTGATCCGGGCACTTTGAATTTTTATGTATTTTCGAGGCCTCTATTTCATGATATAACTCTATTGTTAATTGAGTCTTGTTACAACAATTTTATCTTGGATGTTTAATGTAGTTTCATGATCATTTCCAATACAGGGAATAATATTACAAAAAGTTGACATATACATCTTTTGACATGTTTATATGGTGATGGATCAAGAACATAACAATTCATTCTATACTATGAGGATTATGTTGTGAAAATGTTTAAAGACTATTCAAGATAAATGTTTGTATGATAATGTGTCAAGAAGTTAAATACTCATCATCTACTATGAATATTATGTTTTGAAAGTGTTGTGAAGATTATGTATCCTTTGCTTAATTGAGTTGTTCCAATAAAAAGATTAAATATAGTGGAATCTTTTTATGAAACATCTCATGGAATTCCAATTGAAAATATGTTTTTTGCTTTTAGATAAAGCATTTGATGGAACTCTTTGAATTAAACTGAATTGAGATATGTAAGAAAAAGGGAGCATCAGGAAATACATTACTCAAGTATCTTAAATAATCCTTCTTACCAATCTTGGATGTTTAATGTAGTTTCATGAATAGAAAATTATGGCTTTTCCTTCTATTCTCTTTTATTTGAATCCCTCATTTGGTTAAACGAGATGGGCTTAAGTCGAGGTCATTGGTGTGGCCCTATAGAGTGGACCGTAAGTGGCTGCAAAGGAAACTAGTAGCTGGATTACTGTATGCATGTGGTGATTGAATTATAAAATGATATAAATTTCTTATAATCTTATGACTCCTTGTGCATGGCCTTGAGCACTTGAAAATGCTAAGGATGCACTCGAGAAGGCCTATCCACCTGTAGGGCGTTGAGTTATTCGTCTACAAAGTGTCGATTTGGGCATGGTTGAGTCTCCTTATCTGTTCTGTAACCTGGTATCTTGCACCTTAGTCATCTTGCGTAGTACTTGACATGTATGGTATGAACTTCTCCATGTTGTGATAATTTCTTTATGCATTTTATGATGTGTTCACTCCATGTCTGATGTGAGTGTTGGCCGTATGTTACCCCTGTCTTGTTGCTTTACTTGGGCCTTGTGACTACCTCCGAGCACGGTGGGGTGGTCTCTCTAGAGTCCACATGGTAGGAGGCATTTCCACTGCCATTGGGGACTGTTGTACAGGTTAAGGTAGCACCAGTTGGAGACATTCACTCTCTCTCTCTCTCTCTCTTGTACTTATTCTATCGGTTGATGTCTCTTATTCATGGCTATATCATTGTACTCTTGTGTATTTGATTTATTATATCGCACTCATATACATGCCTTTGTGTACTCATCTTATCTGATGTTGCATCTTGTTCATGAAAATGTAATTGTAGTCATACTTGATCCTTATGCATATTGTACTCTCTTGAGAGAGAAAATTAATCGTAAGTTTAGTGAGAAGATGTGTGATGATTGTCTTGGTTTACAGGCTTTGGTGTTGGTATCGGGCTCGAATGTTCTTTGATAATCCTTAAGTTCTTTTATGTCATTAATTTTCATGTTTAAGTTAGGTCCTTAGTTGTGTGATTCTCTTTTTTGGCAATCTGCCCAAGTTCTGGAGCACCGGCGTAGGGAGCTCCGAAACTACAAGTTTTGGAGCACCGACACCCTCTGTTTGTTGTCCAGTGGGCATAAACAGGTTCCGGAGCATCAGGCTCTAGGAACAGTAGTTCTGGAGCATCGGGCTCCAGAATTGCCAGGAACTGTAGGTTCCATAATATTAGGCTCCAGAACTGTAGGTTCCATAGTATCGGTCTCTTGAATTGCAAGTTCCATATTATCGGGCTCCAGAACTGCAAGTTCCAAAGCAAAGGAGCAAGATCCAAAATTGCAAGTTCCAAAGTAGAGGAGTAAGTTCCGGAGCAAATTTCTAGAGCTGTCTGGTTTGCTCATGTTTGGATTTTCTCTGGAGAGTGGGTTAGCCCTCTCCTTTGGTGTGTCCTTTAGGACATATTTGGCCATGTTTGTTGTCGTTTTATCAAATCGGTAATTAATTTTATGTGTGTTGTACTTATTTAAAAAAAATAAAAAATCTTGCCCCTTTTGGCTCTTAACTCCCAAGGGTTCGTAGCGGGACCCTGAATGATAAGAGCCAAAAGAGGACAAGATAATTTTTTTTAAAAAAAAGGAATAACATACACATAAATTTAATTACTGATTTGGTAAAATGACAACAAACAAGGTCAAATATGACCTAAAGGACATCTTAAAGGAGAGGACTAATCCACTCTCCAGAGAAAATCTCAACAAGAGCAAAAAGGATAGCTCCAGGGATTTGCTTTGGAACTTGCTACTTTGCTACGGAACCTGCAGTTCTAGAGTGTGATACTATGGAACCTGTAGTTCTAGAGCCCGATACTATGGAACTTGCAGTTCTTGGAGCCCGATACTACGGAACCTGTAGTTCCTGGCAATTTTGGAGCTCGATGCTCCAGAACTACTGTTCCTGGAGCCCGATGCTCCGGAACCTGTTGCTACAACATACAAGACAACAACAGATGGCTCCGGTGCTCTGGAACCTAAGAAAACAAAAGTATGAAGGAATACATACATTTATAATTCAAGTATTTACATGAAAAATTAAGGAAAGAAAAGCCAATAATAATCTTCATAATACGAAGGATTCCGATACCAACACCGGAACCCATAAAAAAAATATAAAACATTCCATTTCTTCTCATTAATCTATATGATTACATCATCTTTCATAAGAGAGTGCATTATACATAAAGGAACGAGTATGAATACGATAAAATTTCTATGAACAAGATAAACCTCAGAAAAGATAAATATACAAAGGCATGTACATGAGAGCGATATGATAAATCAAATACATAAGAGTACGATGGAATAGCCATGATTAAGATACATCAACTAATAGAATAAGTATAAGGGAGAGAGAGTGAATGTCTCCAATTGGTGCTCCCATAACCTATACATCGGTCCCCAATGGCGGTGGCAATGCCTCCCTACTATGTGGACTCCAAAGAGACCACCCCACCATGCTCGGAGCTAGTCACAAGGCCCAAACAAAAACATCAAGGCAAAGGTGACATGTGGCCAACACACACACCAGACACAAAGCAAAACAAGGTACAATGTATAAGGCGAATGCCACAACATGAAGATGCTCATACCATACATGATGGGAACTACTTATGACTACAAAATACAAGGTCGAGAGAACAAAATGGATGGAGAGACTCAACCATTCCCAAATCAATGCCTCGTAGACGGATAACTCAACGTCCTACAAGCAGATAGGCCTTTTCGAGTGCGCCCTTAGCCTTTTCAAGCGCTCAAGGCCATGCACAAGGACTCATTTTATTACATTGTTTTACTCCATCTCGTTGAACCAACGAGGGACCCAAAACAAATATGAAACAATGAAAACCATTTAAACATCCAAGCTAATATTGCTGTAAAAGAAGCCACTGAACAACTGAAAACCATAAGGAAATGGAGGCATAGAATTTTCATGAAAAATAGAAAGTTCCCGGATTAAAATTCTAAATTTGACTAAGATCAGATTTCGGTGTTCCAAGTTGGAATGCACCTTTAATTTTTGACTGTTCTAGAAAACGCCATTTGGCCAAGTTGGACAAGAATTGACATGAAAATTGAAAGTTCCCCGAATTTAAATCTACAAAAACCCAGTTGAGATGTGGGCATGTGGACATGAAATCCACCTTCATTTTAAATTTTTAGGAGGTATACTATGAGCAACAAAGAAAAACGTCATTCTACACGTAGGCATAAATTTGGGCAAAAATGAAAGTGCCCAGAATTAAAATCTGTCAAAGACCCAATTGAGATTTGGTCATTTCTACAAAGATTTCACCTATAATTTTAATTTTTAACAAGAGGGTAATGAGAAGCAAAGAAAAAACATGTTTTCACGAATTGGGCAAAAATGAAAGAATAAGAAAGAGCCCATGAAGCAGATTTTTTTTCAACAACCCAATTCATATTTGTTGGAAAAGTACAATACTCTGCCAAACAAAATACTATAGAGCAGCAAATATAATTTAAATCAGCCATTAACCAAACCCCACGCAATACAAAGGTAAAAATAGAGGAGTTCCTCCAATTTTTCACAAAATAAAAATAACCCAGATTTGAAAAGAGATTCAAGGCATAAATGAAACATGAATGAATGCCCAATTTTAGCAGCCATACAAGATTGAAGAATACCAAAGAAAAATACCTCATTTTTTCCCAAAACATAAATGGAAAAATGCTCGGTGAAGAAGACACGATCAAGTTCCAAAACTGGATAGCAAGCAAGAAGTGGTCGGCTGATTTCAATAGTGTACCACCCACAAATCTCTTCTCAGAAGAACTTCCACCATCTCCCCAACTCAATCACCAAAATCATGGGGTTTTTTCCTCCTCCTCCAAACAACAATTTTCTTCTCCCCAAAAGATAGATCTTCCAAAAAGGTTCAAAATAAAGTATATAAATCAAAGACCAAGCTGCCCTATCTTTTTTTTGTTTTTTTGTTTTTTTAACTAACTCCTCAACACAATAAAATGAAATAAATCATTTTATTAAACAAACTATTAATTCTCTTCAAATAAATTAATTAAAATCTCTATTATACAAAATTCTCCATTTCCACATAAAAAAAATTAAAAAAATAATTTAAATCCAACGTTGAAAAACATGAACACCCCCAAATAGGATTTAAATAATGTTGATGGTGTTTTTATGCACTTCACAACATAGGTAATACGTAGGTGCATTACCTCTCTTGAAAGACAATTTTCCACAATCAGATTGTAGAACACTATCCCAAGGTCTCTCAGATGTTAGGTCATGACGATGCTTGAAATATTTCAGTTGATTTATGTGATTTGCTAGAATCACAGCGTGGTTTTATGTGGTCGAAGTTGTAGGAGAATTGAGTCAATAAACAAAGTTTTATGGATTTGGAATTACTATGCTTTGCTGCAAGTTCAGGCAGCAGTCTTAGACTCCATTATTTCGTTAGATTTGGCTTTACAATGTGCAATGAAGCTTAACACAAGTTGCTTCTAAAAAAAGGAAAAAAGAAAAGGGTGAGGAAGAAAGATGTTTCCTAGACCTACAACTACCGATGAACAGTGATCATGGAGGTTCCTACTGTGGACAGTTTCCTTAAACAAAATTTCATTTAACCAGAATTCTCACAATATCATGAAATTTGTGCTATCTTCTAAGGACTGCAGATATTCATCATTCATTCGCTATGGGAAGATGAATAAAGATGAGGTTTAATGAGCAGTAATGAAATCAAAGTCCAGACTAACATTGCACAGTCATCTACCTTCAGCAAATGACCAAAAGTATGGACAAAGAAAGCATACACACATCAACAATCTTCAAAACCAGAGATAACATACTAAATCTACCAAGTCTAATCTAAAGGCATTAAAACAACAAAGTATCTTAAAGCAAAGCTATAACTAAAAGGGAGAGGAATCATGAAACATATTGAGAAACCCAGAAATACACTAGAAAATGACTGTATTTGCTATTATAATTTCTGCAGTATGCCTTTACAACAACTCAACTCTCTTAAAATGAGAGGAGGAGAGCCCTATTTATAGTTTTCAAAAAAAAAATGAGTGGCTAAGATTTGATTCTATTATGTGGCCAAAATTCACTTTACATTAAGGTTTCACCTACCCCCAACTATATTACATTTATAAATAATTTCTTGTTTCTTCCCTATTTTGCCATCTAGTGACAGCATTGTAGCAAATTTGTCTTTTAGCCATTTGCCCTTTGCTGTAGCTATTCTTCAAGGAACTCATTGTCGATGATGGGATTGCCCTCTCGCTTCTTCAACGCAACATACTCCATGAAACTTAGGACCAGAGATTGAAACTTATCCACCTCTATGATGTCAGATTTCAAAATTTGGTAAGACCACTCTTGGGAATTGCTGCCTAGCTTCTTCCAGTCATCCTCATACTTAGCAGCGTTGTCCTTAAAAAGTTTCGATTGTGCAAAGGCTCAGGCAGTGAAACACATGAATTCAGTGGTGACCTCAGCGAACATCCCATCCTCCATAATCTTCAAGAAGAAGGGCTTTATATTCTTTGGATTGATCTTGACCACAGGCAGCTCGTACCTTGTCATCAGCTTGAGGTACCGAGCGCACTCTTCTTTGGAATCTCTTTCCCCTTCAATGTTTGGCGCCATTCGTTCCAAAACCTGCTCAAGTTTTCTCTTCTTGTGATTAAAATCTCACTTCCACATGTCCACTAGTCAGTGATCATCATCCTTGAAGGCAAAATCCTTTTCCCAGACATCGCTTGGCAACGTGAGTATGGCCTCAATCTTTGGGTAGGCCGCCTCGTGCTTCCTTGGGAACCTTTCACAGATCTACCTTGTGTCCTCGAGAGTCTTCTGAACTTCTAGGAACCTATTTGCTTCCCGGACAACCAAGTTGATGCCCGTGTTTCCCATGTCCAAGACCTGCCGGAACCAGTTTTTCGTAGTCTTGTCTAGGTTTAGTCTCTTTTCAAGCTTGTTAATCTGTTCCTGGGACAGTAACTGAGGCGGGGCCGATGATGTCGTGGGCTACTCATCTGGAGATAACCACTGCTGAATATAAGCCGTTAGATTAGCCACCTACTCCTTTAGTTCTTCTTTGGAGACCTTATCCTACTGGATAAGGTGCACTACTGTTGCGACTGACTCTTGGAGATGCTCAACCTTTTGTTCCCTTGTGGCCACTCCCAAGTCGATGGTGGAGATGTCGTAAGTTACACCTTGTTCCCCAACCATCGACGTTGCTATTTGCACTGCCCTTGATCTCGAGGCATCCATGGTTACTTTTGATCTGACTGTTGGCCTCTTCTCTTTTCTGGTGCTTACTCGTGCTCTGGCCATGATGGCTTCTAGCCTCGCCTTGCGATCCTTCAAGGTGGGAGTCTTTTGCTTGAGTTGTCTTTGCAGCCAATCAGGTGCTTGGGGTTCTTCCCTTGGTGGTTCACTTTGAGTCTCGTTGTCTCTCTTCTCGGGTTCGACGATTTTGACAACAAGAGCTCTCTCCTTGGTTTCTGCACTTTCCTTTTCTTCATCAGAATCTTGTTTGATCATTTTATATTCAGAGGCAGACTCAGTGTGCAACTGCTCCTTAGGTGAATCTTTCTTTTCAACATCCTCCTCCTTTTCATTTAGAGTATCTTGATGCTCCTCGGGGCTCTCTCCTTGTTTGTCCTCATGGAGGAACATTTCCTTGTCATGCTCTAGGGTCTGGCCATGTCCCTCAGTTGGAGACCTATTACCTTCCGTCTTTGGAGCAGAAATATCCTCTTCCTGTGCAAGCCGGTCCTCAACCTCCTTGTCCTCAATTTCCTTGAGCTGCTTGCCCCACTCAGCATTGAGCTCGGGATCACTGGACTCTTGGATCAGTTCAACATTGAGGTCCTCACTACCCTCATTGGAAGACTCATAGGCTACTTCATCAATCTCTTGACACTCGAACAAGGGATGTTCGTGATATTCAAACTCTTCGTACTTTGGTGCCTTCTTAGCCTCTAGCTGCTGTTGTTCATACTCATCTGATATCTGCATCGTTGCTTTCATATTTGGCAATTCAGTAGAGGGGGACACCGTTGGAGTGGAGGCCATAGCCTGAGCTATTGCAGCCTGGACTATCAGATTGGTGAGCATCCCCGAAAGCTCAGATGACACATTCTGTATATACTTTACAAAAGACTCCGGAAGGCTAAGGGTATGCACTATAGTAGCAAAAACAGTGGGAAGGGAAGGAGACATGGAGGAAGAGGTCATTGGTGAGGTGGTGGTGGATGATGAATCTATGGGAATAACTTGCAACACTGGAGGAGTAAGAGCAAGGTGGACAGAGATATCCACTGCAGGCAGGGAGGAAGCAAAGACTGCAAGAGAAGCATGAGGGGTAGGGGAAGTAGTAGTAGTAGTAACAATGGTAGGAAGCAACCTTTGTGAGCTAGATCCTGATCCTCTAATCCCAAGGGATGGATCCTTGGTTAATACAGCCGTCTCTACGCTACTAGTTGTTTTCCTCCTCTTCTTGGAAGGTTCAGGCTCAAAAGCCTTACGGGCATAGACCTTCGGCTTGGGTAGCTGTTCGCTAGCCTCCTTTCTTTTCTTGGTCTTCACCAATGGTGGGGTCTTAGATGTCTCCCCAGTTGCAGCGGCGACTACCCCACCTTTGGAGCCACTTGGTTCACTTACATGCTCACTTGTAAGTTCGGTGAATGTTAGGATGACCCCTTGTTGTTTCAATTGAGCCACCTTCTTGTCGATCCATGCCCTCATTCAGATTTCAATGGGCCTAGTGAGCACACCAATGTCATTAAGATTTGGTGCATTCTAGTCAATTGTAGGCAGCGACAAGTTGGAAACTGCATCGTATCCTGGGTCTACAACTATGTCTTCATCCTCTTCTAGCTGATCAGGGACCGGACACAAGTTCACCCTTCGCACATAGATGACGGTCATGCGCATGTAATGCCGCAACCACACCTCAAGATCGTCCCTGCAATTGGCCCAAAAGTCCTCAATATTGTGGAGGTGGGCATATTTACATCCTAGTGCCTTTCTGACATGACCATAAGGATCCATTCGTGGCCGCGTTGTATATTGCTGGAAGTTATATTCTACCAGCTCATTTTTCGAATATCTTGCACACTGGGAGGTGTGGATCTTATACATCCCCTGACTAAGGTTCATGGGATAGGCAGGGCTTGCCAAATGCTTTTCGCTCAGGATGCTATGAATGTGTCGTAGCTATCGAGTCATCTCCAAGAGAATGATTCGGTCATTTGGGTACTGGGGCAGCTTGTTCGATCTTTCGGTGAATCCCTGAGTGCGCATGTAGGTGAACCTTGGGAACTGAATGTACCAGAAGGCGTACTACTTGAGGAGGACCCTGGCACTGTGGGATGTCCTCCTATGAAAATTTCCTCCTACGAATCGGATGATGTGAGCAATGAATCCGTCATTCATCCTGCAGTAGTCTCTTTTGAAATTTCAGAATTGTAACTGGGGGTACTTGTCATAAGGCTTAAGCTCCGACCTCGATGGATAACTAGGCATCATTGTCAACCCTTGATAATATCGTCGATTGGCAAGAGAATATACCAAGTAGGAGGTCATGAAGAATTTGTTGGTTTTATTTACGGTGGTAAACTGCTTATGGAAGCAGTTGCTGATTATCTTGGCCCCAAAGAAGGTGGTGCCCTTACCTCGGAGAATCTGTTCTATGAAATAGAACATCCATTCTTGGAAGAAAATAGTACTAGGAAGGCCCATGACTTGGCTGAGTAGAGTTACAAGGTCATGGTAGTCCTCAAAGAAGTCATTGCGGAAGAGCTCCTGAGGAAGCTTCCCAGCACTACCTCGTTTGTCCTTCAACCAGTACTAGTTGATAAGTCTTTTACACCCCAATGGGTCCTGTTCCCACACCTCTTTACAGTCTTCCATGGTGGGGACCTCCATGCTCTCAAAGGCAGGAATGTGGAAGGTCGCTGTTGTACTTGACAGAGAAATATCTGCAAGGATATTTCCGTCATGGTCCACTATGGTTCTAGTATCATATTGGTATGCCTCCATGCACGCCATTACAAGCTCTGAGGCCACTAAGGGTGGTAGGAAACCTGCAGCTTTAGCAAGTCCACTGCTCTCTATTAATCTTGCGTTTGCTGTTTTTAGGTTCACTCTGACCCTCTGCGTGAATTCGTCAACATCGACCTGTCTGATGCTGGTATCTGACACATCCCTCCAAAGGGTAGTGATCTTGGATTGAATAGGGACCCCCTGGAATTTGTATTTCATCAAGTCTCTGTCCTCTTTGCCTCTTGGTGGCTTGGCTGTTCCTTTTCCTTTCTTGGAAGCACCAGAAGTCTCTGCACTGGATTCCATAAATCCTGCACGAAAGATGAGAATTAGTAATGATGAACTTGACAAAATTTCCACCGATAAATCCCTACATGTTAAGATTAGTTCAGAAATCATAATTCATATTTAATAACCATGCAAGCTGGATACTTCATTGTTAGAAAGAAGTGCAAACAATTCGGAGTTCCTAGGCCGGAATTCCCTTGGTAGAATGTTGCTTGAAAGGAAAAAATGAGAATGAAATTCCCATAGGCATTTCCCGAGGTTGGATTTGAGGATTTGAGGATTTGAGGTTGGAGGCGGAGAAAAACCCAATTTTAGCAAGTGGGTCAAAATCCATTTTGGATTTGGAGGTCATTTGGTCCTTCATTTGGAAGTTTGAGCATCATCTGCAAGAAAGCTGTCTGAAACAGCGCAGAGGAAACAGAATTCCGGGCATTGAAATCTGGGTCTCGGATTGCCGTCGTAGGGAAGCGGCTATGGGTCGGCCATTGGGGATGACAAAATGAAAGCGGAAATCTGGGGGAGGAAATCTGAGAGGCAATTTCCAGAAGTGGTTAGAGGGTTCAGGACAATCAGGTGTCGGACGGAGCACTAGGATTCGGAGGTCAGGAAGCTGTTCCGAACTCACCGTTAGAATGACGCAGGTGGAACGGAATACTGAGAGGGGAATTCTGGTGTTCAGAATCCGAAAGAAGTTCAGAGGAAGTTTACCGATTTCGGGTTTCGACGGACAGCGGATTGGGGTCCGGAAGTCGAGAAGACGCTCGGACGATGCCGTTTGGAATAGCGATGACACAACGAAATCCTGGGAGGGGAATTCCGGAGGTTCAAGTCCGAAGAGGGAAATTTGTCGAGGGTTTCGACCAGAAGATGAAAGACTTTGCAGCCGAGAAGCGATGTCCAGAAAGCCACTTGGGGAAGGCCGTTTGGAACGGCGAAATCAGGGCGGAATTCCGGAGACCGAATCCCGAGGTTGGATTTGAGGATTTGGCGGACCTTTCGGTTTTTGAGTTTAGACAGACTTCGAAGGTCTGGGGTCCGAGGGCCGAGAGGATGCAAGGGAGTCTTGGGATGGGAATTCTGAAGGTTGAAATCCGAAGTGGTGAATTTGTCAAGGGTTTTGACAATTTGAAGAGGCTGGGGACGGCCGCGGGAAGACCCGTGCCCAAAAGAAGCCGGCGTTGTTTCGAAGAATAGCCGTAGCACGGTAAAGCTCCGGATCGAATTTTCGGCCACTAGCAATCGATTTTTTTATTTTCTAAAAGGTGGGTTTTGAGTAGAGGGCATGGATTTATTTAATTTCAGTTTAATTTTATATTTCACCCTTACCAAAATCTGGAAATTCGCAAAACAAAAAGGAGGGTGCGCAGACGGAAAACCTACCTTGAGATCCCGAAGAACAAGCTGCCGGATGCACAAAGGTCGATAGAAAAGCACTTGAAATCCAGAATGGAAGAAAAACTTGGGTGCCAGGAGTTCTCCAACCTTCTTAATCGCTCGAGGATTTGACAATGACGATCGAAAAATTTAATTTTATAGCAAAAACTGCCATTAATGCATCATTAAATTCCTCGTACGGTGGCATGTTAGGTTGGTGAATTTGAAAAAACGCAGGGGCGACGGGAGGTCCGGGATCCAGTGTCTAAAAAGCCATCCTACCATAGCCATTGAAACAATGAAGCCTAAGGGGAAACCCTGAAGGGGAAGCCCGGCAGAGGGAATCCGTGCCGAGGAAATCCAGCACGGGAAACCTGGCAACAAAAACTCGGCAAGGGAAACCCGACAACTGCCACAGCTGCCAGAACGGCGTTTTGACAAGGAAAACCGAGTTAACCCGAGACTTAACAATTTTAATGGGGGGGACTTCGGTCAAGCCTAAAATATGGCATTGGAAAACGTGCTAACCCCCTTTAGGGCACAAAAATGGGCACGCAAAATGAGGAAAACCAAAAAGGGACCGAAAAAAGCAAAGAGGGAAAAGAGGGTCCCCATTCCAAACGGGGCGTGTGTGCAAAAGGCACAACAAATAAGACTATAAAAGTTCACCAAAAGAAATTGATAAAATCATTTAAAATTATTAAATAAAAATAAATCATTCTCTCAAATGATTAATAAAAATCGCTTAAAAACAACATATTTAAAACCCCGTGGATATAACCATTCAAATATCCAATCAATACAACTTCATAAAATACCATAAATGAAACCACGAAAAGATGCCAATGAAAACACATCATAACACTGACTACCAAAATATAGCCACATAAAGATTAACGGAAACCAAGACAAAATACCTCAAGCAGACGAACTGGCAAACCACCTATGACAAAAAGGTGCTCCGAACATTACCGTTAGGTAACCGGACGGTAAGACAACACAAAAACACTGCACTAATGAGGTATAGTGGGCTAGGGTAGGGGACATTTGGCTTGTATGATTACCTCTAGTTACCACCATCAGGGAATAGGAGTATGTTCAGGCCTGTGAATCCAGGCAGAGTCAATACTCAGTACCTGCACCACTCCAATTACATGTCAAAGTACATGTACATATAACATATATTATATAGCTGAAACATGTCAATCATCAAGAAGAAGATCATGATATCGTAAGCCTCTCAGATACGAGTGTTACGAAATCATCCCTTCCTATCCATAATCATACAAAAGAAATGATATCTAGCCATGTAATCTAGCATATTAACTGATCATGATAATCATCAATGTCTAATCTCAATATGATAACATTTATAATTCTAAATCAAAATTAAAATACCATCTTACCCATGCTAGAGTTGGAGAGGTGTTACATCCTCCCCCCCTAAGATTTGACTTACTCCTGGAAGTCATGTAAGCTCAATATGCAGCCATGTCACACATTAGTACTCAACATCCAAAAATCAACATT
Organism: Sequoiadendron giganteum; assembly: GCA_007115665.2. Taxonomy (NCBI): domain Eukaryota; kingdom Viridiplantae; phylum Streptophyta; class Pinopsida; order Cupressales; family Cupressaceae; genus Sequoiadendron; species Sequoiadendron giganteum. The sequence continues at coordinate 384,322,991 of CM021102.1, forward strand.
AAGAGGTTATACTTCATTCCAAAGATGAGAACTATAATATACATCATTCACCATTGAACAAAATAGAAAGGACATCTTTTTAACATTCACCTTTATAAGAATTATTATCATTAAATTGACATATGCTTTATTTATAAGGTCTCAACATGAGACAAAATAGCATGGTTAATCTAGCTAACATCACATGTAGCACAATTCTCAAAATATGAATTTATTTCAACACCCACATTCATTCAAAGATAAGTTAAAATACACATTAGTTTCTATTAAGAATAGGGTAAAGAAGATGCATAAGCACTCAATTCTTTCCAAAACACCATTGTTTGCCACAATATTTGTTTTCCACACACTTCCAATCTCACACATTAGAACACATTTGGCATCATTTTCAACCAAATATAACAATTTGCACTTTCTAAACAAAATAAACCAACTTTTGAACTTTTCATATGAAACCATATCCAAAATGAGACATGCATTTACACATACATACATACTTGCATCACTGGGAATCACATCACAAGACTACACAAGGGTCCATTTGGACACCGGTAAGCAACATGCTAATCCATGATACAAAATCCATGAGCCAAGAGCCAATATCCATCTCACATAATCCATACCTCACACTCAGTGGTTTGATGGTGTTAGGCCACACGCACATGGTGATACCATCCAAACAAGACCACAATGATCCATATCTTGTATAAGGTGGTTAGCCTCCAAGAGATAGTCATAAAACATAGGTGGGTAGTGTATCCTAGCTTTATAACAGCCTCACATACCCCCATCCTCAAGGTTCCCTGCATCTACTTCCTCGTATACTCTCAACCGAGTCTAGCTCTCCCATACCCAATGAGGAATCACATTACAACACAAGACCAACATTTGAAAACAACAAGTAGAAAACTAGTTTAGCCACCAAATATTATAAATAAATATCAAACAAGGATTCAATTGCAGTAATAAAGAAAGAAATGCGTGCAATTTCAACACTAAATCAAATGTAACCTTGAAGACTACATGAAAATGAAGATCACAAGGTGTGGCTAAACTATCGCAATCAAATATAAATAAAGTGTCGGCCTTAACAATCAATAGAAGATCATCAAAACCATAAAGAAAGTCCATAATCTTTGAAATTGCACTGTACAACACTGCGTGACTAGATACTAGCCACCAAACGAGGAAGGAGGGAACAATGTCTAACTATCGCAATAGCTCCTCATGTGGTGCGGAGTGAGCATACCAACCACATGGCATGAGGTGTACTCCTAGGCTACACCCCGCATCGTGTCATCATGTGGCATGGAATCGCCAAGTGGCCCATGCACTCCTTGACTGCCCGCATGGGATGTGCACCTTGACCCCATCCTGCATCGAGTCTCAGTGCAGTATGGAATACACCAGTTGGAGAAGGCACGTACTGGTCATATCCCGCATGGCAGTGTGTTTGTGGCTCCATGGAAGTAGGCATGCACATAACACACCTTGCATAGCGATACCTCATGGAGAAGGCACACACAGGTAATCACCATAGCCAGAGGTATACATAGCTAGGACATTACCCATATGCTAACCGACCCCAAAAAACTATTGAAAGCAAGCATGAGTGTCCCTCTACAAGTGTACAAGGCCCCATTATGCTCATCACAAGTAGACTAACAAAACACAATCTAATAGTGCACCTTCACGTGTCTATGCACATGGCATCATATCAATTGCATTATGTCAAAGCACGTGCAGATACGGTATGTATAATGCATATATGAGTATATCAATATGGGGCTACTCGAGTCTCACCTCTCATATGGATGAGGTAGATTCACTAATGCTAGCTCAATGCCCCTACAGGCGGCCAGGCAATACTAACAAACCAATGTTGCTGTATTCAAATATGGGGAAAAGGCTAGCACGTATGGATCAAGTACCTTGATCCATCATAAGGGGAAGTAGTGAGTACTTTCCTCAGGATCGGTTGAGCTGAGAATGCTCTGCGTTGCAACATGCAGACGCTACACACCCTGCCCAAGGAACTTTGTGGCTGCTACTACCCCTTCACGGACTGAGGAACTAAAGAACCAAAAGAAGAGAATCCATGAAACTATCTTTTGGCCACTCTTATGTATATATATACAGTATCTGCACGTGTTTCAACATGATGCAATAGATACGATGCCACATGCATAGACACGTGAAGGTGCACTATTAGATTTGGGTTATGATAGCCTACTTGTGTGATGAGCGTAATGGGGCCTCATACAATTGTAGAGGGACACTCATGCTTTCTTTTGACAGTGTTTGGGTTGGTTAGCATATGGGTATGTCCTAGCCATGTATACCTCTAGCAACGATGAGTACTTGCGTGTGCCTTCTCCACGAGGTATCACTATACGGGGTGTGTTCTATGCGTGCCTACTTCCACGGAGCCACAGACACACTACCATGCGGGATATGACCAATATGTACCTTCTCCGGTTGGTGTATGCCATGCTGCGCTGAGACGTGATGCAGGATGGGGTCGAGGTGCACATCCTATGTGGGTAGCCAAGGAGTGCGTGGGCCACTTGGCGAGTCCATGCCACGTGATGATGTGATGCGGGGTGTAGCCTAAGAGTACACCTCATGCCATGTGGTTGGCGTGCTCACTCCGCACCACATGATGAGCTATTGTGATAGTTAGACGTTGTTCCCTCCTTCCTCGTTTGGTGGCTAGTATCTAGTCACGCAGTGTTGTATAGTGCAATTTCAAAGATTATGGACTTTCTTTATGGGTTTGATGATCTTCAATTGATTGTGAAGGCCAACACTTTATTTATATTTGATTGCGATAGTTTAGCCACACCTTGTGATCTTCATTTTCATGTAGCCTTCAAGGTTACATTTGATTTAGTGTTGAAATTGCACACATTTCTTTCTTTATTGCTGCAATTGAATCCTTATTTGATATTTATTTATGATCTTTGGTGGCTAAACTAGTTTTCTACTTGTTGTTTTCAAATGTTGGTCTTGTGTTGTAATGTGATTCCTCATCGGGTATGGGAGAGCCGAACTCGGTTGAGATTATACGAGGAAGTAGACGCAGGTAACCTTGAGGATGGGGGTATGCGAGGTTGTTATACAACTAAGACCCACTACCCACATATGTGTGATGACTACCTCTTGGAGGCTAACCACCTTATACAAGAGATATGCCATTGTGGTCTTGTTTGGATGGTCTCACCATGTGCGTGTGGCCTAACACCATCAAACCATTGTGTGTGACATATGGATTATGTATCATGGATTAGTATGCTACTTTTCGGTGTCCAGATGGACCCTTGTTTAGCCTGGTTATGTGATTCCCAGTGATATAAGTATGCATGTAAGTGTAAATGCATGTCTCATTTTGGATATGGTTTCATATGAAAAGTTCAAAAGTTGGCTTATTATTATTTATAAGGTGTAAATTGTTATACTTTGTTGAAAATGATGTCAAATTTGTTCTAATGTGTGAGATTGGAACTGTGTGGGAAAACAAATATTGTGGGAAACAAAGGTGTTCTAGAAAGAATTGAGTGCTTACGCATCTTCTTTACCCTATTCTTAATAGAAACTAATGTGTATTTTAACTTATCTTTGAATGAATATGGGTGTTAAAATAAATGTTTATTTTGAGAATTGTTATACATGTGATGTTAGCAAGATTAATCATGATATTTTGTTTCATCTTAAGACCTTATGAGTAAGGCATATGTTGATAATAATTTTTATGAAGGTGAATGTTAAAATGAGGTCCTTTTTATTCCGTTCATTGATGAATGATGTATATTATATTTCTCATCTTTGGAATGAAGTACAATCGATTAATGATGATTATTATATTTTGAGTACTAATGTGTGACATGGCTGCATATTGAGCTTACATGACTTCCAGGAGTAAGTCAAATCTTAGGGGGAAAGGATGTAACATCTCTCTAACTCTAGCATGGGTAAGATGGTATTTTAATTTTGATTTAGAATTATAAATGTTATCATATTGAGATTAGGCATTGATGATTATCATGATGAGTCAATATGCTAGATTACATGCTTAGTTATCATTTCTTTGCATGATTATGGACTGGAAGGGTTGATGTCGTAACACTCGTATTCGAGAGGCTTACGATATCATGACCACCTTCCTAATAATTGGTGTAGTTTCAGCTATATGATATATGTTATATGCACAGGTACTTTGACATGTAATTGGAGTGATGTAGGTACTGAGTATCGACTCTACCTGGATTCACAGGCCTGAGTGTACTCCTATTCCCCGATGGTGGTAACTGGAGGTAGTCATACAGGCCAAATGTCCTTTATCCTAGCCCACTGTATCTTATTAGTGCAGTGTTTCCGAGTTGATGTCATACCACCCAGTTACCTAACGGTAATGTCCAGAGCACCTTTCAGCCATATGTCCGGTGCACCCTTCAATTATATGTGGTTTTTCGGTATGCCTTGTTGAGCTATTTTGTTATGGTTTTTGTGAGTCTATTATGTGGCCATATTTTGGTTGTCAGTGTTATGATGTGGCTTCAAGGCATCTTTTCATAGTTTTAAAATATGGAATTTTGTGGTGTTTTATTGATTTAGAGTGTTATATCCTTGAGATTTTGAATATGTCATTTTAAATGATTTTATTAATCCGTTCATGAGCTCTTATAATCTTATTTAATCATTTTGGAGAGCTCGTGTATTTTAATGATTGGATTTAAATTATCATTTTGTATGTTATTGTGAATGTTGGATATGAAAAGAATTAAATTAATTAAATGGGAGAGAGTTAATAGCTTGTTTATTGAAATGATTTATTTATTTTTATTATTTTGAGAGTATGTATAATTTGGGAGGAAGATTTATTTATAAAAAAAAAAAAGAGAGAAGAGGGAAATTGGGCAACTTTGCCCTTGATATATATTTTGTTTTGAACTTTTTGGGGGATTTTTCATTTTGGGGGAGAAAAGAAAATTGCTATTTGGAAGAGGAGGAGAAAACCCCATGATTTGGGTGAATGAGTTGGGGAGATGGTGTAAGTTTTTCTGAGAAGAAATTTGTGGGTGGTACACTGTTGAAATCAACCTGCCACTTTTTACTTGCTGTCCAATTTTGGAACTTGACCATGTCTTCTTCACCGAGCATTTCTGCATTTCTGTTTTGGGGCAAGTTGAGGTATTTCTCTATTATTTTCCAATCTTATGTGGCTGGTAAATCTCAACATTCTCTCATGCTTCTTGAATGGTTGGTAATTTCTGATTTGAATTGTGTAATTTACAAAATTGGAGGAACTCCTTCATTTCATTTTTTTTGTATGGTTTGGGGTTTTAATGATGGCTGTGTTAAAAAATATTTTTCTGCTCATTATCCTCTTAATTAAAATTAATTTTAGGAGAGGATTTTGTGTAGAATTGCCAAGACCTCAATTGGGTCTTTGGCAGATTTTTAATCGGAGCACATTTATGTTTTCCATGATTTTCTTGCCATCTGTTTAAAATGTTTTTCTTCGCTGCTCTTACACCACTTGAAATAAATGGAAAATAATAATGTTTTCCAGGTAGAAGCACCCATATCTCAAATGGGTTGTTGTCCGATTTTCAATCTGGACACATTCATTTTTAATGATTTTTTTGTCCAACATGGCCGAATGTCGTTTTTTAACAACACCCTGTTCTTGGCCATAAATTTATAAAATAATAGTGTATTATGTTTTTAAATTCCCATATCTCAACTGAGTCTTTGTCTGATTTGAATTTCGGGCACTTTTGATTTGTATGCATTTCTTGCCCAATTTGTCAAAATGACATTTCTCAAAACAACACCTCGTTTTCAATCCTAAACTCAAAAATTGAGGGTGTATTCCAACTTGAAACATTAAAATACGAACTGGGTCAAGTCCCAATTTAAGATTTGGGCACTTTGGAATGTTTATGAAATTCCTATGTCTCTCTCTCATTCGTTTGAACAACTGGAACCATGTTTTGTGCCACCGTCTCTTAGTGATTCTAACTGTCTTAAAGGTGATTCTATGAGATAATTTTATAAGGTTAATATTGATTTAATGTTCGACTTCTTTTTACAAATTGATGGTGAGTTCTTGATTGGTATTTGAGTTACTTGTTGGCACATGTGAGCAGCCATTTAAATGATTTTGCAGCAATGTTTGCTTGGCTATGTTAAATGGTTTCAATGATGGTTTTAATGGATTTTTCATTGTTTCATATTTGCTTTGGGTTCCTCGTTTGGTTAAATGATATGGAGTAAATCAATGTGAGAAAATGAGTCCTTGTGCATGGCCTTGAGCTCTTGAAAAGGGCTAAGGGTGCACTTGAGAATGCCTATCTGCCTATAGGATGTTGAGTTATCCGTCTGTAGGGTGTTGATTTGGGCATGGTTGAGTCTCCTCATCCGATCTGGGATCTTATATCCTCCATCTTAGTAGTCTTGAGTATGACCTGACATGTTGTTGAATGAGCATCTCCCTATTGTGGCATTGGTCTTATGTGTTGCTTGATGTATTTGCTATGTGTCTATTGAGAGTATTGGCCATATGTTACCCTTGTCTGGCTATTTTTTTTTGGGCCTTGTGACTACCTCCGAGCACGGTGGGGTGTCTCTCTGGAGTCCACATGGTAGGGAGGCATTGCCACCGCCATTGGGGACCAGTGTACAAGTTGAGGTATCAGTTGGAATTGATCTCTCTCTCTCTCTCTCTCTCTCTCTCTTGTATTTGTTTATCACATATACTCATGTACATTCTTTGTGTATATACCTCTATAGATGTTGTATCTCTTCCATGAAAATGTAATTGTAGTCATGCTTGTTCCTTATGCATATTGTACTCTTTGGAGAGAGAAAATTAATCGTAAGTTTAATGAGAAGATATGTGATGTTTGTCTTGGTTTACGGGCTCCAGTGTTGGTATCAGGCTCAAATGTTCTTTGATCATCCTTAAGTTATTTTATGTCATTAATTTTCATGTTTAAGTTAGATCCATAGTTGTGTGATTTTCCTTTATTGCAATCTGCCCAGGTTTCAGAGCATCGGTGCCTACTGTTGCTGTTTGAGTGTAGCAGCAACAGGTTCCGGAGCACCGATGCCCTTTGTTTGCTGTCCAGTGGGCAGAAATAGGTTCCAGAGCATCGGCCTCTAGGAACAGTAGTTCCGGAGCATCGGACTCCAGAACTGCCAAGAACAGTAGTTCCGAAGCATCGGGCTCCAGAATTGCCAGGAACTACAGGTTCTGTAGTATTGGGCTCCTAAACTGCAGGTTCCGTAGTATCGAGCTCTAGAACTGCAAGTTCCGGAGCAAATCTCTAGAGCTATCCTTTTTGCTCTTGTTTGGATTTTCTTTAGAGAGTGGATTAGTCCTCTCCTTTAGTATGTCATTTAGGTTATATTTGACCTTGTTTGTTGTTATTTAACTGAATCGGTAATTAAATTTGTGTGTATGTTATTCTTTATGTAATTTTTTTTTAATCTTGTCCTCTTTTGGCTCTTAACTTTCAGGGTTGCGTAGTGGGATGTTACATAAGGTTTTGAGATTCAATGGTTTTGTGGCTATATCTTCTACAAACTTGAACTATGGGTTTGAATTCTAATCTTTGTCTGTATTTAGTAATGCTTAGATGTATAATAGAAAATTATCTATATATTAGTAAAATAATTCTCTCAAGAGGTCTGAAGGTTAGTACACTTTTTTTCCTTTCATGCATGAGGATCTTGGTCTTTGTCCTTCTATTTTGTTGTTAATATGACAATGTTGTTTATATCAAAATTTTAAAATGATGATCATGCAAATATTATCCATTTTTTGAAATGTTTCTTTATAAACCTTTTATTGAATCTTGAGATTTTGAAGATGATACATTATCTGACTACTCTTTTTTATTTTTATTATCAATGGAAATATGGGGTTGCAAAAGTTGTGCGCATAAAAACAAAAAAGTACCTATGCTAATCCCATTCAGATAAGACTGTGCAAATCTGTTGGAAATATTCAAACATAGTTTTTCTAATTTTTTTCACAAACACAACTTTCCTATATCAATTGACAAAACAAGATTTTCTTAATTTAAAAGTAGTGAGGATTGGTTATTGCTTTTGACTTATATATGCACAATTATATTTTGTCACATATAGTTTCAATTTTTTAGCTTTTCCATATGCATAAACTTTTTGTTACACTTTCTTTATGTGTCCACATTATTCATAGATGTATGAAGCTATGAGTGGTAAGTGTCAAGATATTTTCTTTCCTCCACCTATAATTTTTTTATTTTACTTTCACATTTTTGCATTCATGTCTACCATAATAGATGTAGTTATAACCTTTCACAAATTCCTCTATCATTTACGATTTCATTTTTTTTTATTACTTGTAATATTTTATTTTACTTCCACATTTTTTGCATTCATGTCTACTAGAGTGGATGTAACCATAGCCTTTGATAAATACCTCTATCATTTATGCTTTCATAGTGTAGACACATAAAATATACATGCACCTGATCCTAATTTCACTAACACCAGTTCATCCTGAATCATCTCCTTTACTAATCAATTTAATTGAATAATATTTATTCGATTAAATTCATCATATTTCATCTCTTAATTAAATAAATCAAATTTATCTGATTAAGTCATCATCTCCTATTAATTAAATAAATCATTTTATTTAATTAATCTTATAGTCCCTCTTTTAATTAAATAATTCACTAATATCTAAAGTCATCTCCTTTAAATTAAATAAATTAATCTTTATTTGATTTAATCTAACATCACCTTCTTTAATTAAATAAATCAAACTTTATTTAATTAAGTCTAAACCATTATTCATCTAATTTTGATTTATTTAAATCCTAAAATCTAAATCAAATTGTCAAATCAGCTAAATTCTATCTAAATTAATCAAATCTTGATTAATGCTAATCCTAATCCATCAAATCCTCTAGATTTTGCAACTTGCTCATGAATATCATTTTAATTGATTTATTAAATCTTCAATTACCTTAAAAAAGGAATCAATGTTGGAATATTCTCCAAGTTTGAAAAATCCCTCCAAAAGGGTTTGTACATACAACAAGGCATTTAAACCTCTTACGTGTTCTTTTGCCTTGAGCCAAGTGGAATTTAATTCATCCTTCATCTCTCTCCAACAAGCCAACTTTCAAATTTCAAATTTGAATCTAATAGCATTTATCATGCACATTGACCAAAATGTGCTCCACCTCCAAGTCCATTAGCATCTTGACAAGTGACACAATGCCATTGGTCCATCTTTAATCCCACATTCATCCTATTCTTCAATTCTCCATCCTTTTTTGTTATAAATAGAGGCCTCCTCTATTGCATTTTATCATCCACAATCCATGTAAGATTACCATGCTCATTTGGATCCATAATCTTAGGCATTTTCATCTATTTTCATCCATATTTCATCTTTCATAGGTAGGTTATGGAGGATTTTATCAAAGATCATCAAAGCTTGCAAGGAATTCAAAAAAGGCTATTTTCCACATCAAAATAGCACCAATTCTCCCATGGGATTGAGAGTTTGAGAATTTGAATAAGATTTAGTTTGATTTTATTTGTGTTCTTGCTTTTATTTCTTGTTCTTCATGTCTCAAATGAATCTTATGGGGAATGCTGATTTAGACTTGTATAATGACTAATTTTGTGTTGTTTATTTGTGTTTGTGCAAGTATAGGATCACCATTCACATTTTGGCACTAGAAGGAGGGTGGATTTGAAGAAATTAACACATTTTTTGGTCAAATTTCACTATTTTTTATCTTCCCAGGTCAAACAACAGTGCTAGAGGTCAAACAATGCCATTGGAGTAAATTGCAATGCATTTGTGGTTTCTATTTTTCCCAACAACACCCCTAGTTTTACCAGAGTGTTGCTCGAATCCGCAAACAACGTCACTTTCATTCCAATGTCATTGTTTGGACCCAAACAGTGCCACTGCAAAGGGTGTTGCCTTTGCTTTCTTGCTTTTTCACTCAAACTTAAAATGGTTGTATCTTGGTCATATTTTGGTCTTTTTCAGAGCTTTTGTTTTTTGAATTGGGATAGAATTTCATAAGCTATCCAATGGTGTAGGTGTTTATCAACTTTGATAGAGTTAAAATTTTCAAATTTTCACCTAATTTCAAATCACAATGAAACTTGGTCTAAATTTTAGGGTTTTTATGCTTAATCATTTATCTAACCCTCATATCTTCTTGTTTCTTGATTTAATCTAACATTTGGAGCTTGTATTGTAGGTTTTAAAGGATCATGGGGCATGGAAATGAAAGAAAAAAACATTATCACATGATTGTAACAAGTGTTTTTTAAACACTTTGGGAGCAATTATAATCCCATTCTTAAGACTTTGTTATCTTAAAGTTTTAGGACTCAATAATTTTCATTTGGGCTTAAAAAGAAAAATCAAATGGATTAAAAATAACCTTAAGCAACTTACTACATTTTGTTTTGGGCTTAACAATTGAACAAGCAAACTTCACATTTCAATCTTGGTGCTTAAAAGAACCCATTCTTGCTTTGAAGGTTAAAATGAACATGTGTCCTTTATGTTTTGTAATATTTTACACAAAGTAATCTCATTTAAAAGGGAGTATGCACTTCTATCACGCTTCACAACGATCTTGAGAATCAAAAGTCCTTTTGGTGACATTAAGTTGTATAAAATATTGCCTCCATATTTCAATTTGGGCTCTTAAAAATGAACAAAATCTTGTGAGTATATGTGGAGTATATTGTGTGTGTTCTCTCTTTGTTTCTCAACAAAGATCAATTGAACTATGGATGTACTTGCTCACTTTTGTTTATCCTTAGATGGCCTGCCTAGTGGGAAAAAGTAATCACCCCAAGGAATGACCCAACCGAGAACACACTAAAGCCAAACGACTTCCAATTGGTATATAAGTATGGGTACTTGAGGAAAGTTCAAGTATCACGAGGATTGTTCCGAAAAGAAGGGCAACAATGGTCTCTTTTTGTATGGATGGTCCCCCACAAATGAAATTCCCATATTAAAACCTTTTGTTTAGAAGGCCCAAATCCCTAAATCCACTTGTTGATGCAAGAACAACCATTTTGAAGCCGTCCCACATTTTTACAACTCTTGGTAGCGATGAGAAGTATTCCATGGGAGTTTCATGGGTACTAATGCTTGGTTGACCTAAGAAGTCTGTACCGTGGAGGGGAGCTAGTGTGGTCAAGCATCTAATCATATGCTACGAGTAGGTGTAGCTAGATTTATCCAAGTGGGAACTCAACAAATATGATCTCATTTTATCCTAGGAATGTGCATCACTTTGGATTCAAAACACTTTGATTGATCTAAAACACTTGAAAACAAACATTCAACCATGATCATCAAATTTCAAACCTTTTAGGAGGAGCAAATACCTTCAACAAATCCAAGTGCTCTTGCTTTCCCTATAGATTCTATCCTTAGATGCTTCTAAGCATTTAAATTCACATCACAATCTGCTCTTACTAAAGTCAACATTAGGAAATTTTTGCCTTGATTTCCACATAATGGACTTTGTGGGATGAGAAGAAGTTAGGACATTAGACATTTAGTTTGAAAAGATAATCAAGAGAGTGTTTGTGGTTAAAAAAACTCATTAAGCAAAGTTAAGAAAAATTGAACCCCACACATGTGCTTGGTATCTTTTGGTCATATGGTTTTCCATGCAAACATTGGTCTTTTAGTTTGAACTACTCTTAGAGAAAAGCATGTTCTTCAATATCTTGGTCTAGTAAACAAGTCCTTCTTAGGTTCATTTAGGATCAAAATCAAACACTTCATCCATCCAAACATTTATCATCTCCATCTCACAAACAACTTTTGAACCATTGGAAAAATCATTCATACTAGAATTTGGGTAAAATCCTTAAAATCAACATCAAAGTCATCTTATTTGGCTAGGTGTGTGTAGATGCATCCTTCTCCTTACACTTAGTCAAATTATCATCTTATGGGAAAGTTTATCCCATAGATAACATCCAACATCTTGGGGTCTATTTGTTCATTATCCAAATCCAAATCCAAATCCAAAATCCAAATCAACTCCAAAATCCAAAATCAAATCAAACCAAATCAAATTTAAAGTAAAAAATCCAAAAGTCCTAAAGTCTAGTATCCCCTTCAAGATTTCTTAAGAGTTCAATCATTCACATCATCCATCTTTCATTTACCTCATCATCACCCTTTGATCCTTATCATCCTAGGTTTTCTTTTTTTGTGCCTAAATTTTAGATCAATCTAAGGAGTTAGAGGTTCACCTCCCACATTCTTGAAAATTGATCCTTATTTTACGGTCCAAAATAGACCTCAACACAAGAAAAATATGGAATATAAAATTTATTCATACACCATGAGTGGTCTAAATCAACCAAACTATCAAAGCCTTACAATGCCGATTGATTATTGAAACTCACGTTTATGCAATCCATACATGACATCATTATCTCTTAAAAGCCTCAATGGTACAACAAATGTGAGTATGCCCAATCTAAATTTTGTAACTCCTTTCCCTCTGGTAGATTTAAATCAAAGTCTAGACCTACAAATCTATCAACCAAAAAATCAATGCATGAGTCTTCAACAAAACAACATTATCCCACCAAATCTATACATGCCAAATGTGACTATACCAAGTACAAGTTTACCAAACATGAACATTTCAAATCCATACTTGGTAAAATTTGGGATAGATATGTTTGAAAATCATACAAATGTTGTTCAAAGTCCAAACAATATGTTAACAACTCCAGGTATTGATCCAAGTCAAGGTAACACCATGTAAAATAAAACTTACCTAAATCAAAGCAATGTGATTCCCAACCACAACAATGTTCAATTTCAACCTATAATACCAAATCTAAACCTCATCGCAAATCCGAACATTGTCCAAAATCAATTTCTCCATGAACCCATATAAACACCACAAGGATGCATTCCAAATCTGCTTGAACAAAAACCAAATCAACTATATCAAGGGTGTCAAGATCAAATTTTGTGAGATCAAATTGCTACATTTACCAAAATAGTTGATCCATTGTGCCAAGAGACATATCCAACCCAAAATCAATACACTCTTCCATTGGCTGAACCATGTCATCAAAGCATTGGGTTGTGTCCCCAACCACATCAAGAACAATATCTCCTCCAATGTCAAGAGGTTGGATAACAAGATCAACAACGTCAACAACAAACCCAACCTCCACATCTCAAAGATCAATCACCACATCTCAAAGATCAATCACCACATCTCCAAAATCAATTTCCACAAGGTCAATTTAAAGTAAAAATCTCACAAGGTAACAAACAAAAATACACACCACTTGGGGAACCAATCGAATCGGTCATGCAATAGTTGATACACAAAAATCTCATTAAAATCCCAATTTATGAGAATTATCAAGAGCCCCAAGTTAAACCACCAGGGTATAATGAGAAGCACCTTTGTGATTTTCACAAAATAAAGGGACACACAACATCAAATTGCATTTGAATTAAAAATCTGGTCCAAGACCTTATTGATCAAAAAATAATAACTATTGGGGACAATGATCAGGATTCAACCACTAGCGATAGCAGTGATAATCTCTCCTCCACAATTGTTGAAAACAATGATCAAGATCTATCCATCAATGATCACCTTGAAGATGTTTCTATCTCATCCGAAGATCAACTCAACATACATCAAGATTCACTTTTTGATCATGATTAATACCCCTCAACAATATCCAACAATGATCTCTTCAAAGGAGTATTAACATTATTTGATCCTATAACTGGTGATCCTTCCACCAATGATCATGTTGAAAGTGTCTCTACATAACCTAATGAGTTAGAGGACTTATCTCAAGATTTTACCCCAAAGTATGATCGACATCTTTCACCAAAGTCTAACAATGGTCCTTTCCAAGACATATTGACATCCTTCGACCTCATGGTTGCAGATATTGGAGAAATCCTCAAATTAACATTTGATCCAAGTGCACTCAAAGATCAAGAGGATATTGAGCCACTTCCCATGCCCAATAAAGATATCCAAGAACCCTTTATAAGAAATCAATCCTTTGAAAGTGACCCATGTCAAGACCATGATCCAAAGCATGTCAAAAACAATTCTAAAATTAATCAAGATCAAGAATTCGTATATCCAAGATACTACAATTATCTAATGGGAACTCTCCTATCTATACAAGATCTCACAAATGATGATCATATCCATATAGCACATACCCCTTTGTCTCCCTGTGAGATGCTTTCTTTTGATGGACATGTAGATGATCTACATTCAAAACAAGAGTCTCATACTCTTGATATCATTACTATGGAACAAGAGTCTCCTACTCTTAACATTTATACATAGGATCAAGATATAGAAAAATCTAGAGATGTATAAAAAATGGGTCATGAAGAAGGCTTCTACAGAAGCTGTGAATTAGAAACATCCTCTGAAGGCATATCAAAAATAAATCATGAGGGAGACTTTTACGTGGATAGTGAATTATCAACACCTTTGGGAGAAGCATTAAAATCTAATACTTCACAAGATCAAGCCAAAGATATCAATCAGGAAGTTATCCCACTTATGGAGGGTCATATCACTTATAAACTTGGATCACTCACCTTTTTAAGGGAAAATTATCTTATCAATGAAGAAGCTATCACCTTTGAATATCCATGACCGAGCATAGAAGGATTAGAACCCTGCTTCTAAGATAAATCATATCCTATTGCAAAAAAAATGTTTCAACAAATGAATTATCAAGGTAGAGGATTAGGCCTACATTAACAGGGTGTCCTAGAACCAGTGCAAATTGTTGGTAATCCTAAGCATCAAGGTCTTGGTTATTCAATACTAGGGGAAACTTCGTCTCAAGCAAATGTCAACATAGGGAGCATGAAGGGTCCTTATGATGAAACCGATGCTAATACTAGAACCAACCACATCACGAATCTTATCCATCCATCACCCCATCCACAAATTGGGACCAACATCAAAAAAAATATTTTAATCAAAGCATGAAAAATGTCATCAAAGAAAAAGTAGTGAAGCATGAAGGACAAATCAAATACAAGTGGATACCAAAGAATACAAAGAATGATTATCCCTATCAAACTCCATTAGTCAAAGAAAATATGGGGCAAAATAAGAAAGAGAAAAGTATCCATCATAGATGTCCACAAAGGCAAAAGCATGCTTCTTAAGTGAGGAACAAAGTGTATCAAGCAGTTGCTCCTAATTCTATGCACACTTTCGCATCAACCCATTATTGCTCATATTCCAAAGTTTGGAGAGTCAAAAGTTCCAAGCTATCAACCAATCCATATTTTATTCCTAAACACACTCCACCATCCACGCCTCCATGCATGATATCCAATTCTAGCATAAACTATGTATTGGTAACAACCCTTCATCATAAGTATTCAGAAGGCACTCTATCGCGATGTGCGCACAAAAACAAAGTTAACTCTGGTATCAACAAAGAAGATCAAGAATCTCAAAAGTTGCTTTCAAGTGCATGTATCTTAGCAAATAATCTTCTTCAAACAGGATATCAATGGCACATTATGAAAAAATAATTTACATTGATACCACCATGTGGTTCAGCATGAGCTTGAAATATTTCACAAAAAAATAAAATAAAAAAAATCATGAAAATAGTAAAAAATAAAAATTGTCTTCCAATGAAAACCATTATGGTGGCACTTTGGACAGGTACCATGATGAAAACTTGGAAAATAGGCGTCATGTGTAGAATTGAGCATCTGAGTGTGCCAATTCGGTTGGAAGCATCTCATCCCATCCATAATAAATCCAACATTCCATCCATCTTATCCATAATAAATCCATTCATCCACAAACCATTTATCCAATCCACATTCATCTATCTACATCCATCTTCCAATTTATCTTGATCTTGACAAAGTTTGGTGCACACTTTACACTTGCTTATGGTAAAAGTCTTGACATGGGTCATTTTCATTGATCCTATCCTACCCAACATTATCTGAGCCTTGAAGCACTATCCAAATAAGCATACTTTGTTCGAACACCTTATCTTTTCACAAGATAATCCTTGGAATCCTTTACGTGCTTACCATGTCCATCCATCCATACATTTTTCCAAGAATCCACCCATGGCCTTTCAAAAATTTCTAGACACTAGGGGAAAATATTCACATCTTGCTTCGGGAATAAATCTTGATCTATATCCCCCAACTTAAGTGGGGATCTAAATGTTGGCAAATGTAAAATCAAATTGGTCAAGCATTTGTGAGCCAAAATACAAATCACTAGCCCATGGAATATTTTGACGAGAAGATATTCCTTATCAAGCTTTATCTTTCATCGAACATAAATCCAAACAATCAATATCAGTAGCATCTAATTTAAACTTCAGCGTCACATCAAATCATCAAAATAATTTTGTTCTGAATCAAGCTTCAAAAATCTTGATCAATCAAATCCAATCAATCCATCATCATTTCAGTCCTTGTGTTGCTTAAACACTATCCTTGCATTGTTGTGTATCCTTAACAATGCTATCATCATCAATCCATCAATCCAATCAATCAACCCTAGCAAGGTTTTCAATAAATTTCCAAAATAGAGCATTGATATCATCACATATCCATATCCAATTCATTAAAATCATGCGAAAATCCAAAAACATCCAAAACATATCAAAAATCCCAAAATAGGTCAAAAAGTCAGAAAACATCAAAAACATGATATCCGAACTACGTTGTCTTTGAGAATAAATGTAGGTGAATCGTTGATTGGCCTCCAAGACACAAAAACACAAAAAACTTCAAAAAAGACAAAAACATTTAAACATCTCGAAAAAACCCAAAAACAGCCTCATAACATTGCAAAAACATCAAAAACATGCAAATATTTGAAAAAATCCATCCATCCCATTTCGCTTTTACCTGCAATAATCTCATCCATAATAAATCAATCACCACCTTCATCATTTGGCAAAACAAATAGAAACAACCACAACAATCAACAAAAACAAACTTCAAACGCAAAATTAAAATCGAAACAACAATCTTTTAAATGCAAAATCAAACTCTTGATCATTCACAAACATGTTAATCGACCTTATATCAATAGCCCTTCAAACAACCTATCAACTTGCCACCACCCAGTAACATGTCCTAGGATGCATCCTTCCTACAATGAGAATTATCTTTGGCGAACACTTTGGATACTTATCCTAAACAAAACACATCCCCTTGGCTAGGGTTATGAAGAACATTGGCTTGTTTGTGTACTTGATATTTTCTTTTGATTTATCTTATTGTGCTCATTCCAATGACCTCTCGATGATGTCCAAACAAAGGGATTTAGAGAGAAAGGAATGGGGCAAAGATCATTATCTTTTTATTTGTTGTGCTTGTTGGATATTTTTGTAATATAACCTGATCATGCATACTTTTTTTAGGTGTAGGGAAGATGTTTTAGATGTCTTGTTGAACACATGGGAAGGATTTCCTTTCCATGTTTTGGTCTGAGATGTTTGGAATATCTGAATTGCATTTTAGATAAGGTTCTGTATGCTAGGTGTGAATAGGAGTACTCCTATTTGATCATTGAGTAAAATTCCATCACACTAGGTACCATGCCATCCTGGTTCTTTATACCTTGATGCATTGTACCTATGTGTATTATCAAACATAAGGTAAATAGCCCTTTTAAAATCCTAAATCTTGATAAGCAATACATCATCATCATCATCATCTCTAATAAAGTAGGCTTGTTGGATCTTCTTTCTTCTGTCTTCTTTCCGTGCTAACAAGGTACCATGAAATTTAATCATCATCACTAATGCATCCATCTTGCATCAAAAAAATGTTAGCATACTGCATATCATATAGGAAACATCATCCAGCTCACATGCATTGCATAATATTTTAAGTTGTTTAAGATAATATAGATTTTTTATTCTAAGCATCTTAAAAAAATCTCATTTGTATCATCATCATCATCATATAGATCTGTTAGTCTAACCATCCATACATCCATCTTGAACCTCTTTTTCATGAGATCAATCCTCAAATCAAACTTTTTGCTTGATCTCTCAAGGGGACAGTCTACTAGTATACTTCTTTCTATTGGGGCATTCGAAAAATCAGAAAATTTTGAATTTTGATCATGATAGTTTATTCTTTGAACCAACACAGTAGGTACATTGCTTCAAAAAGGGGCAAAATGTAGACACATAAAATATACATGCACCTGATCCTGATTTCCCTAACACTAGTTCGTCCTAAATCATCTCCTTTACTAATCAATTTAATTGAATAATCTTTATTCAATTAAATTCATCATATTTCATCTCTTAATTAAATAAATCAAATTTATCTAGTTAAGTCATCATCTCCTATTAATTAAATAAATCATTTTATTTAATTAATCTTATAGTCCCTTTTTTAATTAAATAATTCACTAATATCTAAAGTCATCTCCTTTAAATTAAATAAATTAATCTTTATTTGATTTAATCTAACACCAACTTCTTTAATTAAATAAATCAAACTTTATTTAATTAAGCCTAAACCATTATTCATCTCATTTTTATTTATTTAAATCTTAAAATCTAAATCAAATTGTCAAATTAGCTAAATTCTATCTAAATTAATCAAATCTAGATTAATGATAATCTTAATCCATCAAATCCTCTAGATTTTGCAACTTGCTCATGAATATCATTTTAATTGATTTATTAAATCTTCAATTACCGTAGAAAAGACATCAATGTTGGAATATTCTTGAAGTTTGAAAAATCCCTCCAAAAGGGTTTGTACATCCAACAAGGCATTTAAACCTCTTACATGTCCTTTTTCCTTGAGTCGAGTGACATTTAATTCATCTTTCATCTCTCTCCAACAAGCCAACTTTCAAATTTCAAATTTGAATCTAATAGCATTTATTATGCATATTGACCAAAAAGTGCTCCACCTCCTTCCATTAGCATCTTGAAAAGTGGCACAATGCCATTGGTCCATCTTTAATCCCACATTCATCCTATTCTTCAATCCTCCATCCTTCTTTGTTATAAGTAGAGGCCTCCTCTATTGCATTTGATCATCCACAATCCATGTAAGATTACCATGCTCATTTGGATCCATAATCTTAGGAATTTTCATCCATTTTCATCCACATTTCATCTTTCATAGCTAGGTTATGGAGGATTTTCATCAAAGATCATCAATCTTCATCAAAGATCATCAAAGCTTGTAAGGAATTGGGAAAGGGCTATTTTCCTCATCAAAATAACATCAATTCCCCCATGGGATTGAGAGTTTGAGCATTTGAATAAGATTTAGTTTTCTTTCATTTGTGTTCTTCCTTTTATTTCTTGTTCTTCATGTTTCAAATGAATCTTATGGGGAATGTTGATTTAGAATTGTATAATGACTAATTCTGTGTTGTTTCTTTGTGTTTGTGTAGGTCTAGGATCACCATTCACACATAGATGTCCATATATCATTTCCGAGTTCACATTTTGATGTAGGAAGGGAAGGTGCATCATTGATTGGTTTCTATATATGTTAATCACATTTCAATAAATATTCTAAAACATTTTTAAACAAATCCCTTTTTTGCAATCCTTTTATCATTTGTGTTTTCAAATCCATTTCATTGAGGCATTTTGTATACAATTTGTGTGCATTATTTTTAGTGCTGAAAATATTGTTGTCTATTTGATTTTATTATTTTTGTGTCACTTGTTGACACTTGACATAGCAAGTAACTATTACATATTCTGACTAAAATATTTTATAACCAATAAATTTCGTGAGAATGAGTATCAGATGCAATTCTGCAAATGATTTTAATACCAAACCTCTTATTTATGAATTATTTAAATTAGAATTAATATTAAATTTAGAAAGCTATTTGTGAAGATACACAAATCTCTCATCTGGAATTGCTACTCCAATATCACATACAATAGGTCTTCATAGTAAAATTTAATTGGCTTTGTTTTTAATTTATAACACAAGTAATACATTTGTTTTTCTTGCATTACAGTCAAAGTTGTTAAAATAGGTAAAACACATGAAGTACATGATCTCAAAGGGAGAGTCAACACTTGCAACAACTTCTTTGAGCTCGATATTTGTACTCAAAAAACCTTTTCAAGAACTAATGAAAACTTGAGGAACATTTCTTTTCATTGAAAAGTTGCTATATCAAAAGCAAATGAGATATGGCAGCATTCCTATTGAGTAGACCATTCATTTGTAATCCTATGTCATCCCTAATCTGACAAATTTTCTTGATAAGGACTTTTCTATCTACTTTGGAAAAAAGAGGACCAATTATGGATTGTTTAGCTATTGTGGCCTGTTGAGTGTATCTTAAGATAGATTGCATAGTTATTTGTTTAGCTATATTGGGTCCCACAAACATGAGTGTTACAAAATTTATTCCAGTGCTAGGTGTAGCTTTGAAATTTGTATGTAGTTTTTAACTTTTATGGTTATTAATGTTAGTATTATGCACTCATGTATACTTTTTAATTCTCCATCATTTTATACAAAAAATTATTCAATCATACTCTCCACGACATAGTTGCAGGGGTGAAATGGCAGTAGATGTGAGGAGGGTGTCATTTGTTCACATGTTGTTGAGATGGCTCGGGACATTTGCTCTGTTATGGTGCAATTGGAAAAGCGTGCAGTGAGTAATGGGGAGTGTCCTAGCCATCATTTATACACTGTCTTTGGGGCTTGATGAAACATATTTGGTGAGGTTTCGCAGGCTCATATGTTAAGATCATTAATGCCACACATATTGTGGGTATTTTATACGAGCTCTTTGACCATTTTCTCCATCAAGCTTTGGAATTCTGAAACAGTATGGAGACGTCGGTGAGACTCATTGCCTCACAAAAGATTTGGGATTTCCTTGGAAGCATTTCAACAAGACGAATGAAGTCAGTCTTTAAGGACTAGGATCTATTGGTGCTGGGGGCTGCGGAGTTAATTTTGGGATAGGAGTTTATGGTCTCTTTTGAGAGATACATAACCAATGCAAGCATAGCTTCTCGTTTTGTGGCTTCTCTTTTGGATTTGGAGCTGCCCAAAGCGATGATATTGTTGATGGCCTGCAAGTTGATCATGGTTGACCTGTTGGGTGGAGTGGAGGATGTGATTATCATAGTGGAATTAGGGATTGGTCTGCCAAAAAGATATGAATAGGGTCTTCATACCAGGTGTGCAAGTGAAGCGATACCCATTCCTATTAGACATAAAAGGGGAGGATTTGGCAGAGCACATGGCTCACGTTGGTTGGGGTGTTATCATCCTAAAACACAACCTCTATCTAGCACTAGCGGGTGGGGTGGACTGGAGGGGTCACTTCAGGGAATACTAATTACATGTAAAGGGCATGGAGTACGTGTAGGGGTGGTGGTGTAGTGGTGCAGATGGTTCTTTATTCATGTTTATTGCGGGTGCACATGATGGTAAAGTGGTAAAGTTTGATTGCTACACCTGGTTACTTAGGTTTTTTGTTGGACACAAGGACTGTGGAATTCTGCGAAGGATGCAACTGCAAGCTTGGGGCTATTTTTGGGTTTTTGTAAAACTACCTGTATAGGGCTGGGGTGAGGGTGGTGAAAGAACGTAAATCATCTTGGCTGAATCTATGTAAGAAACTTTGATAAAATTAATACAATCTTCATTTATGTACTAATTTTTTTTAATTCAATCACAACATTTACAATGTTATAAGCCATTTGGCTAATCTATTAATTGAAGTTTTTAGTCACCGAACCATTAAAAATTATTCGTTAGTCAAAGAAAGGAAATACAAGTGATCTTTTTAAGTGCATCTACAATGAAGTAAATCAAATTTTATTATGAGTGGGAAATGGTCAAGTGGTTCAGATAGGCATCATAATGCAGAATATAAAGGGTTAAAATCTTAGTGAGAACCCATAATTATTAGTATGTTCCAGTAGCTCCATATTTTTGGAATCCAATTGTACATTTCATATTCTCATGTTGTTGTTCCCTCAATATTTTTTAATTTTCAGTACATTCATATTCATATGCCTTGGGGTTATCAAGCAATAGTTTATTTAGTTTGGTCAATAAGGGGTTACAACAGATCTATTGAATTTTTGGACCATTTTTTTTGCAATCACACTTCTATAGGGAGAAATCCCAATGGTTCAGGGGAGATACTTGAACCATGTCATTGTCATGGTCATGCTCTAGCTTTAGCACTCAATCACACACATTGTACAAATATCAAAGATTATTGTCAATTAGATATTCATCAATTGGTCTAATCTAACAGTCCAATAATCAGAAGTGTTGTAAGTAGAACACACATTACTTCCATGTTTTTCCAATCTATAAAACAAAGACCTAAAAAATCACAAAGAAAAAAATAATGCATATGGTAAAAAGACCTAAAAAAGCACAAAGAAATAATATACTGCATATGGTAAAAAAGACCTAAAAAAGATAAACTATTTTGTTTTGTAATAACATATTTCTTAATTTTATGATTAAAAACTCCCAAGGGTCAATGAAATGGAATTTCAACGAAAGATCCAATCCAAATTTTATTTAAATCTAAAATTTATCTGGTACTGATTTTGATAATCATTTTCTAACGAATAAATAAATTGGGAGGTCATTTCTAATATCTATGATAGGTGGGTATTGCATGAACTGTCCACACAAGTTTTAAGCTAACCCATTGGGCTGAACACTACTACTTTTTAAAGCAGAAATGCCAAGGAAAGTGGCTCATTACATATAAGATAGGAGAATGGCCTTTAATTCATCTAGTTCCTAAAAAATGTCAAGATAGATATCTCATATTTTCACCACTATGTGAAAAAAAGCCCATGATAGTTGAGGTAGTGCATGAATTCTTGATATTGACTGCGATAATAAATTATGGGTTTTCCCTTCACATAAACAAATTATTTGAAGTGGAAGCCCTTATGCCATAGTAGCATCCAAAAGAATAGATGAAAATATAACATGATCTCATGAATGAACTATTTGGATTGAGTGGTGAGCAGATGATGCAGGAGCATCCCTGGTTATTAAGAAATTCTGAATCAACCAAAAACATTTATTTTCTTGCATTGTATTCAATAAAAATTTCATTATTTCATTCTGTATCTCACCACATTACCATTTCTCATCTCATGGAGTAGGATATAGCATCTACACATCGACATGTATTAGATGTCCATATTTCACATCATTTGCATTTCTCTACCGAAAGTTATCGCTCTCTGAATTTCACTGTATTTTACTGTTAGAGCATTTGGGGCCACCCTAGTCTATATTTATTAATGTGTACCTATTCTAGAATGTGTGAAGCCTATTGGGACATCATACAAGCATCTTGGGTTCATTGGGACCTATCCTAAAGATTCACAAGTTTTTCATTTCGTGAGGAGTTATCTTTTCACATTTTGAGGCTGACATTCACATGTGATCATTCATCACGTTATGAACCCTTGTAGATAATGAAGACCTTTGTTGGAGCTTGAGAAGCATATTTAAGATCATTTTAATTCATTGTAGATCATCAGTTAGTAGTTCATGATTGGTTAGACTTCACATTTCCGCATCAACCCTTTGGGGACTGTAATAAGGCCTTTGGCCAGTTGTAATGTTCAATCCCCTTGTAGTAGGCCTGCGAGCCCTAGATATTCACCCATGAGGCATATTTCACATGTAAGATTTCCAATTTAATAAATAATCATATCAACAGATCATTTTCTTATGTTATTTTTATTGTGTTGACTCTAAGCTACACGGTTTGGATTGTTCTTTTTGAACCCTCCATCTATGACTGAACCAAGTGGAATCGGAGTGAGTTTGTGAGTCCTAAAGGAATTCATTGAGGTGAAAAAATCACCAAATTGAGGCATATTGCATGTGATTTCAACCTATCATTTAATCTAAAACCCTTGTAGCCAGATCATCGAATTGTGGCAGTTGCACTGGATTTGAGGGGAGAGATGCTGCCAAGGAGAGTGCTTATTATGAAAAATGTTGTTGGAATAATGGATGAGATGTTGGAAATGATGTGTGAGATGCGAGTCCGATTATATGTAGTAGAAGAAGACTAAAGGCAAGGCCTAAACCCTAGACATGAGGATGAAAGTGATGATGAAGCAGATCATGTTGCGAACCAAATTACAGAAGCCCTAAGCAAAGAAGAAGAAGAATCATATCAGATGAAGATGTTGAAAGCCATTTTAAAGATTGGGAAAGGAGATAGAGTTTAAATTCAAAATTATGTATGAAATTTGAATCCTAAAGAAATTATTGATTGGATCAATGAAACAGAAGAATACTTTGAATATGAAGAAATTGAAGATCTTATTTAAGAGTCAGATTTGCAAAAAAAATTTTGAAAGGTCATGCTGCCTTATGGTGGAAAGAAGTTCAATTGGATAAGAATGGGAGTGGAAAAGAGAAAATCATAAAATGGGATAGAATGGTGACAAAACTAAAGAACCAATTCATACTTGTTGACTATGAGCTTGAATTGTTGAAAATATTGAAGAACCTAAGACAAAAAGAGAGATCTATGAAAGAATACATTGAAGAATTCTACAAGATGATAATCCGAACTTGTCATAGTGAAGCAAGCAAAGAAAAGGTTGTAAGATATATCAATTTAATGAGAATAAATATTCAAGAAGAATCAATCCTAGTAAAGATGACATTAGTTGAGGAAGCATATCAATTTGCATTGAAGGTAGAAGAGAAATTGAGCAAGAAATTTGAGCAAAGGTAGGGAAGTGCAAGAGGAAGATTCTAGAGGAGTGGACCCCAATCCAAAGAAAGAAGACCCTATGTAGAAAAAAAAAAGGATGTAAAACCCCACCGGAGTGAAGAAATGGATGCCAATTCATACTACAAAGGTAGAGAAGATAGAAATTTCTACCATAGTTACAAACAAGGTCATAGTTATTATCATAATGATGGATACCAAAGAGAAGAAGGGAGATATGAGAGAACACCATTTAGAGGAATCTATTTCAAGTGTGGGGGTGAAGGACATAGAGAATTCGAGTGTCATCAAGGAAGAACCAAGAAGAAACTTGAGCATACTGAAAGAACAACTTATGTGGATGAGGAACCTATTGAATTCCCTAATTCAGTTGGGAAACTTGAGAAAGGTGAATCATTAGTGATGAGAAGAGCTTTGATGCATGAAGAGATGATTGAGGAACCACCACAAAGGAAAATTTGTTTTAGAACCAGATGTAAGTCCAGAGGAAAGGTATTTAAAGTTATTGTTGATAATGGTAGTATTGATAATCTAGTTTTAGAGGAGATGGAAACCAAGTTGAAATTGGAGAGATTGAAACATCCAAACCCTTATAGGATAGCATGGATTCAAGATGATCATAAGATATTGATGAATGAGAAATGTTTGGTGAAATTTCATATTGGATCATATAGGGATGAGGTATTGTGTGATATTATGCCTATGGATGATTTTCATTTATTGTTAGGAAGACCATGGAAATATGATAAAAAGGTAATTCATGATAGAAGAAGGAACACTTACACTGTGATATCAAATGGAAAAAGAATTAAGTTGACACTTTTAGAGGAAGAGGAGAAGACTGAATTATGTGACACTTCTAGACTATGTTTGGTGGATGGAAGGAAATTTCTAGATGGATTGAGGCATGAGAACATGCTTTTTGCATTGATTCCAAAGAAAATCAATGGTCTAGAGATAGAGAACCCTACCAAAAAGAATGAAGAGGTATCAAAACTATTGAAAGAACTTATGAAGAGATCATACAAGAGAATGTCCCAGATGGCTTACCACCAGTCTAGAGTATTAGTCATCATATATATCTTATACTAAGAGAAATTTTTCCAAACAAGGAAACACATAGAATGACATTGGCAGAGAATGCAAAATTGAATCGACAGATACAAGAGCTATTGAAAAAAGGATTGATCAGAGAAAGTTTGAGCCCATGTGCAGTACCTACTGTAATTGTACCAAAGAAGGATGGGGAGTGGAGAATGTGTACAGATTCAAGAGAAATCAATAAGAGCATTTTCAAGTACCAATTCCCATTGCCAAGGATGAATGACATTATGGACTGTTTGAGTGGAGCAAAGTATTTCACAAAGATCGACCTAAATAGTGGCTATCATTAGATCAAAACCAAAGAAGGAGATGAATGGAAGAATGCATTCAAGATCAATGAAGGATTGTATGAGTGGTTAGTAATACCTTTTGGATTGACCAATGCATCAAGCACTTTCATGAGATTGATGAATGAGGTACTAAATAAATTCTTGGGTAAGTTTTTCATTGTTTACTTAGATGATATTCTAATTTTTAATAAGACTAGAGAAGAAAATTTATGGCACATAAGAAAATTATTGCAAAATATGAGAGAAGAGAAGTTTTTTATTAATGACAAGAAGTGTAGCTTTATAAAGACAGAGCTAGTATATTTGGGTTTTTTAATTTCTGCTAAAGGATTGAAGATGGACCCTAAGAAAGTGAAAGCAATTGTTGAGTGGCCTACACTGGTAAACATTGGAGAAGTGAGATCATTTCATGGATTAGAAAGTTTCTACTAGAAGTTTATTAGGAGCTTTTATAGTATTTGTACACCCATGACTAAGATAATGAAAGGAGATAAGAAGGACTTTAAGTGGACATCCAAAGAAAAAAGAAGTTTTGAATTGTTGAAGAAAAAGGTGATAGAGTAGCAAGTGTTAGCATTATTGTATTTTGATAATTTTTTCAAGTTGATTGTGATGCAAGTGGAAATGCAATTGGAGCAGTGTTGGGTTAAGATGGAAGACCCATAGCCTATTTTAGTGAGAAGTTGAATGATTCCAGAAGAAGATATTCATGTTATGGTTAGAAATTTTTTGCCACAATTCAAGCCTTAAAGAAGTAGAGACATTACTTGTTGCCTAAGGAGCTTGTGTTGTATACAGATCATCAAGCTTTGCAGTATTTGAACAGTCAAGGGAAGCTGAATCAAAGACATATGAGATGGGTTGAGTTCTTGCAGAGTTACACATTTCTGTTGAAGCATAGGAGTGACAAGTCGAACAAAGTTGTAGATGCATTGAGTAGAAGAAGGAATTTGTTGACAGAAATGAGAGTAGAAGTATTGTGATTTGAAGAACTAAAACATGTGTATGAGGATGATGTAGATTTTGGTGAATCTTGGAAAGCATGCAAGGAACTAGTAGTGATAGATCAGAGCTAATGGTTGGATTATTTCATTCAAGAAGATATGTTGTTGAAAGGGATTCAATTGTGTATTATGAGGAGTTCAATGAGGAGAATTTGATCAAGGATAAGCATAGTGGAGGACTATCAAGACACTTTGGAGTGGCTAAGATAGTAGCTTTGGTAAGTGACCATTATTTTTGGCCGATAAAAATATTAATTTTATTGGCAATTTTTTCATTTTTCGAGAAAAAAATAATCTCAATTGAGGTATCTTTTGTAATCGCTAGAAGTTTGTGGAAAATCTTGGCAAATTGCAATTTTTTTAAAACCAATAAAATATTTTCATTGGTGATTAAAACCTATTTTCAAACTAATAAAATATTTCCATTGACAAATTAAACATGTTTTCAAACCAACAAGATATTTCTATTGGCGAATTAAAGTTGTGCTCAAACAAATAAAATATTTTTGTTGGTGATTCAAAAATGTTTTCAAACCCAAAAAATTATTTTTATTGGAAAATTAAACCTTTTTTCAAATGAATAAAAAAAACCATTGATGAATTAAGCATAATCTCAAACCAATAAAAAAATTCATTGGCAAAATAAACTGGTATGCTAATAATAAATCATAGTGTGGGTGGCGAAAATATCAAATGCTACATATTGTTCTATTCTGGGAAACTTTTTCCACACATCCAAATTCCTTCATAAAGTGTTCAGAATGGGGACAAGTGTCAACATATTCATTATGTCTAAATCCAGATGTCAGCGCAAATCAATATAACCCATGACTGTTTGATGAGTTTTTGATGGACACTGTAGTTGCATTCTGGAAGCAAATGCTTGAAGCACTAGACTTGCAAATTCAAACCTCTAGAATAACACTAGAACCATTAGATTTTGAAAAATCAATAGTTGACATTTTATTACTTATTAAATCACTTAAAGTCATGACAACCAAAATAACATTTTATCGTTTACTGGCTACTAGCAGTTGAAGGTTGCTTAAGTTATGACTTAAGCCTTTGATGTCATCGTGGTGACTGACTCTTTGACCTAGGCAATTATCGGTTCCATGGAGTATCAAAGTCAAGTGACAAATATTTTCTCACAAAAACCAATGGTTGAGATCGATGATTAATGATTGTGAAATTTGATGTCACTACATCAGTGGGAATCTAAGGTGCCTCCCCTCGATATGTTACTGTCTCTTCGATGAACCGTGAGTGGTTGATGGGGGGGGGGGGTATGATGACATATGGTAGACAACTAGCAACAACCTACTAACCCATAGTGATTTGGTGGGCCCTTTTCTTTGCTCAACAGGGGAGCAAGGAGGTGACGTGTGGCGTGGCAGGACTCAACATGGGTTAGGGCCGATGTTTGTATTCACTGCATCAAGGGGACTCTAATATTAATCCTCTCGATATGTTGGGGTCCTTTTGATCATTCTATCAAAGAGACACTAAAAGGTTTCATTTCGATACATGGTCATCTCTTCGATGATGTCCTATGGTGATTAGATGGTGTAGGATGTGTTTCTAGTGGGACCTGATGGGAAAGTGGATGAGGTGGTAGATGGTGACATATAGCTAGGTGGCACTACATGATTCCTTGATGAGCCAACTCACATCATTGTTGTGAGTTATGCTATGCTAATGATGATGATAGGTGGTGAAGTTTGTGCATTGGAAGGAATCTAAAAAGACTCATTCTAATATGTTGCAGTCCTTCTAATGGCTACATTGAAGGGACTCTAGGTGTACTTGATACCACAAACAATAATGGTGTATTTATGTCTCAGGTACCAGATCAATTCTGAATGACCTGTTTCATTTGATAACTCGATATTGAAAATGGTAGAAATTATGGCATGTTTCATGTGCTTTATTTTTATTGATTTCTTTATATTTGCCTGATTGTCTTTGTTTGAAGAAAGTGTGGTTGCGGTACCACAGATTGATATCATATGTACATCTGAAGTGATTGATTGGATAGATAGATATTGAAAATTGCACGATGTATTGTAGATGATGATGTCATTAATCCATTGATCAATTGAAACAAGATTTGTAATGATTTCATATCGTTTGAGTGGTGATTTTGATAGCTTGTTAGCTTTAGGTATAGTTTGCATGTAGCCAACATCAATCAAAATAAACATTTTAATTGTAAATGTAAGACTTAAGTTATATGAATCATTTAAGTTGGTTTTTTGGTTTGTGTGATTATCATTATACCCAACCTCACACGACTCACAAGTAAACAAGGATCAGGCTGGTAGTGGTACTAGTGGCCCATCAATAGGGATAGTGAGCACAACTACAATCATTCATTGAAGGCTAAAGGCTTTACTATTGAGTGCAATGTTCTGAATTGTCATAAGGGTTTTCATTTTGTAAGGTTAATAAGCAAGAAGATGATGTGGTATTATTGGGGATACTCTAAATTCTCCTACCTCCAATTATGTAGTTACAAAGTAAAAGACTAATTTTCTTCAAGTTTAGAATGGGTGGAATTGGAAAGAAGTTGATTTGGTTTAGCTAACTTCAGAGATAGGTTTTGAGCCAGGATGAGGGGCTTTGATGGAGATAAGTGCTCTCATAGAGAGTCCTACCACATAAATATTTTTATCTTGTTTGCATTCAAAGCTAGTGACTTCTCATACTTAATTTTGACAAAGACCCTCAAAGAGGAACTATGGACTTACAAACTCACTGTCAGCTATCCAGATGCATGGAAGCTATGATAGGTACATTTTTTTATCTTCACAACTCCCATTTCCCCAGCATGGTAGGCAAGCCCTATGGATTCCCAAATTTATTTGTTTGGTAATATGGCCTAGATCCCATAGCCACCACTACTAGCTTGGAATAAATTGTGTCATTTTGGGTTGCTCTGGTGGGTTAGAATGAGCATATTATAAATGTAGAACCTTTGCATTTATTTTCAGGGCCACATTTGTATTACATTGCCACCAGTAGAAGCTTGGAATCAATTTATAATCCATTGTCATGAGCAACAACTTGGAATCAATTGTGTCTATGTAAAGTGACATATGTTATTTATACAAAATAGGAGCTTGCATGCTCTACTCATCTTTAAAAAGCTATGTAATAATGTAATATTGTAATTCAATTGTAATAAAATAAATGGTTATGTTATTCTTCAATATTCATTTATAGTAAATAATTATTTTCTGAGTTTAGTGTCCATGACTCTATTCAAATCATTTTTTTTTCTTTAAGAAATTAAGTATTATCTATTTGTGAAATATTTGCATGCAAATTTTAAAAAGAAAGCAATAAAAATGAAAAAATAATGTTGTCATCAAATTGACAAAAAACATTATAAACACTAAAAGTTTCCACTCTTGCTAGGGTTTACCAAAATGTTATTGATTTCTAATTTTTTGTTGACCTTCTCCCTAGTTCTTGATATCATTATTCATTTTATTAAGTCCTTTGCAACATTAAGTTATTGGCCCCTTGGACTTGATGTCAATCAATGTCTATTGTCTTGCTTTTAAAGGGATTCTACGAGTCCACAAGATGCTTCAAGTAGATCTCTATGTGACTTGTAGAACCACAAAATGGACATGTGGAATCATCTCAATGACTCCATTAGGACTGTGTATCCTAACACACTAAAGTTTAAGACAACTTTAAAACACATGTTTATTATTTATATCATAAATTACTCAATCGTTAGATGAACATTTGATGGATGGTTGTAGTTGCATTCCAAAATGAAATGCACAAAATGCTAGGCTTGCAAACTTAAACCTTTGGAATCACCCTATAACCATTATATTTACAAATATCAAAGGTTTAGAGTTTTCTATCAATGCAGGACAACCATGTACTAATTGCATAGTCCAAAAGCAACATGTTGACATTTCATTCACTTTAATGTTTGAAAAAGAAAGTAAACTTTCTACTGCTAAGTGATTTTATTTTTAAGTGGGAGGGTCAGCAAACAGAGAGATTTTATATTGCTCATTGTAGTGCACTAGGGAGATTTTGGGTTCCACTTCTAACAAAGCTAGTCTACGCTTGTCAATATTAATCTTTTCAAGAATCAAAATTTGGGTAAGCGAAAGACATAATTCCTAGGCTACATTTCATCATTTCTAAAAATCTTATTTTGTCAAACTTTGGGTTTAGGGTTGAGAGATTTAAGAAAAATTAAGGACTTAAGAGGGAATTCACAATTTCACACTATATAAGCATGTCTACCACCACTAGGAGACTAGAAAAATTTGTTGGGAAAGGCAAAGCAAGTTCAAATAGAAAAATAGATTATTCTGGATTGCTTAAAACCTCAGGTTTCACTGATGAATACCATGATATTTATGATCCTAATCTATGGTAGGCTTACCTTAGAACTTATATTTTCATGTGAGAATAAGGCTGCAAACCAAATGCAAGTGGTAGTTTTAGTGCATCGTGGGTAACTGGATTAGGGTGCATGATGTTACATGATGTTTTATCTTGCCTAGAATTTATCATGGTCTATGCCCACAATTATGATGATAACAAAAGAGAAATTGTAAATAAAGATACCAAAGAAAAAATTGTATCACTAGTAGAATTTGGAAAATAAATGACTAGGTGACTAAAAATTTTGGTCACAACAACTAAAAATGACTAAATTCTACTCATTTTTTGCAAATCATCTTTAAATGAGTAAATAAATGACTAATTTGGTCATTGAATAAAAAAATATTTAGTCACAAAAATACAAAATGACTAAATAGTTAGTCATCAAATCCAAATTAAACAAAAATTTTGAAAAAAAATCAGCCAACTATTGGTGCAATGTTTTCATGTGCATGATGTATTGGCATGATTATTCAATTTCATTGTAGATTCATTCATCTTGTTCATTGCAGACTCATTCATCTCACTTGACGTCACTTCATTCGTTAGCCTGGCATGAGTCATTTTGATCAGTTATAACAGCTACTTGCATGGGTGATAAGGATTCAAAGAGGACCTGGAGACTTCTAAAAAGGAAGGCAAGGGCAAGGAATTCAGATTTTGTTGCAACAAATTTGAATTTGTTGAGGCCCTCTATAGTGAAATCGGATTTGGGGACGCCCTCTGCAACGAATTTAGAGGTAATTTGAAACCCTAATTACATTAAACACAAATTTAAAATGCTCATTACAATCTACTGCTCTTAATAATGTTCTACTACTCTTAATAATGTTCTTTTACAATCTTGCCACTATTCTGCTTCATAATGTGTTCAAGCTAAATATAATAAAATTTTGGTGTTAGTGCCAAAATATAATTTCCTCAAACAATTTTGATACATGTTTTCACTACAAGTGCAAACTATCCTTGTGCAAAGTAAACATGTCCTAGATTTTCCCACACATTAGGCATCTAAACAAAGATGTTTCCTACAACAACTTCTTGTACTTGTGTAAAGATTTCCTTTGCAATATCAAATTGACCCCTTTTAGCTAGCATAATGGCTGCCCCATTTTTAGCATAAACATTTCCTGGTCTCTGTACTAACACTTTACAATGGCTACCCCATTTGCAACATAAAAATTTTCATTGCAAGCGCAAACTGTCCTTGTGCAAAGTAAACATGTGCTAGATTTACCCACACATCAGGCATCTGAACAAAGATGTTTCCTGCTCCAGCTTTTTGTACTCGTGTAAAAATTTCCTTTGCAATATCAAATTGACCCCTTTTAGCTAGCACAATGGCTACCCCATTCACAACATAAACATTTCCTAGTCTTTGTGCCAACACTTAAGTGGCACCTTTTATGACATTAAGATCCTCTTGAGTTATCATTATACTCCTATTTTCTAAGAGAAAAATCCCCAAGGCCGATGGGAAATGAATGATGAGCATTTAAGTTTCAACTTGGTTTCATTTCAAAAATGGGACATTACATTGTACAAGATTTTTTTAACAATATAATAATTTAATCCACCTCTTTGGGACTGTAAAATAAAATAGATGAAGTAATTCATTTTCAATTATAGGTTCTTTTAATCTAGAATCTGGTAGAAATATAAAGCATAATACATTGAAGGACACATAAAATGTTCTAAAATAAAGACTAAAATAGGTTGCCCATGAAAAAAAAGAAAGAGAAAAAATGAAAAGATAACATACAGATGATTCATTTGAGGTTTTTGATAAGATCTCATTTAACTATGTCAAATGGATTTGGAAAGGACAAAGCATATTTGATTGACTAAAATTTTGAGGTAGCTTATCCATCATCATTGTATGCATAATCTTCTCTTGGAATCTATTTCTACAATGCACTAGGCCTAGAGTTGATTGGGGATGCACTTAAGGTGCATAAAAACTCAACAAATTCTTTGTGTATGCTTGGCAATATGGAACTGAAAACAAATGATTGCCTTAAAGAAAAAAAATTAAAGTAGCACGCCAACTTGTCTTGGCTGATGAAGCAAAATGAAAAGATGATGAAGAACAAAGGATTCAAATGG
Source organism: Sequoiadendron giganteum (assembly GCA_007115665.2). NCBI lineage: Eukaryota > Viridiplantae > Streptophyta > Pinopsida > Cupressales > Cupressaceae > Sequoiadendron > Sequoiadendron giganteum. Next base: position 384,356,768 of record CM021102.1, read on the forward strand.
AAAGGAGAAATCAAGAGGAAGAACCTCGGTAGGTGATGCAACACGAGGAGCAATTTGAATGTGTGAAGGAATTATGGAAGAGTAAGTGTAAGGACAAGGATGATGATGATGATTAGGCTAGTCAGTCTGAGAAGAAACAAAAGAAGGAAAATAAGAAAAATAAGAAGGATAAGGACCACAAGTCTTATGATTCTTATATGGAGGAACCTAATGTCACCATGGAAGATGAGGCAAATTATATGAGTGATAAGGCATAAAACGATGTAGAAAATTCCCAAGATATTCTTGTAGCTACAAGTCTAGAAGACTTTGATGATGGCAAGACAAATTCTCTAGTTTCAACAAAATCATAGAGACATGCATACTCTGATTCTGAAGATGATGAACCATTGCAAAAATAGAGTCTGAGAGAAGATGATCCATATGATGATGATGTCTAGGCTTCTTGAGCTTTAACCAAACCTAGCTCCTATTTTCCAAGAGAAAAATCCCTAGTGCCCATGGGAAATGAATGATGAGCATTTGAGTTTCAACATATTCCAAGAGAAGATGATGCATACAATGAATATGGATAGGCTACCTCAAAATTTTAGTCAATAAAATATGATTTGTCCCTTCCAAATCCATTTGACATAGTTAAATGTGATCTTATCAAAAACCTCAAATGAATCAACTGATGTTATCTTTTCAATTTTCCTCTTTCTTGTTTTTTATGGGCAACCTATTTTAGTCTATTGAAACTCAAATGCTCATCATTCATTTTCCATGGGCCTTGGGGATTTCTATTTTGGAAAATAGGAGGTAGGTTTGGTTAAAGCTCAAGAAGTCTATACATCATCATCATATCAATCATACTCTCTTGGACTTTGTTTCTACAATGGTTCATCATCTTCAGAATTAGAGTGTGCATGTTTTCTTTGTGTTTTGTTGAAACTGGAGAATTTGTCTCACCATCATCAGAGTCTTCTAGACCTATAGCTGCAAGAAGATCTTGGGAATTTTCTACATCATCTTGTGCCTTATCACTCATATAATTTTCCTCATCTTCCATTGCAACATCAGGTTCCTCCATATAAAAATCATAAGCCTTGTGGTCCTTATCCTCCTTCTTTTCCTTCTTTTGTTTTTTCTCAGACTGACCAACCTCATCATCATCATCATCCATGTACTTATGCTTACTCTTCCATAATTCCTTCACATGTTCAAATTTCTCCTCTTGTTGCATCACCCACTAAATTTATTCCCCTTTCTTTCTCCTTTCCATCTGAATCTTTTGTTCTTCATCAACTTTTCATTTCAAGTCATTAGCCAAGATAGGTTGGCATGCTACTTTAATTGTTTATTTTTCTTTAAGCCAATCATATATTTTCAATTCCATGTTTCCAAGCATAAATAAATGATTTGATGAGTTTTTATCCACCTTAAGTGCATCCCCAATCAATTCTAGGCTTATTTTGATCTCATTTCGAGCCAGAGCCATGACTACAAGACGTAGATATGCATCCATATAATCAAGAAACTTGAACAATTTTGGCCTATATAAAAGATATTATCTTTCAATATCATGTAGTTGTTCAAACAACCTAGCAAGATTAAATATTATTGTGATTTATCCCATGGTAACTCAAGTGAAACACCACCTTTTTCTAGTTGATGGAATAATTCCATATCCTTAAAGCGCACATTAAAAACTAGACATAATTGGCACTGGGGCTTTTATTTATGAATTCAACCCAAATTCCATTTCCTAATGCCTCCATAAAAGTTTGTTTAGCCAACTCTAGTTCATCATGCTCAAAATGAAGAACCCCAATGTTGTTTAACAATTCAAATGGTACTTCTTCTATTCTCTTCTTCAGAAGAGACTTTGTTGTCTTAAGAGAATCTAAGGTTGCACTGGGGTCTGTCAATATTAATAACTCACCCATCTTGATAAATGCATGGGCATCACGTGGATCTATGTGAGTTTCCTTTCTTAAAATTTCCAAAGTCTTCTCTACCTACCCTTGCTAAGCATATATGGCCTAGAGCTTTTAATCTCTCACACTTCTCAGGGTGGACCTCCAGAACCTTTTCAAAATTTGAGAGAGAACTCTTAAGATCAACTACCTTCAATTGAACCTATCCACAAAATCCTATGCCCTTTGGCTTTCCTTGATTGATGCCATGTAGTAGCAGTCAGTGGTGTAATAATCACCTTTAATATGATATGATCATGCAATATTATAATATGAATGAGATTTCAAGAGAGGGTGGTTAGTTGAAACAAGAGTTGTCTCAGTCAACTGTTCCATAAGAAAATGTTGCCTTGTGAAGAAAAAATGGTTTGCTAAATGATTTAATGCCATTGCACAGTACAAGTATAATTCAAAAGATTTATGCATCTTTTACATTCCTTCATGAACACTACCTTTTTCACTAACTATGAGAATCCTACAATTAAAAAATGCACAAAACTGACCACAAAGATTTTCCCCCATTTCAAACAACAAAATTGCCAAAAAAATGTGTTTAAAACCTGCAAAAAAATGCAAATAAAATCACATTGATTTTCGTACCAAAAAAAACCACGAGACCATAGATTGTTTCTTAGTATTATTCTTTGATAGATTTTTTCCAAGCATCCATAGCTTGTTTTAAATCACCTATTTTAGGCTTTTAGCCATAGAAACAAGGTAGTGAACTGTTTGATAAAAGGCTTTGGTAGACAATATGTATGAAAATGTGGTAGCATAGACAAGGAAGTGAATTATTTGAAAAAGTTCTTCAAAGAAATGTGGTCTCATGGAATGCCATGACAAGCTATATTATAATTGAAATTTTGTCATCTATGAGCATCTAGTTATTAGTTATGCAATGTGAAGTAATGCTTTGAGTTTGAAAGATGTGCAATGCAATGTAATCAACAATGCAAATGATTGTGAACAAATAATTGATACCAATTCATAATATACACCTATATTCCAACCTAAAATAGATAAAAAATCCAATCATACATGATATTATCAATAGATAATTGAGACCAAAATTTGAGCACCTGATTAAATCTTCTTGTCCATGATGGGTGATCCCACAAAGCTGGTTTACAATTTCTGAGAGGAACTGATTTTTGCTAAAATCACATATTTTTAGAAAATATAATGATTTAATCGTTAAAAAATTTCATTTTAGGGATTCCAATTTAAGAGGATTTGATCAAACCACCTTAGATCAAACCCCCTTGGATAGAACCTCCCTAGTTTTAAACCATACCTCTAAATGAGTCTCCTTTACACCTATCAAAATGTTGATAAAAAATCCTTTTTGATTTACCTTTTGGGGGATCAAATGAATTCATTTAAAATTTATTTCAAATGATTATGGTAGTCCTCAGAACGAGCTATCCAAAAAATATAATTTTAATATGTTTTTGTTTTATTATGTATTTGTTTTTTTACTTTGATTAAACATAGGTTTTTCATCGAAAATGAAGGTCTCTATTATGCACATGTGGAAAAATATCAGATTATCAATTTTTTTTTTGAAAAATATGAGTGCACCAAATATTGAAGTCCTTGATCCAACAAATTTTTTTTTGAATTTCGATATATACAAAAAAAATTACGCATTATGCGGTCACACTATGTCTAAATTTTAATTAGTTTGACTTTGAAACTTGATTAAAGAAAAAATATTCAATAAAAAACTATCTAATCAAGTGGAAGCACTAGATATCGGAGTTACAAATCTAAATTTTAAAGAATTAGAATTTTATCCTTGATGGAAAAAAAGTTATGTGTTATATGGTGTGCGTCACTTTTTAAAAATGTTGTATTCTGAAAAAAACCAATTTTCATGGGAGATAGAAAAAGAAGTGCAATCTGATTCCAAAAAAATTGAAAAAAATATTTTTAGAATCTATAGATAAAATGTGACGAGACTCTATTTTGCATCATCTTCAAATTCTTCATGGTTTAGCCGCTATAGGTGCCCGAATGTGAATATTTAGTTAAAAATAATAATTTCGGTGTCTAGTTTGGCCAAAAATTGTAAACCACTATTGTGGGATCACCTCCATTAATTGCTTCAAATAGATATTACAATATAACATAAGTCTCTTCATATATGTTTCTATAAATTCCTATGATGATGATATCAAAATTTGGTCTTGGTTTCTCTTTTATAAGAGAAGCAACAAGCTTCAAACCATTACAAAATATGACATCTTTTCAAAATTCATGCTTTGTATAAAATAGACTAAACATTAGTTTTTATTAAAACATAAATTAAAGAAAGTAGATAACTAATGAAGTTCACAACACTCATGATACCATAGTCCGTTAATCTCTGTAAGGCACCCGTGATCACTAAAGATCTATTCAAGGTCCTTTCTCCACATTAGTGTATCTGAATGTGCGGTTCTTGCACTGTGACAACCCCAAGGCCTACTATTTGAGGGGTGGACCCATATACCTCTGCTCCCACTCATACACTATAAAATCATGTGGCCATTTGTATTCTTGAATTTTCAATATATTTGCAAGGTGACTCTTCCATTGACTCTCTAGTAACGCCTTGCAATCCATGATAAACTTAGAATATCCAGCATCGAACGCTATTACTCCATCCATGATTAAGTCAAACCTATCAAGACTCAACTCGCCATCCTTTTGTATGTGAGTGATGCATTATGGAACAATATGGCCAAATTTGCTCTTCCATTCATTGAGGTCCTTCAAGTGGTCATCATCTTTCAATAGTTTTGGCACAAACCACTGATTCAGAGTATGAAATGAATCTATTCTTGTTTTGATCTTTTGATTGTCTCCTTGCATATATTGGAATTCATCTATAACTATTTTTTCCATCTTCTTTGTAGGTTTTAATGCTACAGGAACCTTAGTACTCCTCTGTAAGATTCTGCACAAGGTTGTACCAACGTGTGGTGTATGAGCTGCCAATTCTTAAAAAGGGAATCCAATATGGGTAGATGTTTTTTCATTTGATCAATTTCCTGTGTCAATGAGCTATATAATTCATACACACTTTCCAACTTATCCATAATTAGCTTTATCCTATGCTCGTGGACCTTCTCTAAAACATTGAAGATTTTCTTATTCACTCCTTCCTTACCTTCATTGTTGGATTTCTTTAACTCTTCAATCTCCTATCTAAGAATGTTCAATCTTAGGTTTATACCTTGTGCCACTTACCCCTTCATTTGAGTCAAACTCAGCAATTAGCATTGGGTCCTCATGTGTTCTCACTTGATCAAGTAATTTTTTTTTCTTTAATTCCATACCAAGGACAATAAGTATATTAATTTTCAAAATCATCTCTTTAGCCTCTTTTGGGCTGACATCAATATTATCAATCCTTAATTAATTAAAATTTTGGGCTACTATCTAGTCATATTGGGATTCCTCAGCTCCCATCTTATTTATTTCAACCCTCACTTCAAACTCTCCCATTTTCATCTTAATCCAAAAGTCTTTAAATTCAGGAGTTTTGATAAATTCGTCATCTTCCAAAAACTTGCAAGTTGCAACAACCCTGTCATCCTCATGCATTTCTCTTTCTCCTTGTACCTCAATATCAACTCTAGCTTCAGGCCATGGGATTCAATTTCAAGCATAGATTGGTCCACTTGAACATCATCCTTGAAATGTATTAACACATTAACTTCTTCTTTTGTATCTCCAACCTCCTCACTTATTTCATAGGAAACAAGTGGCTCTATATCTTGTGCCTTGTTTTTTAGAAGGTGGTTGTTTAGGAGGTGATCCTAGAGAAGCATGACATACTAAAACAATATCCGAAGTTGGTTCTATAATTACAATACCACTCGGCCTTTTGGGACACAATTTGGAAAGTATCCCCATATCTATTGCAGTCTTATATAATTCATGATACTTATCAATTATCATATCAATCCTCTTGATAGGATCTGGTTCCTCTATAAAATAACCCAAGAAATCACTATTCTTCATCTTTCTTTCTTCCTCAAGCCTTTTCATAAGTTCCCATTTTCTCCTCCTATCATATACTTGTTGAGTAGTGAAATAATTTTTGATTACATCTTCATCATAGTCAATCTAGTGAGTAATCATAGTCTTGGTAAGGATGGTGCATCTTACAAAATTCATGTGACCCTCAAGGTCAAAAGATCTTTCCTTTCTAGAATGTAAAGAGTACCTTGATTTTAGATAATTCTAAAACTCTTCAAGTGTATCAGATCCAATTGATAGTCCCAAACATGTTGTCAAATTGGGTAGAAATGTACCTTTCCTTTGTTTACTCATGACATCCTTTTCCATCCATAGAATCTTCCACATGAACTCTAAAAAGGCTAATTGAAGGGGGAAAAAATTTGGTAGTATATGCAAGGCCTGTGGGCATCCATAAATCCTGATTATTGTTGTATCTGGTAGAAGAAAACAATCATCGAAGTTATGAGTATGGCCTTTCTCAGGTTTCAAAGCCAAAGGTCTTAAGAGTTGTAGCACCTATGTGTAGTCTTGGTGGTTGGTGGCCAAGAAATCTCATAATTTTGTAGACAAAATCATCATGGAATATCACATAATTTGAATTATTACATCTATTGCCTCATATATAACACCATAATTGCATTGGTAGCAAATTCCTTTGCTTATCAATCTGACCCAAACACATACTTTTTCTCCATATATCTTTATTCTAGTATAATATCAAGTGGCACAACAAAGAATATTGCCTAAATGTTATGGGGGCTCTATTTTCCCTGACTTGTAGAAATGCTTTATGCAATGCTTTCTTAAGATATGAGGTAAAATCATATTCAATGTTCATCTCAGGGTTTTGGATCCTCATAGCCATCATCATTAAACTAATTGACATTCACTCTTTTGCATCTATCCCAAGTACTTGACAGAGAGAAAAGTAGGTTTTATTGAAATAGAATTGAAAATTTGAGACTTCAAATGGTTCAATAGCAGAAGAGGATATATGAATCACATTGTTGTTCACACCCTTCTTCATATAAATAGGGACTTCATCACTTCTATGGGTTTTCCTCAATCTAGTATATTCTTCTTTACTTCTTTGCAAATCAATTTTAGTCAAGGATTGGTTTTTTAGGTCAAAACATTCAATGATGGCCACTTTAGTCAACACAACTATTGGTGAACCATCTAGAAATCTCACAGACCTAGTAGCAGGATGATAAATTTGAGCCAATACTCTAATGAACTCTACATCTATAAAAACATTTGGGACAATTAACTTGGCCAAATCTAATGCCCATGGATTTGAAACCAGAATCTTGCCCTCCCTTTTGTCATAAAAGTACTAGAATAGTTCCCACCCAAAGATAGGCATAAGGGAATCTCTACAACCATGAGCCACATCATTAAAAACATTCTTAAATCCTCTCTCAATTGATTCAGGGAGTATATCCATGATAGATTGGTGTAAGAACCTCTTTTTAACCTTAGATTCTCCATTTTTAGTTTGAGGTTCTTTCTTCTTGGGTGACATGATGTCCTTTTTAGTTTCAGGTTATTTCTTCTTGGGCGACATGATGTTTAACTATCTTAATTCTCCTAGTGTATTTGAAATCCAGAATTACAAAAAATCTTGTACTCATAAAACTTAATTCACAGTTTAACTATTTTACTTCTCCTATACTTCTGAAATGCAAAATTCCAAACAATATTGTACTCGTAAAACTTAATTCACAAGAGTTCTATGCACTTGCTTGGGTTATGATGGCTATAGAGCTTCCTTGAACTCCCAACTCCCCGCATGATATTTTTTGCAAATGAGTGCAAAGAGTGTCAAATTCTTGGTTTAATGATTTCTAAACTTAGTGATGTCAACATTAAGATCAACCTTATGCCAAATATTTCACTCGTAGTTCGAGTTTGAACATGCACCATTGATTTTACATGATCAAATAGTTGATGTGATTCATGCATTTAATACCACTTTATTGCCACCACTTTCTATAACTTCCACATGATAGAGGGGTACAAACAACTATACCGCTATACCGCATGCTTCTTTGCATTTCACCGTGGGGTAGCGGGATCCTTACCTCTATACCGCAAGCTTGAATTGTTTAACCCATGGTACTGTGGTTTAAATTAATGGTTACCACCATACCACATGCCTTGTCACATCCTTCCATGGTATAGTGGTTCATACCTCCCTACCACATGCCTTTATGATCTTCCTCAGGGGATGACGACTTATTCCCCACTATACCACACCCTTCATTTTTCCTTCTCGTGGTATGGTGGTTTATGATGTATTTAAATTATTTCATACCACCCAACCGTGTCCTCATCATAATACTTCTGTAGTATGGTGGTAAACATATTTATGATTGTTACACACCACCAGCTCTCAAAGGGTTCAAATTACTACTGCGGGAATGTGGTAAGAGATTGTTATGGGATTTGGAATGTTTTTAGTTGGACATGTTTTTGCTTAAGTATATATATGATGAATTTTTGGCTTTGTATAGGTCTTTCAGTGTCAGTCAAACCTAAAAAAGTTATATGTTCAGTAAAAAATAAAAAGGATAATAAGGGTCAAGGCTCAGGTCATGGAGCTCCAGGTTAATTGTGATGATGGAACTAGGAAATTTTTTAAGGTTCTAACACACCTCATGATGAACTAGAATATGTTTTTCCTTCATCCTACTTGTGTTATGTTTTTATGAGTTCTTCTCTTGTGAATAAAACCCTAAGGAAAATTTGTCTGATACCTATAATTGTAAACATCTTCTTGGTTTTTGATTACAAATTCTTTTTAATCTGTAAATTGAATTATTTTTTAAGTTTCCATTTGCAATCATCAACGGATTGGAAAGTCAAGAGTTATCAACTTATGAAATCAATAAAGTTTTACTAATTCAAGTTGCTTATTTATATATTATTGTTTATTTGGAATTCAGGAAATGAAGACAAGGACTGCAAGGTGTAAATTAGATGATAGTGATCATAATGTTCAAATTCCAGAGACAAAATATGAGCACGTGCGTACTGGAAAAGTGGCCAAGAATAATGAATATTTTTTGAGTCTTGGTTTGAAAAGGCAAGTTGTAAATCCACTAAGTAGTATATTATTTTTTTAATAGTGTTTAATAAAATTTTATAGGCAAGAGCTTTATGTATATAAGACATAATATGATATTTTTTTTGTTTTATAGGCAACAAAAAGAGTGCAAAGAAAATATGGAGAAAAAACAAAAGGAAATAAAGATACAGTGTTGCCATATCATAGAAGCCAACACTTTTGTGATTAAAAAAATGCAGTTGGTGAAAATGATAGTTGTGATGGTGTGCAACCCGATATAACACATGGTGATGTGCAACCTAATATAACACATGGTGATGTGCAACCTGATATAGCACATGGTGATGTGAAACTTGATATAGCACATTGTGATGTGCAACTTGTTATAGCACATGGTGATGTGCAATGATGTGACGATCTCTTAAGACTAAGTCTAAGAGAGATTATTGAAAAACATCAGGGCAAAGGAACAATAGGTCTAAAAATGTTTTTTTCAACATTAAAGGATGTGTTTAATAATGTGGAATCCATCGAGACCAGTACTGATCTACCTACTCATGCCACACCTGATGTGCACAAGGAGCATGAAGTTTTGGTTGATGAAAGTCATGAAGAGAGACCACTTGCCTATGTTGTGCCTTAGAGTGCACCTGTTGCATCTAGAACTTTTGATGGAACTAGTGGATCAACCAAAAATATTGGTAGTGGTAATTTAATAGAAGATGTGGATGCTTTTGTCAAAAGACAAAGATTGAGTCAATATTTGTACATATATACTAAGAGGAATGCAAAAGAAAGACAATTAGAAGGCAAGAATCCATTCTTGCTTAAGGTATCGAGAGATGGTGAGCCCATTGGGCCAAATGTTGTAAAGTGGGCCACTGAGTTGGGTGTAAGATGTAGGGCCCATTTGGATATTTGAAAATCAAATTTTGCAGAGCAAGATCCACAAGCTATGGAAAATGTTATACAAAAAATGGAAAATTCTTTTGAGACTACTGGTGGAAAAATCTCTAGAAAATATTACAAGAAAAGGATGAGATTGTTGATGAACAATTATAAATATAGTTGCAAAAAAAAAATCATGTTGGGAAAAGATAGGTTCGATTCCAGTATATCTCCCAAAGAGTGGGAGGCATTGAGAGAAAGTATGCATTCTGAAGAATATCTAGGAAAGAGTAATAGAGGCAAGAGAGCAAGAGATAATGTGAGGGCTAGATATACATTTGGCTGAGATGGGTTGCATGCCAAAATGAAAAAAATTGTAGTAAGTGTATGGATTTTTGGTTCAGTTTACATTGTGTTATTTATTTTGATTTTTTATTAAACTAACTATATGTTGAAATTGATATTGTATTTTAGGTGGAAAACAGTAATAGAGAAGCAGGTGCAGAAGATATTATCAATTATATGGCAGCACTAGATGCTAGTAAATCTAAGAGTAGGATGAAGTTGAAATATAGTTTTTTAACAAAGATTTCATAGCCATCTGTTCAATGCCAAGTAGGAGCCTCTGTAGATCATGTCAACTCATATGAACTAGGGTACCAAAAGGTAATGAGTTGCATATTAGGTCTCAGTCAGAAAGTTATGTAGTTTTTTGAAATCGTTAACCCTATGGTTTCTGCATGGAATGAGCATAAATCCATGGATTCAGATGAGGTAAGAGGCTCTATTGATCTCATTTCTTCTTATTTGATAGTTATATATACAAATGCCTCTTAATATGTGGATTATTGAAATCTAAGTGTAGGATAATCCAACCTAGTTTCTTTATTGTTGGAGTGATCTAGACAATGTTCTTTTGAATAAATTTATAGCTTGCATTCTTTACTTGGCTATTGAATGCTTTGTATATTTTTTTTCACGATGGTTAAATGACATGCAGAGCAATTTTTTCAAAGAAGTAGGAAAATAAAAATTCCTTCATGGTATCAAAAGAGCTGTCGATATTGATAATGATGAACTGGACAAGAATGCACAACATAGTCACCTTAGTTATCCTGAAGTTGAGGTAATTAATATAATAGATGTCAGTTATTTGTTCCAATTCTTTTATCATTCTTCATACTTAAATGTTCTTTTGGAAAAAAATGTATAACTTTTGCATTATTTACTTGACTTATATTAATTTTTGCATGATGATTAAAATAGATGATGTAGAGCAATTGTATGACAAAAGGACAAAAAGAAAATGTCCTATCAATAGAACTCTCTGCAAAGCTATACAACTTAATGTCTGCAATGACGTTGATAGTTGTTATGATGATAAACTTGATGAGCATGCACATGAATTAAATAGTCGTAGTCATGTTGAACTCAAGGTGAGTGCTATGAAACCACATGCAAGTAAGTAATATTCAAGTAAATAATGGTTGTTTTATTATGTAAATAAAGGTAATAATTACATATTTGATAGAAGCTAGATGTTAGAATAGTAGTGAAGTGTAATTAGCTAGTATACATAGATTATGGAATTAAGGGAGAACATATAACTTACATATGGAAGGTTAGAGATTAGTTGTAATAGAGTGTTTTATAAAAGCACATACAAAAATTGATTTGTTCCAAGACATAAAAAATTACATACAATTGTCAAAAACAATATAATGTGTATTTTTTTTTTACAGATAGTTGTTGATAAAATCCAAGAAGGGGATATAGTTGAGGTGTTCGATCCACATGATGGTGTTGCTATAGGCATTGGGTGGATTCACTAACTATCTATTATACATGGAGTCAAATTGAAAGGAACAAGAGAGTCAAATGTATGCATTTTACAAGTTTTAAGTAACATGCCCCTTCCTCATCCAAACAAAATAGATGGAGTTTTCCATTTGAAAGAGAAACTAGGGACCTTTGTATAGTTGCCACTAAAATATTTGAAAAAAATCAGAGAGAGTTAGCCGTAAGTGCAAAAGAGAAAAAGAAGGGTTGGTAGTAGCAAAGTGTGGAGAGTGAAGTTGCAGATAGAGAATGTACTAAGCCTGAATAAGTTGAACCCAAATAAAAACCAATAAAGTTGATTTGGGTGTACATTCTATGAGTAGAATAGAGAATATTCTATCTTACTACACCTATAATGTAAAACCCCTTGATTATGTTTTTCTCTTTTTGTTTGGGTTCTGCTCATTCAAACTGGTGCATTATAGAAGAGGGGATATGTTGTTGTGTAAGCAGTAGACACAGAGAACAAGGGTGCAAAAAAAAAAGTAAATACAAAGCAGATAAAGAGGTGTAGAGAAGAGGAAAATTTGCACAGAGAGTGTAACATACATGTATGTGCAATTGCAAATAAGTTGCAACATAGAATTGTCATCAAAATTGTAATATCTTGCATAACCAAAAAAATGCATTAATGTAACTCAATTTTCTCAGTCACAACACTAAGAAACACACTTTGTAACAATACATTTTTCAAAGAAAAGACACATTTTTGTCTTGTATGTGCTGTAAGAACATGTTTTCACAATAAAATTTCAGTATTTTGCCTTCTTAATAGTCGTTTCATTATGTGTAAATGAATGATTGATTATGTTTTTCTATGTTTTTATATGTTTAAACCTCAATTAAAGCATTATCTCATTTCTAGAACTTATAGGTAGCAATCAGTGAACAAAAGTAATTAAATAAACTACCAATTGACTAAATATACTACCAACTGACAGAAAGCAGTGTTAATAAATATGACTAAATATAATAATTATGCAATTAATAAACAATGTATCAATATACCTATCAGTTGATAGAAATCAGTGAGCAAAAACAATTAAATAAACTACCAAATTGATCAAAATGATGATTAAAATTAATGACTAAATACACTAACAATGGATGGAAATCAGTGAATAAAAATGATAAAATAAGTGACTAGTTAACATCAATCAATGACTAAATTAATGACAGAAATATACCAGTGAATAAAAAATGACTGAATAGGTGACTAGTTTAAAACATTCAATGACTAAATTACACATTGCCAAATCAATCAAATTAACGACTCCATCAATGACCAAATCGACCAATCATACGACTAAATTAATGAGCAAGTCGATCACTTAGATGACTAAACCAACGACCAAATCGATCAATCAAGTGACTAAATTAATGACCAAAACGATCAAATGAACAACTAAAAATGGTTTAGTCATCAATTTAGCCATGTAATAAATGACTGGCAATAAACTACTACTGGTCACACAACCATGTTCAGTCATTTATAAGAAGTTTTTACTAGTTTTTCAGTCACATATTGTTGTCTTTGTACTAGTGTATCCATTGATATAGAAGAATTTGGAAAAGTGTTAGGGTTTACAACCAAAGAATTTGCAAACATCCACATTGACCTAGAAAAGCTTGCTAGTGATTATGAAGCAGTGGATGAAAGGGAAAAAAATAGTTTCCTAAATAAAATAGTTCAAAAAAGAAACAAATTGAAAGGTAACCATAAGCCTCCTTATGGTTTTGAAATTTTTAGATCATGGGCTCGGGATACTATTTCAATGCTAGCATTTTTCCTCAGACTGGATAGCAATTGGGAAGTGGGTGCAAGACTCCTTGAAATGGTATATAATATCCATTATGGTGTTCCACATGTCAAATATAACTTTATTGAGCACATTGTAGAATCCATGCATAATTTTTTTTTAATGATTAAAGGAGGTTCCAGCGAGATATTTAGGTTCACAACCTACTTGTGCTATTTTTTCCTATTCAAAATTAGTGGAATGTTTCAGACCAACAAGCTTTAGATTCAACTCTATAGTAATGCTGAGGAAAAGAAAATGGATCCAGAATATGATTGGACCACTAAGATAAGGATACACGATTCTAAATGGAACTACAATAATTTTGTAGACTACTTTTTGGCTCCATTACATCAAGCAATTACAAATAATCCAATGCCTAGATTATCTATGTCATGTAGAAATTGTATTCAACTATGAAAAAAAATACAATTGGCTGATTGGTACTTAATGGAAGAATATATATTATGCTTAGATTTTATGGATCGGGAGTAGATCCATAAAAAATTCTAGTACATGTGACAAAAAGGGCTTTTGCATTGGAATATGTAAGGTAGATGTAGAGTACTGATGAACTACACTTTGTCAGTCAACAAAAGAAGACCTTATTTCCTTCTTTACCTTTTTCATATGGATGGTTCACATTCGAGAGAGAAGAATTTAGTATGGCACATAATCTTCTGAATTTTTTTAATTTTGATGCTGTCTGTCATTAGCAGTATGATCCATGTGACACCATTAAATCAATGATTGTGGCCAATAGGAATGTTGCAAGTAAAATTCAACATCAAAGTAAACCCTTTCTTGAAAACTTGAGAAACACAGATTCTTGGGATGAGGTCAAAATAGAAATGGAGAAAAGTGTTACTGAGAAAGGTATTTATTTTGAACAATTGTTAGCAGAAATTATGGCATTACATCGAAAGAAAATTAGGAGGTAAAATAATTTTTATGAAAAAAGTGATAAACCATCTAGTAGAGTAAAAATGTAAGATTCTCTAGATAAGGAAGTTATAAATAAAAATTGGTCACAATAAAAAAATACTGCCTTTTGGTCTATGAGGAAGGATCTAGGTGAACTAAGAACTCTTGCAGACTTTGGAGATAATGAAGAAGATCGCGAGTTTATCAAATTGTGGAATATAGAGCATCCCAATGAATGTGAAGATCAAGAAACTGATGATGAATCTAATGATGATAGGGAAGAACAAAGCTATGTCACAGTTGGATTAAGTGAGGCCAGAAAAGAAGCATATACTTCAGGAGCAGCCATAGCCAAAAAAATGGGTTATGAAGGTGGTCCTTTGGGGTCCCAAGGATAAGTCCCTTGGATGGTAACAAATGTAGGGCATAGAAAACTAGTTGATAAATTTTTTCGTGAGATGATAAAGTAGACCAAGGGAATACAAGTATAGTTGAAACAATTCTTTTTGTTAGAGCTTCAAATCCTAATCCTCAAGGTCGGATACAATCACAATTAAGACATGCCCATGGTGGAGAACCTAGTGCAACTCCCACTGCCACAAGTGGCGATGGTATGGGTAATAGTACTAGTAGTGGTCAACATGTGCTACAACAATAAATTACACACAAGAGGACAACAATACAAGATATCACACAAACACCAAGTGATCAAGGCATACAAAAGAGGGCAATGATTTTGACAGGTCCAAGTCCAACTACCATTTCCACCACAAAGGAGTTATTTCTAGGCACTCCCATAGTTAGTGTGGCTACAAAAACATTAGCAACTGCAAGTACTCCTATTCCTTCGCCATTCAAGCATTCCATTATTCCTGTGTCCCTAGGTTTTGATTACATTGAAGAGTTTAAAACAAATCAGAATTGTATAAAAAATAAAAGAAGCAACTGATGGAGAGTGCATCTGTTGTAACTTCAGAGCCTAAAAAAATCATGGTATTACCCACATTTGACACAAATAAAGAAATCATGGAGTACACGATTGTTGTTCCCATAGTTCAAAATAAACTAGAAAATCAAATGGATCGATCTGAATTTTAGGTGAGCATTTTACAATTGGAGTTTTTTGCAATAAAAAATACTGACATAATTAATGTATCAAAGAAGAACTTGTTATATACTCAAATATAAAATTTACAAGTAGACCTAGCAAATGAGAAAGCAAAGAGGAAAGCAACAAATAACAAGAGCAATGAATTAGAAAAAAGAATTAAAAAATCTATGTTCTCTACATCAACAAGCAAAGAGGATAAACAAAATGAGAGAGAAGTGAATAAACTAAAGAAAAGGTTAGATGAGAGAAAAAATAAATATGATGAGGAAAAATACACTTTATAAAAATTAAGATAATGCATTGGGAAAGAAAATGAACAATGGGAGAAAAATTTGGAGAAAGAGAGAAAAAGAAATGAAAGATTGGTCGCAAAGCTGATGGAAGCAAAAAATGAAATTAACTCTTGTCAAAATAAGTTAACTGCATTATGTAGAGAAATAATGAAGCATATGAAACAAAAGACCTGGGATGTAATAATGCAGAAGATTGATCATTTGTGTGAAATTGTTTCAATTGATTGTTGCTATCATACTACATTATAAGAAGCTCAACAAATATTTAGTGGATAACAAAAATGTTCTAGCATTAGAGAAATCTGCAAATCATGCTAAAAAAATAGTCTACAAAGCTAGTGACAATGATTTGAAATCAAAATGGATTAATAATTGGCTTGTTGTCTCAATGATGTTGTCATATATCATTCAAAATTGTCTAGGAATGCATGAAACAAAATAATTTATGCATCTAAAAGAAAACAAGATGAAGAAGCTGGATGAAAAGGTAAGGAACTTCATAGAGCTTGGTTTGCCAGAGGCTTTTGACACAAATGAGTGATTCATTGGAAAGGATGATTTCAGAATGAAGATGGAAGGTACAAGGAAGATTGATTTGGACCAATTTCCTCAAAACCCAGATGTGGCGAACTATTTGGATTCCATCAAACCACTAATAACCTTGAATGCAATTTTGACTGAAGAATTCAAGATAGGTTCCAATTTCAATCATGAATTGTTAACAAATTTTAAAGTCAAACAACATTAGTTGAACAAATTACAATTCTAACACCTAAACAGTGGAAGTTGCTAGAAAAGGTGATACAATGATTTGATATTGATAATATGAGTTTCCAAGTTCCAATTTAGCTCTGTGTAGAGTTGTCTTTGAGCAAGATTTTGCATTGAAAATGCCTCTATGTATTCCTTCATGTGAAAATCAATAAAAAAACTCAAATTTAGTAATGTGTTGATGTTCAATTATCTATATTATTTATTTTATCATTTGAAGAAAAAGTCTGGTTTCAACTACTAGATACACATTAAATGATTGCTAATGTTCATTGTTGTATATGCTACTATTGTTAATATGTTATTAAGCATTGAGTTGAGTGATGAATCACTAAATACATGTTCAACACAATTAAAATATGAAATTATTAATAATATGTTAATTTATTCAATCTGATGCATAATTTAAAGGAATACAATATCAAATATAATCTAAAATATCAACTATAGTTTGAAATATAAAATTCTCTATAATCCTCAACTAGTTAAATTAGGGGTTTTAGGTTTGTAACCTAGGGATTTCTAAAACCCTAGCATAAAATTCTTGGTAATCCTCAACAATTTAAATTAGGGTTGTTAGGTCTGCAACCTACGGCTTTCTATGGGTAAGCCCCTATTGGATGTTTTTTAAGAACCAAGTTGATCTTCAAAGGAGCCTATAGAATTTCCATTTCCAATTCTTAGCACCTTGAAGGGATTGGTCAATGAATGAGTGAAAGCAACAATTGTTTCCTCCTGCACTTTGAGCTCTACAAAACTTGGGAGGGTGATCCCACAGTGCACTTATGGCTTAAAATAAAGATAAAATCCATACATCATTGGAACACAATGAAGATCAACAAAAAAGAACTTGATAATTTTACTCATAGTCTATATAATGAATACACCAGGAGAGAAATGTATTTTGAATTTGCACCATTATCTATATTCATTTTCTAGTACTATTATCAAAAATTACAATTGCATGTCAACAAAACTCAAAAACCTAAGACAAGATCCTAAGTTGTTCCCTGTATTCTTTATTACAAAATTTTCTCTATGATCAATCAACAACCTATACATCTGGCCATGGATTCCTTCTTATAGAAATGAAGGAGCAACAAGCTTGGGGCCAAAATTTACACATGTCCCCATCTCATTGGAATGATACAAAGTACATTCCCAAATACAATTATATTTATAACTCTAAGGAGGGAAAGCATCACGTGGGACAAAAACCATTTGCATTTGTCAATGAAGATTTGTCCCACCTTCCAAAAGGCACCTTTTAGTTGTTGCAATAGTTTGTCCATGTGCTTCCAAAATTATTTCCATGTACTCCAAAGTCCAAAGTTTAAGGAAAAGAAGCATAAAATGAAGAAAAAGGAAAAGGACAAAGTACCTCCACATCTGCAATCCTTGTCATCAATTTCAAACTGGAGAGAATACAACTGTTTAACATTACTATATCAAAGGCCTAATCTGTATTAGTTCCAAGCCATGTATTGTATTCTCCCTACTATTATTCTCCACCATTGCAAACTTAGAACCAAATTTGCAATAACCACCCCCATAGAAGTAGCCTAATCATCCAAAACATCAAGATACTTGTCTTTCCATAGTTAAAACTCCTCCTTTGAAGGATAATTGAATCCAATGACCTTGTTAGCCTATAACCTATATGGAGAATACTTGACTACCACCTGGTTAGCTTCCTTATCAAACTCCTTGAGGAAAATTCCTATATGAGTGAGCATATCCATACTCTTTAACAATTATGAATCAACTCCCTCACAAATCAATTTGGCCTGGGAGGCTATTACTTGAGCTACCTAGTCCTTCCATTCCTGCAAGGGTTTGACTTTACCATCTTCACTTAAAATGTCTGGGAGTAGACCGAAATTTAGCTCATCAAACCTCCTCACCAACTCTCTAATCTTTGCTTCCAATGGTTCAATTTTCCCTTGGAACTCTTGGATTCCACCCACAAGTTTGAGAGTGGGTTGGATACTAAGTGGCTAATATACATCATGTTTATATCTAGTTGCCATAAGTCTTAAGCCCTGGTACTTGGGAATCCACCTTTCCATTAGTGGGATTGCCACTTTCTTATCCCTATCAAATTTCCTTACAACATCAAACATGGAAGAATAATTAGCATGAATACTAATTAGTCTCCTCTCAACTCCCTTATTTAAGTGCTCAAGCATTGTTGTCACAATTTTAATATTGTTCAATTGAACAAGATCATCAAGCTTGTCTTCATAGTTCTTTAGTTTTTCCATCAACTCTTCTTTGATAACCTCCTCATTTTGAGAGGCATATGATGCTTCAAGAGTTGATTGTGCAGTTTGCATATCCTTAGATTCAGTGGGAGTAACCTCATCTTGAGTTTGAGGTGGTGAAAAAATTGGAGAGGGGGAAGGAAAAATTATGGCATGAGAGGGACCAAGATGTAGTGACTAAAACTATTGCTTCCACGGAGCCATTTGAGTTTGTGTTTGTGCCATTTTCTACTGACTCAGGTTGTATTTCACCACCATTTAATTGTATTGAGTCCTAAATTTTTCTCTTTCTTCTATTAGTGACTCAATCGTAGCCTTAGTAAATTGTGCCACATTGAAACTCATTGTGGTTGCTTCCAGGGTTGATGTATCTGATACTCTCTTGATAATGAGTCCTCCCTTGACCCCTGGATCAAGCTCTACAACTTCAAGCTTCTTAGTGGTTGGGGATAAAACCCAAATAATAAGTGTGTCACATTGCTGGTTGAAGGCTAACCCCTGTAAGGCCAATGCGACCTCTTCTTCACTATTAAAAATGGGGGCATCTTGTCTTCTCATAGTATCAAAGGCAATTGTCGATGCCAAGTCCCATTCTAGGAGTAGTAACACTCCACTCTTCCTTACCAATGCCTTGACCTTTGCTGTAGAGATGTTAAAATATTTGGCCCTCATTTCATCTCAAACCTTAGCTTCAATGATTTCTTGGGGCTTCTCTGAGCTCTCACTTGCCTTCTTTTGTACATTCAAGTCATACTCATCCTTCATAGCTTTCCATATAAACTCCTTGAATGCTTGTGTTTTAACAAATTCATCATCCTACATAAATCTTTCACAAGCTTGGAACCTTACATCCTCAGAGTTGTTTATTCCATTGAGGCCAAATTTTCTTAACCTAAGGCTTAGAACTTGTGTCTCAATACCTCTTGGAGGGGATGGAATTCCCTCCCTTATTTTATACTCTGATATAAAAATTTCATCATCACTCTTTTGCAGAATAATAAACAAGGCCGGTAGCTTCAACCCTTTTCCTTTTTATTAATGGATCCTTTGGAGAGGATGGATCCCTAGTTGGTGAATCCAAATCATTTATTTCTAGAGAAAAATAATGTTGTGGTGACAATGGAGGTAGTTGCTGTGGTAGAGACTGCACCTTTGAATCCTTAGACTATGTAGGAGTTGCTACTATTAGCTACTTTTTTATTGTGCTTTTCCTCCTTGAATATATGTGCACCTTCTTGGAAGGTTGTAGGGCTGATTCTCCCTATGTCATAGCAGCCTTCCCCATATCTTATACTACCCTTTCCTCCTTTAGATTAGTGAAAAATTTGTCAAAGTTTTGAATAATTGTCTCAATCTTCAAAATTGGGTCACTAATATCTGACAAAGCTTCAAGGTCTTTTTTTTAGACTGCAGGAATCGGGTAGCACGACCCCCTATAAATTGCAATGTGCCTAGTAAAAATTTTAATGTGACCGACGATTTTGGCACGACATACCCTCCCATACCATGGGGGTGGGGGAGACTGGAACTCATGACCAACCTCTTGCAATAGGAAAGATTTAGCTAATTGAGCTAGGGCCCCCGCCCCAAAATCAGGGTCTTTAACCCTTCTTTCTCTCTCCAATTTTATGAAAAAACCCCATTTCCTCGTTCTGTCATTTTGGACATCAAGGTCAAAAATATTTCTAATAAGATCCTCAGGAAAAGTATGGGTATGAACATATCGAACTCCCTTGATTCTTTTCATAAAACAAAATATGAGCCCCTCAAGATCATAAGTCTTGTATTCCTAGAGCTTCATATTATGGGGCTTGAGGTAGTTGTCAACAATATTTCTCCATCCAAGTGTTGTCATAACAAAATCCACAAACACATTGTATGTAGGGAAAAATGTTCCTTTTCCTCTCTCATTTAGGAAATAATAATCTACATTTCCCAGCTACCACATCACCTCCAAAAAACCAATTCTTAAAGGCATCTTCCTGGGGAGTATGTGAGGTGTCAACTATGTGCCAAATACTCTCAAAATAGTGCAATCCTTATAGGGGATCACATCTCCCCAATTGTGAGAAATGCCTAAATCAGGCCTCCTCTCAGATGGCCTCAAGAAGTCATGTAATTCTTTGGGGACCCTAGGAACATCCACCATTAAATCCCTTCTTAACTTAGAAGTAAAGAGATTGGTAGTAGTCACAAAACTAGTCTTTTTCTCATTCCTATCCAATAAAGGATTCCATGACTGCACTAGCATTTCAATGCCATCTACATTCCTCCTAAGTTCCATATCCTGGCTGAAATAATCTGCACCTCGAAAAAGAAACATGTGCATGAATAATGAAAACCACCAAAATTTGACACCAAGCTCTTTGTTCTTCAATTCCACCAACTCTTTGTGAATTTCCTTTTCTATATAGGTGGCAAAATCATATAAAGTATTTATGCTGGGGTGCTAGATATTTGTAGCCATGTACATTTCAGCAATTGGCATGCTAGATCTAGGATCAAAACCCAAAATATGGTAGAGGGAATATAAGGTTTTATGAAAATATGTAAGGAAATAATTAATGTGGAGGTGCTCAACATTATAGGGTCCCAAAGTAATCTTTCTTTTGTCCTTTCCTTTCCCTATCAATATTAGAAAATTGGTCAACATCGAGACCCTGAAATTGTGTTTTACTTTAATATATTCCTCCTTTAGCTTCCTCATATCAATCTCAATCATGTCATTGCTCCATTGGTTCAACCTGGACACATATGTAATTTCTACCCTGGTAACCCATACGATATTATTTCCATCATGAGTTATTACAACCCTGACTAGAGGGTCATAGTTCGTAGAAATGGCCTTGAGAAGATCAAGATCAATATACATGTTGGGAGCAACCAAATTGGCCATGTCTAACCTCCAGGGGTTGCTAAGTGGGATACCAACATTATTTTTCCCCTACCAACCATGAAAAAGGGTTCATTTAGAGTATGGTAGGGTAACATCTTTAACCATGCAATACTTATCTATGATGTCAAACATAGTTCCAGGTCCATGATACATAGGCTACCCTTTTGCTTTATTAGAAGTTGAGGGTTCCAATTGGTTAGTTAAATCTTGAACCAGTTGTCTTAATACAAGCTTAGAATCAAAGGCTTGGCCCTTTGATGTAGACGCTCAAACTTTAGGTTCCATGGGTAACAAACAATTCAAACTAGGGCTTGATAGGTTTAAACTAGGGTTCTTACTTATCAAGTAAAGGCTTGATGCAAAGAAAAGAGTACAAGAACAATTTATAATAGTTTAGAGGATGCCAAACCTTAAAAGAAACCTAATTTAGAGAGTATGCAATAGAAATTGCAATTTGAAATGGAAATAAGGGTAAATTCAAATTCAAGAGGTAAATTTCACTTACTAGTTGCATGACATAAGAAACCCTAATTTCACGATGCCAAATGCTCGAACAACTTTGCAATAAGCTTTGGATGCATTGATAATTATTTAACAACCAACAATAAGCTTTAAGGAAAGCTTTTATGGTGAACAAAGCCATCAATTCGGTAGAAAACCATCAAATCTACCATTACTATTTGCTCACATGAACTAGAATGGCTCAATGGTGTACATTTTAGAAACTTTGAATGTCCACCATTGATTCGATCTTGATGTGGACCAATGTGCAACTCAGATGGAGTCAACGAAGTTTGAATACTTTCTTTTCAATTGACTCGACATCCGCCATGTTTTGGTTTCACCAAGTGTACATCTCCTTCATCAACATCATGGCCCCACCGCACTTTACTAGCCAACAGAAAAGCTACATGGCACTTTCTCGCTAGTCCTCTGAGATTTGCAAGTTTTAGATCTAAGGTCAGGGGCTAGTGGGAAATGGCCCAAGTTAACCTAATGACCATCAACTTGCTTCCCTTTTAATCAATAGGCCAACCACCATAATGTATTACCTCCTTTAGCAATAGATGGCTGAGATTAGAACATCTTGATGAACAATTTTCCACGTGCTCATATCTCCTTTTAGTAGCACATTATTTAGCCCTTCAATATTTGCCAAGAAATATTTCACCAAATATTCCTATGTATTTGATAGTTTTATGAGTAGTGGTGATGGTGTCATGTGGCATCCGCTCGCTATCCCTCCACAAGGCCAAATCTGACAGTGGATCCCCCAGGGGCTGGTGGGGAGCATCTAAGATTCATTTTCTA
Source organism: Sequoiadendron giganteum (assembly GCA_007115665.2). Lineage (NCBI taxonomy): Eukaryota > Viridiplantae > Streptophyta > Pinopsida > Cupressales > Cupressaceae > Sequoiadendron > Sequoiadendron giganteum. Next base: position 384,379,903 of record CM021102.1, read on the forward strand.
GAACACATTGTAATTGTTGATTTAGTAACCTTTAGCCATTGGTGACTTTGAATAGTGGTAGGGCCCACCACGAGGGTGGACATGTGTCACCTACCTGCCATCCCTCCGAATTCTTAATTTTATTATTTTAATCCCACAAGCTGGAGGCCCGAACTAGTAGAATGCAATAAATGGGACCTGCCAAGGATTACTAAGGACTTTACTAAGCATGTGTGCTTATTACATGACTTAAAATGTGGTCATTTTCTTAAGTTTATGACATAGAAAGAACTCAAAAAATATTAGACCTCGAGCTAGGAAAATGAGAAAATATTAAATATTTTCAACCCTCACAATATGAAGCAATATTTATAATGAATCAATAGGTGACGATCAAGAATACTAGGCTCAAGGGGCTGGTAACCAAATGGATTCAATATTATAAGTGGCAACTTAAGAAACCTAGAATGGGTGATAACCTATCAACCGTGAGATATAACACATGTAAAGAGATTACACTTAGGGTTTTTCAAGAGGTTTAAGACACACATAGACTCTTGAACAGAAGTAAGACTGAAACCCTAAGCCTTAGGACACACCCAGATTAGAAAGACAACTAGATTTTACAATACTTATCAGTGGAACATGAATTTTTTTGAGGGGTTCTACTAGGTCCTATTCTAGAAGCAAGAGAAGACCACTCTTTTTGACTAATTCTCTTCCCTCTTGTGTTGTAATGTTCTAAAAAATGTCTTTCATTTCCTGCATAACTTGAGCTTGTATAACCTTATCAGGTAGTTGGAGGTTTAAGCTTCTCTTCTTGGAAATATTATTAACATATTCATTCTTTTGGGATTCCTACTGTAAGCTATTTGATAACACATATAGGAAATGTTGTAATTTTACTCTGTAATAACAAAAGATGACTCAAATACTTAAGTGTATTTCATTAATTTTGAATATCGACCTATCTTGCTCTCCAGTAATGTATTCAATATCTTTTGACTCAAAATAATCAAGGGTTATTTATAAGTTGTCATATCTCATCATGTGTTTATATTATGGATGTTGAACTGTTAGCTTCTATTCAAGGAATGGATTAATATTCCTTTTGGTTATTTATCAAAGATTGTGTGAATGGAAATGCAATATGAATTTATAATTAGTGTGATAAGTGTTCTTTAAAAATGATGCAGAATCACATATCAAATTCAATATCATGGAATACTATAAAATATAAAATATAACAATTTCATGGAATACAATATAAAATATCATCAACTATAGTTTAGAATATGATTCACGAAGTGCAATATAAAATAAAATACCATGAAGTACAATGTTCACAATTTCATGGAATATAATATAAAATATCATCAACTATAGTCTGGAAAATGATTCATGAAGTGCAGTATAAATACCTAAAAGCTGCTAATTCACTTTCATTTCCCAAATGGAGTTAGGGTCCTAAAACTGACATTCAACTTGAGATAAAGTAAAAGAGTCATCTTGATTCTAACTCTGGTGTTCATTTTCTTCATCCTATGTCTCAAATTCAACATTCATTTTTTCACTGTCATTTGTCCCACTGCCAATGCCACTAATACCAACTTTTGGAGTGTTGCACAACCCTCTTATTTCACATATGGACCTTCAGATTGTGAGTGCCCTTTCAAAAAGAGTTTTTTTGACATTATACACAATTCCTTTCACCATCAAGTAGTTTTCCAAATTCTTGTCTAGTTTTTTCTATCTTTGATTTCAAAACGCCAATGAATTGAAAACTCTCTCATCCTCCACTGACCCCAATATCATTTTTTGACATAAATCAACAAGTTTGAAATATTATGATACTGAACTACGCAATATGTCACTTTGACCTAAGTTTGTCCAAGCCTTTGAACATTATTGATCTTGGTTCAAAGGGATTCTCCATGGAATCAAACTAGTCCATAATACTTCTTGAAAAATGCTTACATTGTTGTCTAAGCTTATCTCCATTTATAATTCCTTCTATTGTCTTCTCATTGTATTTTACACTTTTCAAGAAGTGTTCGACCAAGATTTTTAATTTATCATAAAAATAGGTTGGGCTATCTTAGTTTATCCAAAATCGAGGATACACAATACCCATTTCTTCAATTATTTCTTGTTGAGGGAATCTATCATAAATCTCTGTGGAAAGAGATTTTGTAATTTCCTTCAAATTATCACTAATAGATTTAACAATGTTGTTAAAATATTCCCTTTGTAATAGGTACTCTGATAGAGCACCTGGATGTCGTACAATGGTACATTGGTATCTCAAATACATGTACATAGATACATAAGTAACCACTTGCATTAAACTATAAATAATTATCAAGTTGATTCAAATCAGTAATTTTCTACCAAATGATTTTTTTTGGGATTTTAGAAGTTAGATCTAGATATAGATGATCGAGGCCCATGCATGTATTTCTATATAGTTTGGCATATTCATTAATATACATAACTCTATCTTGGGATTTCTTCACAAGATTGTTCATTTCATCCAACATGGGGAGAAGAGTAGCTAAAGTCAAGAGTGTCTCTATATCACTTAACCTATGTAAGAGGTCAGGAGCTTTGTCTACTATGTTGTGATGCTTGTACAATATTACTCCAATCAAGGATTGATATTATGAAAGAACTCGTTGTGCTAGTCCATGTAGGGAGATCCATCTGGTATCAACATCCTTGAGAAGCTTGTTTCCTATTGTTATTCCCTTAGCAAAATTTTGAAATTCTACAAAATGTTTGGGACTTTGACAAAAGTATGCATAGAGCTCGCGGACTAGATTTTCAACTTTTGATACTATAGGAAACTTGCTTACAATTCTAAATGTTGAATTCATTTTGTGGGTCATGCAATAAATGCCAAGCATGTATGGTGCACAAGTAGTTTGTAACTTTGTGCAAACACTGTTCTTGTGACCTTGCATTACTACAGCTCCATTAGCTCCTACACACCAACTTTTTGGCAATTGTCAAATCATCCATACCTGCAATTTCATTCAAATATTCTTGACTAGTTCAAATAGATTTTACGATGTTGAACTATCCTTCATTTTATGAATACATAGAAGATGAGCTTGGAAAACATGTTGTTTTATAATATACACATGCATATAGACCCAAAAAGTATTATCTACTGCATTAACTTAATCTAAAGATAATGCAATGAAGTTTGAATATTTTACTGTCTCCTTTAAATCTTGCATTTCCACTGTAGCAAGACAGTTTTCCCATTCCCATCCAATTTTTATTGACCAATGTGCGATAGGAAAGTAAGGAACACCCAAAAAAGATAATAAATTAAAATATTCTAGGTAGTCTATCATAGGACGCCATGTGGAAAAAATATAAAAAACAACACTCATGTCTGAACAGTTTTTTTCTAGTTGTGCTCCTTCCATTACTTTTCCAAATTGAGCCTCAATTGTACCTCTACATGCAACAAGCTTCAACATTCTTTGCTTATGCTCTTCATATTTCACAACATACTTAACATGAAGACATTCTTCCTTTGATTTCCATCGTACTACTGATTGTTCCTTTCCTCTATGATTTGTTTTTCATAAAATTTACCGATATGCTTTTCTATAGTGTCAAGCTTTAGCTGCAACTTCTTATCTCTTTTACATTTCCAACTACAAATCAAACACTTGCATTTTGTTGGAGATTCATCTTTGTTTTCTTTCTCCACTAGTACAATGAATGGGTACTTTGACACCCAATCAAGTTGAAAAATACTTGTCATTTCCCACTCACACCCCACTTTTGATTTGCCTTTTCTTTTCTAACCTACCAACAACATCCAAGTCAATTATCTCATTCTAGCTAACCAAGGTATCCCTTGGAACATCTTCTACGGTATTGCCATCCTCATTTGACTCATTTAACTCAATGACAATCTCACGTTGACCTTCCTTTGGCGGTGAGGTATTTTGAATGCCTTCTTCATTAATATTTGGTGGAAGAGTTGATGATGTAGCTCCATCTTGAATTTAATGGATTAGAAGCATTGCCAATTCCTAACTAGGACTGTATGGTAGCTCTATGTTTTGGGCATTTTGATGACCTCCTAGTCCCTTCACCACCTTGAGGAGTCTTACCCTTGTTGCACTTGTTGCTCGACATATTGATCTCTCACTTTGAATAAAAGCTAGAAAAAAATGTCTTCTTGTTTAAGAATGATATAGAATATAGATCCCATTCCCTACTCAATATCATCTTTAAGATTGAAGCAAGAATGGAAAAGAGATAAAGAAATATTATAACACTATGAAGAAATGATCACTCACCTTTAAGTTTAGGTTTTCATTGACTTGCTATTCGTTAATGTAGGAGTGTGCGTGTTGTAAGTTTGTTACTTGCCTATGATCAAATTCAAAGTTCCAAGTCCAACTTCTGAATCAAGAGCTCACAAGTTTAAAGAACTGAAAAAAATGTGTAAGAATAATTGATAGTTTCGATTATATTTATATCAATCCATATTTGGTGAATTCCACAAGATTTTTAAATGGTATATTAAAAATTTGGAGAATACCACATGATTATACAATGATATGTTGTAATTATCAAGGTGATTATGGCCCTATGATTAGCATGGAGGTGTCATGGTAATTGGTGAAATGTGTCCTCAAATGTAATTATTTTTAATGTTATTGGAAAAATGAGTCCTCATAAGAAACTATTTGTAAATTTTAATTGGCGAAATGGGTCCTCACAAGCAACTATTTATAAATTTTAATTGGTGAAATGGGTCTTGATACACAATGTTGTTTTAGTAGTATTGGCGAATATGTAGGTGATTTATTACATGCTTCCGAGATTGTAGGAAAAAATATTAATCGGTCCATTTGAAACGCATAGTTTGTTATGGATAATTGATTAATTAAATATGCCTCATAAAATAAATCAATGGTGAATGGACATGCATTAGACTGATAATTCATAAAATCTGGGTGATTTGGCCACCCTATTGGGTGTGATTAATTCACCAATTTTGACTTGGATGATATCTAATATCCATCAATTGGTGAAGATTCGCCACTAAAAAATCCCTAGAAGTATGTCCAAAGTTGTAGGGTGCTGCCACAATAATGGGTTACACTTTTAGGGGCATCTTGATTTTTGCCTAAAATCACATATTTTTGGAAAATATAATGATTTAAGACTTTAAAGGTTTCATTTAAATGATTTTAACTAAAGAGGGTTTGATCAAACTTCCTTAGATCAAACCCCCTTTGATAGAACCCTATTAGTTTTAAACCATACCTATAATGGAGTCTCCTCTACACCTATCAAAATGTTGATAAAAAAACTTTTGATTTACCTTTTGGGCAATCAAATGAATTCATTTAAAATTTATGTTTTGTAAGTATGTAGCCCTTATTATAGGCTTCCCCAAAAGTATAATTTTAAATATATATAATTTTATTATTATATTAATTTTTTATTTCTTGTGAATGTAGGTTTTTTGATGAACATCAAGTTCTTTGTTTCACACATATGAAAAAATTGGAAAATAGAGAAAAAAATTCTAAAAAATACATGTGCACTAGGTAATGATGTCCTTATTCCAACAAAAAAAGAATAATTTAATTCAAATGCATACAAAAAAATCTATGCAAGCCAAAGTACACCTTTGTCCAAATTATAATTACTCTAACTTGGAAAATTAATTAAAAAAATATTTAATTAAAAATGATGGAAAAATATCCATGTACTAGATATTGGTGCACGAAAATGTGTATTTAAAAAATTAGAATAGTATCCTTCCGATAAAAAAAAAAGTTACGTGGTCTAAAGTAAACATCACTTTAAAAAAACGCTATTTAGTAGAAAAATAAAGTTATTAAAATTTACATAGAAGGATTCACAATTTATTTTAATTTTTTAAAAATATAATTGAATCTACACACAAAATCTCACAAATCACTAGTTTGATTCATCTTCAAATTCTTAATGGTTTCTAAGTTGTTATAGGTGTAAGAAAGTGAAGATCTAGTGAAAAATCCCAATTTCAATGTCAAGTTTGGCCAAACAGTGTAACCCATTATTGTGGGATCACCCTATAGAATTTGCCAAGTTGCAAAAGGGAGTAGTTAGAACACCAAACTATACAAGTCTTTGATAGTATTGGAGAGACCCTAGGAAGATTTGAGCATGGATTTCATATTGGGGTTGCCAAGAACACATAGAGGATATGATTCTTTAATGGTAGTAGTGGATTTTTTTTCTAAAATGACACATTTCATTCCCTATAAGAAGACTAATGACATTGTGCATGTTGCTGACTTATTTTTCAAGGATATTATGAGATTGCATGGATTACCTAATAGCATAGTTTTAGATAGAGACACCAAGTTCATTGGATACTTTTGGAGGACATTGTCGAAGAAGATGAAGACAGACCTGAAGTTCAGTTCACATATCACCCATAGATAAATGGAAAAATAGAAGTTTGGGTAACCTATTGAGATGTTTGGTTGGAGATAAGGTAGGAAATTGGGATATAGTTCTATCACAAGTAGAATTTGCATATAATAATTTAGTGAACTAGAGTACAGGGAAGACACCATTTGAGATTGTGACAGGAGTACATCCTAGAGGAGTTGCAGAACTAAGAGACATCACTATGGAGCATAAGAGGAGTGTGGAGGTAGAATAGTTTGCAGATTTCATGGAGATAGTGCACAATCAGGTCCGAAAGCACTTGGAAGATATGAACCATAAATATAAGGAGAAGGCAAATGAGCACCAAAGACAAGGAATTTGTTGTTGGAGATGAAGTGATGGTATATCTAAGGAAGGAGAGATTTCCTATGGGAGCATACAATAAGTTGAAGATGAGGAAGTTTGGGTCATGTAAGATTCTAAGGAAGTTTGATTTTGGAAATACATATGAAGTAGAGTTACTAGAGACATTGGGTATATCACCTATTTTCAATATTGCAGACATATATGAGTATCATGAAGGAAAATCAAGTAGCAGTAGCATTGAAGTGGATTTGTAGGAGCAGTTGCCACATTAGGAACCAAAGGAGATTGATTAGACACCAGAACTGGAAGGAGCACTAGGAGCAAGCAGTACAAAGAATATCTGGTGAAGTGGAAAGGCAAACCAATAGAGGATTTATCATGGATTTCTTAGGCTGAGGTGAACCACTTTGGTTTTTCCTCTTAGCCCTAGAAAGTGGGGGACTCACTTTTCTTCCAACCCTGGGTGTCTGATGCAGGAGAATCCCTAGTTATTAAGCAATCATGTATCAACCACAAACATTTGTTTCCTTGCATTGCATTCAGTAGTAGTTTCAGTATTTCATTTCACATTTCACTGCATTACTATTTCTCAACTTGTGGACTAGGATATAATATCTACACATTGACATCTATCACATATCTATATTTCTCATCATTTACATTTAGATCTATCAAAATTTATTGCTCTCTAAATTTTATTGTATTTCAATGTTAGAGAATTTGGGGCCGATCTGGTCCAAATTTCTTAATGTAGACCTATTCTAGATTGTACAGATCCTATTAGGACATCATACAAGCATCTTGGGTTCATTGGGACCTATCCTGGAGATTCACAAATTATTTCATTTGAAGAGGAGTTATCTTTTCACATTTTGAGGCCAAAATTCACATGTGATCATTCAACAGGTTATGAACCCTTATGGCTGGTGCAAACCTTTGTTGGAGCTTGAGAATCATATTTAAGATCATTTTAATTCATTTTAGATAATCAATTAGCAGTTCATGATTAGTTAGGCTTCACATTAATTCATCAACCCTTCGGAGATTGTAATAAGGCCTTTGGCCATTTGTAAAATTGAATGCCCTTGCGACAGGCCTATGAGCCCTGGATATTCACCCATGAGATATATGTCACATGTAAGATTTCCAATTTAATAAAGAATCATATTAATAGATCATTTTATTGTGTTATTTTCATTGTGTTGACTCTAAGCTGCATGATTTGGACTGTTCTTTCTGAACCCTCCATTTGTGACTGCACCGGTAGATTCCTCCTGTTGTTTTTTGCGTTGAATAATATAGGAAACACTGGATGTGCAAGTATGGACACAATGACGGTAACTAAGTTGTGAAACCAGACCAACCTACAATATCAAATTTATATGTACTTTTCATTCCCTTACTACAAATGAGTGTTACAAAATAGTTTCATACTTTTAGCTTGGATTGCAGAAATTATCATAAAATTTAGTCCTTCAATATTATCATTCGAGCTTTAGTATAATAAGCTATTCTGGAACATTTTTTTCTGATTCATTGACAAGTTAATGCATTCCGGAGTACAAAAGTGTTAACAACTCTTAAGTGTTTCTTGAATATGAGGTTTATTTTATTTTTGCACATCTTGTGGTCGAATTTTAATTGTTCTTTCCTTACATTGGGTTATGGGGTTGGATAATCATTTTGTGAAATCCAATAGTGTAGAATTAGTTTCTAAAGTTTTGATTATGAAAAAGGATACTCAGAGGTTCAAATTAATGGAGTAATCTGACAGGAAAAATATTAAACAATATAGCCGTTAATTGTGTTTATGTATGCCCTTATTTTTTTTTAATCTACTCATTTTTTTCCCACTCATGTCATGCCTTTGATGAAATTTCACAGCTGAATTGAGTAAGCAATCCTTGTATTTTTTTCTCTTCGAAGTGCAAAATTTTAAAAAAATTACAGCTATTCAACTGAGGTGAAATTTTTTTTGGATTTTACTTGGTGGTTTTAACTTTCTAGGTGAGATCCTCTACTCGTCATCAAGCAGAAGAAGCCTGCAATGGAGCCTAATCCAAACATCACAAATAAAACCTTTCACACAATAAAATTAAATATTTTAGTAGGAATTATCTAATGTTGGATTAACTTGGCTATACTGTAATGGATTTTGGTAGGAATTAGCATATGCATGTTGAATATTACATGTTGCAGAAGCCATAGATTTTTTTTGAGAAATATTAGATTTATAATTTTTAGGTTTATCTGAATATTGGACGTATATTGAGGAAAATAGTTCATGATGTTATAAACTACTTGAGATGATGATAATAGAATATATATTTCAACTTATAAAATTTTAAATTAAGGTGGTGTGAAGTATACAGGTCCTATATGATATACTTAAGGAAATGTTGGAAATTTTAATCATTCAACTGCTATGTAAGATAACAATAATCACATCAGTAAGCCTGCATTGTCTCATGAACTATTGTGTATCGTATGCCTTCAAAGTAGTAGATTGGACATTGAACATTAGAGTGTTTGAAAAACAAGGTGTTCGTATTATAGTTCCTGGTTCTTTCTAGCATTGAAATTTAGTAGAATTAAATGACTGCTCAAGAATCTTTGATAAATTTTCTATTTTAATCTTTATTGTTACTTTTTGTAGGGTTATTGACCTATGGTAATCATTATCTTTTGAACCTCTATTTTGTGTGATGTTGGTTGTACCTATTTTATGTGTTATAGATAAGGATAATCTATGTCTATATGGATTTCCAAGTGAACAATGGAAAGTAGATTTACCTACAAAAGAAGTGCCTCCTAAGATACTTGAACCAACTTCAGGAATCAACTTTGCAAGGGATGGGATGCAAGAAAGGATTGGCTCTCTTTGGTCGTTGTTCATAAAAATGCTTGGCTGCCTGTAGTTTTTGTCTATTATGTTGCAAGATTTGGTTTTGACAAGAATGAAAAGTGCAATTTACTTGGATTGAACTTTCCTTTGATGTCAATTGATTTGTTGTGGATAATGCACTACGAAAATTTTTCCTGTGAGAAGAAAACATTACTGTCATTTTTGTGAGGTTTCCAACCACAAACATAGTTTCATGTTTTGTGCCACTTGCCTCACTAAAATGCAATGCCAATTCTTCTAATTTCCCATGATTATTTTTTTCAAAACATGTAGCCTAGGAAACTCACTTTGATTTCACAATGTTTCTTGTTGTTTAGAGGGCCAATCTATACCTATACTCTAGGTCAGATGGAAGGGCAGTTAGAGTTCCCTGCTTTTCATTTTTGGAAGGAATTTCTGTCTACTAATTGTTATATATACAATGCCCTATATGCAGTTTTAATCACTTTTCCCTTTACCTATCTATTTATGAAATACCTAAATAGTGGGAAACTGCAGCTATTTTCCCTAGTATTTTTGTGATAGTTTGTTTGCAATTTCCATACTAAATGTATTTCCTATACAACTTTTGGGGTGTGTTTGCATGAAAACATTTAAGCCTCATGAAATATATATTATGTTGTGCAAAGGCTTGAACTATGCAATATGTATCCAAAGCAACGTCTACTGTTATTACACCACTCTTGAATCTTCCCAAAATAGTAATCAGACTTGAAGCAAAAATGATTTGAAAAAGAGTAGTGCTACTTGATGCTTGAGTTTTTATATCTCTTAATGAGATTAGGGTGATGCTATCTATTTATGAAATATAGCTATCAAAAATATTGCACTTGAACAACAACCTTGGCCATGTAAACACATAAAATGATATTCCAATAGAACAAAGATATTACATAATAATTACCCGTATTTGAGATACAATATTTTTAGCTTTCACCCGATTAATTTAGCTGAAGTTTTTGAATTTGCTTTATTGAAATATTTTTTCTTGGTATTTTAGGGTACTACACCTAGATCCATCATTGGGGACAAGCATTTTCTATGGATTTCATTAGGCACTTGATGGTAGGTAAAATCCATGATATATGGCTATTGAATTTATTTGTGTAAAAGAAAATACTACCAAGCATCACTATTATCCCCTTAGATACCCATGGCAATCTTATTAATTGTATATGGCTTATTGTATATATATAAATTATTAAAATATAGCATTAATACAATTATTTTATATTACATAAAATTAATTAAATAATAATAAAAATCTAATAAAGATATAATATACATATGACACAAAATAAATAAGATATATAATATAAGATAATTTTTTAATAATATAATTATGATGATTTTTTCTTCTTTGATAAGAGTATAGAAGTTTATCAATTCAAAATTTTCATCCATTCTTTTTCAATAATTTCAAATATTATATCAACATAATACAATATAAAAAAATATAATATAAAAGAATTTATAATATCATATAAATAATAATAATTAAATATTAATTAAATTATATTATTAATAGTAATATAATAATAATATAATAAAGATATAAACCACTTCACTTTAATAACCAATATCAACCTTGATTACTAATAAATTTTCAATGTCACAAAGTATCTATTCATTCTTCCTTTTTAACTTAACAATGTCATGTTTTATATAAAAAATTTAAATTGTAAAAACATATAACCATAAACCTACCTCTATCCCAAAATCAACCTTAATCCTAATCCTACCCCTAATTCTATACATAGCAATGACATTATTTCAACCACCAACACTAAAAATAACTGTAATTCTAACTCTAACCCTCACCCCAACCCTAAGTCCAACACTACTATAAGTTTGAACATAGACGTAGCTTTGATTGAATGCTAGGTACTATAATAATAACCCAGATCTAACCCAATTTGATCACCAATCTTAACCCTAACCATAATCCAAATCTAACGATAACCTTAACCCTAACCCTTATTAAATCATAACTCATAATTTAATTGAATCTTAATGTAATATTTTATGATAAATATATTTATTTATTATTTATAAAATAAATCAATACAAATTTTTTAACTCATTTATTTTAATAAATAAACAATTACAATAATTATACTTACTCAAAATCTACTATATATATTACTTAATTATTTAAGTAATATAATAATAATTAATTATTTAAATATTAGATTATTAGCTAATATATAATATATTAATATATATTGAATAACATTACTAATATAATAATAATTATATATTATTATTTACTAATAAATATATTATTAATATTAATATGTAATAATTCACTATTATGTTAAAAATATTAAATTATTAATAAAAATGAATTTATATATATTTTTTAAAAGACTATATCTTGACATTATTTATATAGATTATTTAATAAGATATATAAGCTAACTAGTGATTTATTGTAATGCTATGTTTTTTCCCAAATTCATTCTCCAAATGATATATATTTTAAACTTATGAAAATCTTGTCAAAATTCATTGGGGTTTGCTATTTCTATTTTTTGATTTGAGGCTTAAAAACATCATGAATTGATATGGTCAAAATTGGATTAACGATATGGATAGAAAGATGATCTATGAAAATATATTTTTTAAACCTTAATTCATTGGATTGTCCTAATTTTGATGGTATCATAGATGCATTAGAATGGTGGTACCCATTTAAAATAGCTTATGATGGATCAATCATATACAAATTCATATTTAAAGAATCAATATTGATATATGATTAGCTTTAAGAAAATTATTTGTTACTAGTTGACATCTGACTTATCATAAAATAGTTCCATTCTCAAATCAAGCTACAAAAATCTCAAATCACATAAAAAATATATTCAATATTTTACAAATAAAAATACCAAGTGAATAATTCCTCTTAATTATAATTAAGGAATGCTTTACGTGTAAAGATTTCCTATCAATAATAATTAATTAAAAAAGTAAGTGGTCAAGTGTGATCAGATTGTTGCTGAGCTTGTTGAGAACCGCGTCCGAGAATATCCTCAAGGTTAGGAGGAGAGTGTTGCAAAAAGAGATTCTTCGGTTGCCCAGAATCATAAGAGTCGGCTCTGGAAGGGGGATCATGTGGCAAATTGCGATCCTCTTCTTGTGCGCGTTCTTGTTGCTGAATTTGAGCATCAACTTGCTGTAAAGCATATTGCAATTCCTCGGGTGTTTGTAGCCGACATCCCCATATCTCCTTCAAGAAAAAATCCTCATAACATTGTCGTGGTAGTGGATAAGCGCAGGTTGCAAGAGGAGGTAGTAGTGGAAGAGAATAATCTATGCCAATGCCCCCGTCAGTAACAGCTTGATTTAAATTGCTCAGTAAACAGAAAATCGTATGATGATAAATTTTAGGAAGTATGATTTTAAATGATTCCAGAAAAATAAAATTTAGATTATTTATCAAAATTATCAACATCTGTTGAAAATTTTAGTGATTATGATTTTAAACAGTTCCAGAAAAAGAAAATTTACAGTATTTACTAAAATTATAAAAAAATTTAGAAAGTATGATTTTAAACAATTCGGAAAAAGAAAATTTACAGTACTTTTCAAAATTATCATCATTTAGATAAAGCTGTAGAGTACTTACCAAAATTATCAACAACACCTGTTGAAAATTTTAGTGTATGATTTCAAACGATTGGGGAAAAAGAAAATTTACAGTACTTACCAAAATTATCATCATTTAGATAAAGCTGTAATAACTTTTGTGAAGATAAATTTTAGAAAGTATGATTTTAAACGATTCCAAAAAAAGAAAATTTAGAGTACTTACCAAAATTATCAACAACACCTGTTGAAAATTTCAGTGACTATGATTTTAAACGATTCGGAAAAAAGAAAATTGACAGTACTTACCAAAATTATTAAAAAATTTAGGAAGTATGATTTTAAACGATTGGGGAAAAAGAAAATTTAAAGTACTTACCAGAATTATCATCATTTAGATAAAGTTGTAATAACCTTTGTGAAGATAAATTTTGGGAAGTATGATTTTGAACGATTCCAGAAAAAGAAAATTTGGAATACTTATCAAAATTATCAACATCTGTTGAAAATTTTAGTGACTGATTTTAAATGATTTAGGAAAAAGAAAATTTACAGTACTTACCAAAATTATTAAAATTTTTAGGAAGTATGATTTTAAACAATTGGGGAAAAAGAAAATTTACAGTACTTACCAAAATTATATCATTTAGATAAAGCTGTAATAACCTTTGTGAAGATAAATTTTAGGAAGTATGATTTTAAACGATTTCAGAAAAAGAAAATTTAGAGTACTTACCAAAATTATCAACACCTGTTGAAAATTTTAGTGACTGATTTTAAATGATTCTGGAAATTTTTTTTTTACATTACTTACCAAAATTATTAAAATTTTTAGGAAGTATGATTTTAAATGATTCTGGAAAAAGAAAATTTACAAAACTTACCAAAATTATCATCATTTAGATAAAGCTGTAATAACTTTTGTGAAGATAAATTCTAAGAAGTATGATTTTCAACGATTCCAGAAAAAGAAACTATGATTTTAAATGGTTCCAGTAAAAGAAAATTTACAGTATTTATCAAAATTATTAAAATTTTTAGGAAGTATGATTTTAAACGATTGGGGAAAAAGAAAATTTATAGTACTGACAAAAATTATCATCATTTAGATAAAGTTGTAATAACCTTTGTGAAAATAAATTTTAGAAAGTACAATTTTAAACGATTCCAAAAAAAGAAAATTTAGAATATTTACCAAAATTAATTATTATTAACACATGTTGAAAATTTTAGTGACTATGATTTTAAATGATTTTCCAAAAAAAAAATTTACAATACTTACCAAAATTATCATCACTTGTTCTCCATGGCTTAGGAAAGGAGCCGCTTGCGTGGCTGTTTCTACCACAACTCTTCAAAATTGAAAAAAATAAAAATGAGGTTACAATTTTTAAAAAATTAAACAAAATGTTTAAGCAGTCCTCCTCTATACTTACGAAAACCGTATATTCTCTTCTTCACCAGCCTTTCGAACAATTTGATATGCCTCTTCAATTGTGTCTGTTGAAATAGGGTTAATAGATAAAACATCTCTCATTTCAAGAAAAAGAAAATAATTTATCTATACTTACCTTAATTTAAAGCAGCCGCACTGTATACATTTGTATTCATCATCCATGTGAAAACGATATCCTCTGAAGATGAATTTGACGAGTGGGTTAAAAAGATTTGGCACGGTCTTTTAAAATATGCCCCGTTCGTTGCCTGGGTGGAAAAACAGATGTCAGCTGTCTCCAAGGCGCGTGACGGATGGTTACTGTAAATGACAGAAAATATCCCAAGAATTTGGGAAGCTAGTCGATTTACAATTTATTTGTTTGAATTCTTTCTAGATATGATATTGCTATTTCTTTATATTGATTCTGTCTGAGCGATTCACATTTTATTTGTTTGAATTCATTTTACATATTGTTTAGATAGTAACAATTAATTAGATAAATAAATCTAAATGCACTAATATTTAACTAGTAATTAAGAAATATTAAAATTTTATTATTTTTTATTAAAATTCAGTATAATCAAATTTATTAATTTTAATAAAATATTATAATATGGTATTTACAAAGAGCTCAAATTTTATAATTGTATTGTTGTTTTTAATTATTTTAATTATTTTAATTATGAAATTTATTTTTAGAAGATTATATCACTTAAAAGGTGAGATTTTCATCTATATAATTAGATTCCACCACAAAATTTAGGGCTTGTCAGCATGTCTTATATAATATTTCAAAGACATATTATTATCAATTATCTTGAACAACTTTGTGAAAGTTATACTAAGAAAAACAATTCTTCAATCAATAAAATTATCAATATTTCATTTTAAAAATATTTTTAATTAAAAAATTTACATGTAATCTTTATAGAATAATATTTTGTTTTAAATAACAAAAATATTATAATATAAAATTACTTGACAAATAAATTTACTAATAACTAATTATAATGTATAATACAACAAAATTTGGTCATCATTTTAATCTACATCAAATGCTATCTCATTTTTATATCATTCATCTCTTCTTATGATTTTGGTTCTTTATTGCATAATATTATGTATGGTACCCCACCCACTTATTTTAAAATTATTATTATCATATAATTTTAATTTAATTATAGTGTGTACACATTACATTGACAAATATACCTACTCCTAATTAATTAATCATGTAATACAACAAAATTTAGCCATCATTTTAATTTAGATAAATTGTCCCTCATTTCTATGTTATTTGTCTCCTCTTAGATTTTTTTTACTTTATTAAAGGCATCCCACCCTCCTTTTTGGAACGATTATTATCATAAATCTTTTCATTAATTTTAATGTGTAGACATCATTTTGACAAATACACCTAATAACTAGGTACAATCATTTAATACAACAAAATTTGAGGCTCATTTTAATTTAGATCAAATTATACTTCATTTCTATAGTATTTATTTTCTCTTTAAATTTTTTTCCTTTATTACCCAATATTGCGAAGGCACCTCATAAATTTTTTAATTTATTCTAACGTGAGAATGATGAATACACGACATTTTATATAAAAAATTTAATATATAAAAGATAGTTCTAGAATAAGATAATAATTCAAACACCAATGCAAATGCAAACCTATAATTTTAGCAATAAAGCTTCCTTACAAGATCCATGGATCTGTTGGAAATATATTAATCTTCAGTTAGAATTCTTTCACTACCCCCATGTAAGATTATTGCAACTGCTTGACCTTCTAACATTTACTTTGTTAGGTGAATTTGAATTTTGAATTTGAGCACTGATTTTGAGCTAGCAATACAAGACAAGCAAAAAGGAATGCAACCGTTGGTTTTTTGAGTTAGTATTATTTTTGTATTTTGAGAATATCTTGTAGTAGTAGAAGGAATGTTCAACACACAACAAGGAGATAGTAGACAACATAAGGGAATGTTTATCAAACATGATAGTTTAATAGCAGCAGCTTCAACACTACAATAAGTAGCAGTTTAGGTATGAGTGTAGCACCATTATATTGGATAGTTGTCCAAATTGTTTATGTTTTATTTTGTAGTGTAAACAGAGCAAGTACTTTGTAAATTTTATAATTTTGAAAGAAAAGAAGGAATATATATTGTAAGTGTGAATAAGTAAACAAGATAAATACACTTCTTAATGAAACATTATATCAAGAATCTACAGTAATTAACTAATAAAAAAAACAAAAACTTGAAAGCGTCTCATTATCTCCTATCTTTAAAGATTTATTAAGTTACAGTGCTCTTAGATTTAGTAAAACACTATGACTATTAAAATGCCAATTTAAAGAACATAATGATACTAGATGTAGTGATGAAATTATTTGATAATGATTTATAAATGATTAAAAGAAGCTACTATAATCTATTCTAATATGAAAACTATGATGAAAGCTATAGTAAAACTAAGATGCAAACACAATTATGATACTAAAATGCTATTGCTATGATTGCTATTGTTGTGATGCTTGATTTCTATTTCATGTAGAGTAAGATTGCACAAAGTTGGGATCCTTTTCTTGTTGAATGAGGTTGTATTTATAGATTTCTCGGCAACACATTTGCACAGGGGCAGCAAAGTAGAGGCTTGGATTAAATCTAGAGGATTGAATGGTGAGAGATTGAGAAGATTGTGGGAATGGTTCCTACCCATGAAAACACTAGGCAAGATGATAGGAAGGATCAGAGGAAGAAGATTGAGAGATTGATTTCCAATTTGTCTCCAATTTGTCTTCACAGCTTCCCGTGAATACCAGTTGAATTAAATTAGACATAATTTAGACATACATTAGACATATGATATCTAATTTGGTAGGTGAGTGAACAAAGGAATTTGATTTATGCTTTTATTTAAATATTTTGATTTATTTAAATTAGCAAAAAGGGAATGAATAATTTAATAAAACAAACTATAGGAGTTGTTTATTAAAGTAAATAGAAGAAAAATGATAATTAAACAATAAAGTATTTAAATTTTATTTAGTTAATTTGAATGATGTGATTTAAGATAAAATAGATGAATTTGATAATTAAATAAGACAAAGTTTTTAATTTTGTTTATTTAATTAAGATGAAAAAATAGCAGAATTAGAAGAATTTCAATAAGAATTTAAACATGAACTATATAAATAAATATTTATATTTATTCAATACTAAAGGAATTTAGGGTAATTAACCAAATAAGTCATATTTAATTAATCAGATTCTCCAAACCAATTTTAGGTGTATACATTTTGCCCCTCTTTGAAGTGATGTGTTTACGCATTGCTTCAAAGAAACTTTTGTTGTTGTTGCCAGTATTGACGAAAAGAAAAAAATCAGTATGCCCCAGACTTGCCCTAGACATTGGTTTTTAGGTGATTGATGGTAATATGCCCCCTCAGGAGATAAATTTATGATTTTTTTTATTTTTTTGGAATTTTCAGAATTTTTCAATTTTTTTAATGATTTTCAATGATTTGATGAAGATCTGATGATAAAATAATTTATCTCCCGATATTTGATGTAAAAAAATTTCCCATGGATAAATTTCAATTAATCTCACAATAAAATTAATTAAAATGTTAAAAATCCCACCAAAAATCCACTTTTTAAAACCTAATATAAGGTCAAAAGGTCATTTTCATACTCATTTGTGCATTTGACTTTTGAAAACTTTGTGAGAGAGAAATTTGTGACACTTGGAGCAAGATGTCATTCCCTTAACACACCCATCAGTTTGAGTGAGTGTGACATCATCAGTGCTTGACTACTTATGGACCTCTGGTACGTACCCCTAAACCTCCTTGTAATTTGTGCTTTGCTCATTTTTCATGTTTTTTAATCATTTTTAATTTTTTTATAGTTTTAGCACTTTGGTGAATTAGTGCTTCAATGTGATATTGTAGCACTTCAATAGGCTAAGTTAGCGCTTCAAGAATGTGATGTAGCACTTTTACACTCTGGTGTAGCATTTTTAGGTTCTGTTTTAGCGCTTCGATGAATTAGTGCTTCAATGTGATATTATAGCACTTCAATAGGCTAAGTTAGCGCTTTGAAAACATTAGTGCTTTGATAGGATTTTTAGCACTTCTAGCATTTAAATTAGTGCTTCTAAAATATTAGTGCAATGGTAGAATAGATTAGCGCTTCTAATGATTAATTTAGCGCTTCAAGGATTTTAGTGCTTCAAACAACTGTTTTGTCGCATTGAATTTTTGAAATAGCACTTTTGATGTTTTAGTGCTTTGATAAATTGTTCTAGTGCTTCTGACTGATGAAATAGCGCTTTTGATATTTTAGCACTTTGAATGCCTATTTTAGCGCATCTAAGTCAGATTTGCAAATTTTATCAAATTTAAAGCTTGATTTTGTTTAGTCTGATTGTGTCAACCCTTCGGTTTGATATGATTTGATGATCTAATAACCTTGATGATTTTCAACCTCATGATGAATGATTCGGATGATTGATAGATTTTAATTATCCTCATGATAGGTAAGGAATAAAATCAATTGTGATGAACCTCATGATAGGTGAGGTTGATTTTAATAAATTGACCTCATGTAGGTGAAGTACAATTTAGATTGATAATGATGACTTCATGATAGATGAGGTTTGATGATGATTCCTTATGAGTTTTGATCAAAATTCGTACCAAGAGCTGATTAGATTTGATAGGATAATGACATGTGATATTTGACATAGTGTATTCATTTAAAACATTTCATGATGATAGGAGCATCTGGATAACCTCCAGATTTGAGAGCATTTTCCATGGACCTTTGACTTGATTCCATAGCTGACACCAGATGAGACATAGATTATTATTTAGTGTGGACTAGCTTCTCTTCTTGACATGCCCCAGATTAGGATTAATCGGGGTCTTCTCACAGCTTTAGTCGAGCGGTGGCATAGCAATCATAACACCTTCCACTTACCCACCAGTGAGATGACAGTTACTCCAGAGGATGTCTGGCGTGTTTTACGAATTTCGTTTGTCAGAGAGATCGTCGTGTATGATTCACAGGAGGTGGGTGGGACAAATGCTCTTCATAGGGTTTTTCAGGATCCTTGGATTGTTGGGATGTGGATTCCATGGTGAGAGATGGTGGATGCATATGCCACCCTTCCTTCAGTTCTGGCAGGATTTATTAGAGGGTTCCTTTGTCCTAATCGTAGGTCAAAGGGACTATTTGTTGGATGGGGCCAAGTTCTTGAGAGTATGGTGGTACTTGGTACCTGCTATGCCTAGGGGATGTGCATATTGGCACATTTGTATCATGATTTTCTTTTAGCTGTTTATTTGACCGAGATTATTTTATCATCAGGAGCTACCTTGCTTCAGGTGTGGGTGTGGGAGCATATTGTTGTCACGCGACCAATGCCAGTTCGAGATAGGCCTGCTACTAGGCCATATGTTTTCAGATATAGAGGTCAACTTACCTAGGCAAGGATGGGTAAGTTGGAGCATTGGAGGCGCGTTTTGGATGATCTAGAGGCACTGACATGGCACCCATATCTGGATTGTGAGCATTAGGATGAGGATGATGCAAAGATAGGTTATCATTGTGACTCTATGTATTTGATTGGCCAGACCTATTTTTTCCTAGAGAGATTCCTACTACAAAGGGTCTACAGGTAGTATGGTATTGTGCAATGCATGCCCCAAGGTGTTGCACATTATGCCCGACGGTAGAGTGATGTGGCAGATTGGGGGCCCCATTTATCATATGATACTTTAGTAGAGGGATACCATGTCCTTCAGCCTTTAGCCTAGGACATACATCGCGATATCATAGAGGTACTAGTGACAAAGGAGTATGCGGCTTTCCTTGCATTACATCCATGCCCACTATTCCCGATGAGCCAACGCCACTACCTACAGAGGAGGATGTTGTTGTTTACCCTAGTTGACGATGAAGATGAGAGGAGGATGTTGCGGAGGAGCAGGTTGTAGATGTTGAGGTGGAGGAGGATGTGGTGGAGGAGTAGGCCATAGATGTTGGGGTGGAGGAAGATATTGGTGAGGAGGAGGGTAGTGGTGAGGATAGTGGGGAGAGCAGTAGTGATGATAGCAGCAGTGATGATGAGGATGATGGAGGGGATAGTGGCAGAGGGGTTGTGGTTGGCAGTACAAGTCCATCCACTAGTATGCCTCGTAAGAGGCAAGCAGTGGAGACATCTTCCTCAGCTTATCAGACACAAATTGCCACCCTTCAGGTATAACTTTAGACTTTGCAGGGGCAACTTGTGTAGGCTCAAGGTTTACTTGTGTAGACACAAATGCAACTATAGACACATGCATAGACTCATGCACATGCCTTAGCACAAGTACAGGGATAGTTGGCAGCTGCGCAGACATAGATTGCCACACTGACGATGGAGAGGGATAGTCCTAGGAAGATTGTAGAGTGGGCACATGGGACTACCGAGACCCTACAATGGATTGTTGATGGTACTACCATTGGTGATTATATGAGGGAGGTTCTCTATGTAGGCTGAGAGGCAAAGTTTTATAGAGGTCATTACCATTATGTCGTCCCTGCTGAGCGGAGAGTTAGTTATGCACCATCTCAATCTGGCAAGACCCATTCCTGGACAATTAGCGAGGGTGTGGTTCAGCCTCCACGAAGAGATCCAGGAGATCTTGGTCCACATGGTGGAGGTGGTGGTGGCCTAGAGATGCCTGCACATTCTGGCAATAGCAGATCATATCTACCTAATATGATTTTATGATATATTTTGATACATGATGTATACTCCGATTCAACTAGTTTTGATGATATATTTCTTTTGTTTCAGACTTCATTGTATACTTGACATTGATGAGTTATATGATTTATATGATATGCAACTGGATTTTATCGATCCATGATGTGTTCTATTATAATTTTATGATGGTTATATTTATTTTCCATGCTCTATATGCCATGTGATGATATGCAATGGTTCTTATGATGTTCTATTTAATGCTTATGTATGATGTATGATGCATGGATGTATGATGTATGAATGCATGATGGATGTATGTTGATAAAATGATGATGTATTTTATATGATGATCATTCATATACATGGATGCGGATGTAATGGTCTAAACAATTTAATGATATGTGATGTATGAATTTTTTTATTGTAAATGTAAAATTATGACATAATAAATGGATGATAATGATGTATGATAGAAAATGATGATTTGATATTTGATTTAATAAATAAAATGATGAATGATATGGTGCAATGATGATTGATGTAATAAATGTATGATAGTAATGTATGTTAAAAGAATGTGGATGGATGATGTAATTAATGGATTAATGCAATGATATGATTTAATTTTGAAACTTTATCTTAGAACGTTTATGTGATATGGAAAAATGTAATATGATGAATGTAAAATTATTTGATTTAAATGTATGAATGATGAAATGATAAATATAAATGCTTTCTAATGTATGCAAATGAAAATGATGATGCAACTACATGATTATGATGATGTTTTTGTTTATGTCAAGTATACTCAATCTTATTAATGGAAAAAGATGAACATCAATTTGAATCCTTTTGTAACAAACACTTTGTAGAGGTAGAAATTATTATGAATGCAATCTAATTTTATCATGCAAAGTTTTGGCATTTTAACAATACTTTTGTGCTTTGTATCATCATAGAGCTTTAAAAATGTTGAAAGTGAGTACAAACATCAATTGTATAATTTAGACCAATGATAACCTGAGTACGACTTCCATGATTTTTGATATTGCAAGTGAACACAAGCATCGAGGTATAATTAAACCGAGATGACTTGAGTATTTCTTGTGTAAACAAACAAGAATCAATCACTTTCTTATGTGAATTCTGAATGTCATCAGTGATACAATTGAAGAGCATGTCTCATGACAATTCACACAGTAATTATAATTAGTTCACAAATAGTAGACAATGAAAAATACCATTCTTCTTCCTAGCTTATTTAGTTCAATACATCATCGATTTGCTCCAAAGAAATGATAATAATGATCAAAGTACAACATATCCAACCTTTGCTAAAAGTATTTCAAACATTATTCAGATTAGATCATCCATCTTGATTTTATGATGTTTTTTGTGATTTTTTGAGATTTTGGACCTAACCTAAAGACCTATCCTAGCGGCCTCAGGGGCTGATCAAAGATTAGCCTTTCCTACATTTTACATGTAGAGACCACGTAGTTCGACTGACATCAACTCATGTTTTTGGCTTTTTGAGACTGAATATTTGACCTGATTTTGGGATTTTTTGATTTGACACAGATGACCAATGTTTTTCTGATGGTGATGGACATTCCATGTTGGGTTGTATTTTGATCATATTTTTTGTTGTGTTTGTCATACTGTTGTTTTCCCATTTTGTTAAGCTTGATATTTTATTGTCCCCAATGAGATTCAGATGTTGCCCCCAAGCTAGAGTGAGACATGACCATTTGAATTGATATGATAATGGATGTAGAAATGATGGTGAGATTGATGACCATGATATGTATCAAAATAGATGGAAAAGTTGGTTAAAATCACATATAGCACCTATTTCCATGTTTTCACCATATGTTTTAATTGCACTTTTGTTTTATATTCTCTTTTCTAATTTTTTTTGTATTTTGTATTTTTCTATTACCAAGATTCTTGTTTACCAGGTTTTCATCAAGGCAACCATTTTTAGGATTTTTAAACCATACACTAGGTGATTCAGGTATAGAACTTTCTGAGATGGATATTGTTGATAGGTTCATCAAACAGATCCCCTTTTGATGTCGATAGTTGATAGGCTCCTGATCCATAGACTGATATGATGACAAAGGGACCTAGCTAGTTAGGTTCAAACTTCCCCTTCTTTTCTCTGTCTTTCTGATTTCTAGGGTTTTCTTTTAGGACCAAATCCCCAACTTGAAATATTCTAGGTTTTACCCTGTGATTGTAGCTCTAGGACATTCTCTATTGATATGTAGTTGATGATTGATCTAGCTTGTTGATGAAGTTCATCCAACAGTTCCAGTTCTTGAAGCCTAGATACTCTATAATCCTCATCTGAGATGATTCCCTTTAGCAATACTCGGAGTGATGGAATCTCTACCTCAATGGGTAGTATGGCCTCTTATCCATATACCAAGGCATATGGTGTAGTTCATGTCGGTGTTTTGATGTTGGTTCTATAGGCCCATAATATAGGATTGAGCTGAACATACCAATCAAATCCAACATCGTTAACCATTTTCTTGAGTATTTTTAGAATTGTCTTATTGGAGGCCTCTGCCAGACCATTTCCTTGAGGATAATACAATGTCGAGAAATGATGTTAGATATGAAATTATCACACAATTCCTGGACATCCTAGTTTTTAAATGGTCGTCCATTATTAGTGATAATGGACTGAGGTATGCCATACCGATAGATTATATAGTTCAGTATGAAAGACAAGATCTATTTTCTAGTGATGGTTGTAAGAGGAACCACTTCTATCCATTTTGTAAAATATTTTGTCGCTGTGATTATAAATTTGTGCCCATTGGATGAAGATGTGTTTATATTTCCTACTAGATCTAGTCCCCATTGAAAAAAGGGCCATGTTGATGTGAATGGGTGCAATTCTTGAGCTGGTGCATGAATTAGATTACTATGAATTTAACACTTTTGACATTTCTTGACAAATTGATAAGACTTCTTTTCCATGTTCGGCCAGTAATACCCTAGACATAGGAGTTTTTCTGCTAGAGTTATCCCACTTGAATGGGTTCCACAAATACCTCCATGAACCTCTCGTAAGGTTATCTCATATTCGTTATGTTCTAAACACCAAAGAATAGTACCATCTAGACCTCGACGGTAAAGTATGTCAACGATTAAGGTATGTCGGGCAGATTGGCAGATGAAGTTGCATTTCTAGTTTTTGGAAAGATCGAGAGGAAGGATGTTGTCTTTTAGGTAAGCATAGATCTTTCCATAAAGTGAGGATTCAATGACATCTAAATGAAATATGGTTTGAGATTCAGGATTATCATAAGTGGGATTGGACACTTTTTCTACCCTAAACTCATAATGACCACGTTTTTCTGGCAATTGTAAAAGAGAAGCAATTGTCACCATAGCATCTGTCGCTTTGTTTTCTGCTCTTGGAATTTGTTCAAATTTGATATCCACAAAGTAATTTTTGAGATCATCAATTTGTTGCTTATATGGCATCAAATTTTCATCTTTTGTCTCATATTCATCATTGACTTGATAAATGACTAATTGTGAATCTCCATACACTTGTAGCTCTGTTACTTTCCATTCAATTGCTACTTTGACACCAATGATTAGTGACTCATACTCAGTCACATTATTGGTACATGGAAACATGAGTCTATAAGAACTTGGGATGGTGTGTCCTTGAGGTGTAACAAACAATATTCCCACCCCACATCCTCTTTGTGTATATGACCCATCAAAATAGAGCCTTCATCATTGTGTCATTACTGTAAGAATGTCTGCATCAGGAAACTCCATTGTCATAGGATGATCATCAGTTAAACGAGATTTGGCTAATTGTTCAGTAATCACTTGACCTTTGATGGCTCTCCTTTTCACATACTATATATCAAATTCACTTAAAAGCATGACCCACTTGGCCAGTCTGCCTATTAGAGCAGCCATGCTGAGTAGATATTTTAATGGGTCAATCTTTGCTATGAGCTTGATTGTGTGAGTCAACATGTAATGCCACAACTGTTGGGTAGAAAATACCACTACCAAACAATATTTCTCAATGAAGTTATAATTTATTTCATATCCATTCAAATTTTTGTTGATGTAGTAAATGGCTTGTTCCCTTCCTTCATTATCTTCCTACGCTAATAGTGCTCCTAGAGAAATGTTCATTGTTGCAATGTATAGTAAAAAAGGTCTACCTTCTATAGGTGGCATGAGAATATGTGGTGACATCAAATATTATTTTATTTGGTTGAAGGTCGTTTCACACCCTTGATCCCATTTGAACAAGAAATTTTTATGCAACAACTGATTAAATGGATGACTCTTATCTGCTAACTTTGAGATAATCTCCCTAGTAATTGTAGCCTGCCTTGTAGAGACCTTAGCTGACTGATGTTTCTTGGTGGTGACATTTCCATTATAGCTTTAACCTTAGCGGGATCCACTTCGATACCCTTTTCTAACACTATGTAGCCTAGGAGTTTTGCTGATGTAACCCCAAAGACACATTTCTTAGGATTTAGTTGGACATTGAACTTCTCCAGCCTTGTAAAATTTTTGCTCAAGATATCTAAATGTCCTTCTCTAGAATATGACTTCGCCAAGATATCATCCACATAATCCCCCATAAAGGTATGCATCATATCATGGAAGATTGTGGTCATTACACGTTCATATGTCACTCCTGCATTCTTCAACCCAAAGGGCATGGCATTCTAGCAAATGGTTTCCAATGGACATGTGAATGCAGTCTTCTCCTAATCATCAGGTGCTATTTTTATTTGATTATACCTAGAGAATCCATCCATTATTGATAACATGGCATGTCCTACTGTTAATTCCACAATGATGTCGATGTTAGGTAAGGGGAAATCATCCTTGGGACATGCCTTATTTAGATCTCTAAAATCTGTGCATATTCTAATACTATTGTCCAATTTAGATACAGGGACAATATTTGATATCCACTCAGCATAGTTGATAGACCTGATGAATCATGCATCTAACAACTTCTTCAGCTCAGCCTTTACCATCAAGGTGATGTGTGGATGCATCTTTCTTAATTTTTGTTTCACTGGTTTGATTCCTACTAGTAGAGATAAGTGATGCATTAAAATATTTGGATCTAAACCTGGCATATCAAAGTATGACCATGCAAAGTTAATGCACTTCTTTCTTCAAAGAACTTGACAAAATCAGGCCTTTCTTGTTTCGTCATAGATGTTGCCAGATGCAAAATCTTTTATTTTTCTACTGTGCCAATTTCAATAGACTATGTAGGATCCACTAGCACTGATGATCTTTCATGGTAATGCTATGGAAGGGTGTCAAATCTCCCATTGTTCAATGCCTCAGAGAGGTTTTCACCATTCAATGCGATCTTTATTTTTTACTTTTTTGGGATCTAATGCTGCCATAGAATGGTTTTCACCATTAGATCCTTTATTCCTGTTGTCAATTTTGCAACTGGAAGATTTGACACCCTCTTTTCCAAATGATTCGTTATGAGATTAATGATGAGAAATTGTGTTTGGCTCATCACAACAAAGGAAATTTATGATAGCATCATCGTTCACAAAAATGGGTACATTTATTGGTTCAATGGGTTCCCAATCGATAAGTTTAGGATGCATTAAAGGGAAAAAGTCATTAGATTGACATTGGTCAATGGAAGTAAGGGTTCGAACAGTTATGGTTTCGAGGTCTATGCTATCACTTTCCTCCAAAGTATCTATCTCACTCGATGTTTGTCCATTCTCACTAGAGTCATCGATATTTTGGGAATTGAATACAAGTGGTCTAGTCCCCAAGCTCTGTCCCTCCTCATGTGTGGTTGCATACTCCTTTATGACATCAATCTGTACATTTGTGTATGATTCATTAGATAAAAGATCCCATTCATATTCATTGGAATATGTTTCAGAACCATCTCTCATTTGAAGAATTCTCTCAACTACCTTTTGTCATTTCTTGTTTTGCTTCCTCTGAGTAACCCAGTCCTGTCTTGTCTTTTGACTAAAGCATGAGAGATTGAATGGGTTTTATGATGCCTTCTTTTATTTTTCCAATAGGTCCTTGTCCCTCATAACCCATTTTCTCTAAAATAGTTTTTCCCTTTCCATACTGATATGTTTTTATACTAATGTTTGTTGATGTCGATGCTTCTTCATCTTTGTATAGCCAACTAAGGATGGCTTTGTCTTCTGTTTTGTCTTCAAGAGTTCTGACTTTGACAAATCTTTCATCTAGCACGGTGTTAGGTTGTGAAAGTGGTCTTTTTATCATTGATGGTTGTCCATATGACCTTAGGGATGGCATCAATTGTGAAAGATTAAGAGACTTCTCAATAGAATATTGTCCCATGTCTTTGTCTGTTAGCTAGACCTTTTCCTGAAATTGTTGGCGTAGAGAATTTAGAGGACCCTTATTGTCTACCAATGTAGATTTAGAAACACTTGTATCTTTTGATTGACCCTTTTTCTCAACCCACTTGGATATAATATTTGGATGTTTTTCACCATCTAATGAACTAGAAGTGGATGCTTCTTTTTTGTGAGGCACAAAGGTGTCTTGAGAATTTTTGAGTGTGTTGCAATGTTGAGGATTGTTGCTATCAGCTGATATAGTCACCTTTTTTCCATTAACTGTAAATTTCAAACACTGGTGATAAGTTCAAGGTACCGCCTGTATTTCATGTATCCATGGACACCCCAAGAGTATATTGTAGGTTAACTCTTTTTCAAGTATTTGGCATGCTATATTTTTCACCATTGGTTCTACCTGAATAGGAAAAACTATCAGTCCTTTAGAAGATCTCTCTTCTTCATCATAAGCCTTTATTGTCATTTTTCTTCAAGCGTCAATGGCATTATCTGAATACCCTAGTGCATGGATCAATATTAAAGTACAAATGTTTAAACTAGCTCCCCCATCTATTAGGACCCTTTTAACATGATGTTTGTGGATCAAAACTTCAATATGAAGGGCGGTGTTATGTGGATGATTAGGTGACACATCATCCTATTCAAAGAATGATAGTCAGTGTGGAGTGGTCAAATGTCCCACCATAGCTTGGAATTGAAATGCATCTAGATTGTTTGGTACTGTGGTGGCTGCAAGTGCTTGTTCTAAAACCTCCTTATGGGAAGGTGATAGTTTAAGGAGTTCAAGTATTGATATTTGCACCGTTATTTTCTGAAGTTGGTCGACAATGTTGTATTGAATTGGATGGGGAGTGGTGTCTTTAGATGCAACTCCCTTCAAAATTACCTTGGATTGCCCCCTTATCATTATGTTGACCGGTTGATAGTCTTATCTTTCTCTAATTTTTAAAACATTTATCTGATTGTCAGACATGCCTGTGATCGGGATCAAATTTAGTGGTATAATGTCATTGGTTTCATTGTCAATAATTGGATTACTAGTGATAGTATCATTTTTTACCTCAAAAATACAAAAGATTGTACTATCATAAACATAGTTAACACTTTTACCTTTACTGTTTGTGTAAGAAAACTCTCCCTTGTCTTAATTTGGTAAAGGATCTTTAAAGGTATTATGATCATTGTTGTTTTGATGTCCCTCTATGTATACCTTTTTGTTGTCAATCAGATCTTAGACTAGATGTTTTTATTCCATGCAATCATTTGTTTTATGTCCCTTATTGTTATGGAAGTTGCAATAGTCTACATCATTCCACCATGGTGGTTTTACTTTCGGATCCCAAAATTTGGCTTCTCGTGTAATGATAAGACCATTTTTAACAAGTTCCCTCATTGTTGATTCCAGTGTTTGGCCTAATGGTGTGAATCTACGCCGGTTTGATGATTTTTGGTATGTTTGTGATTTAAACTCTCCATTGTTTAGATTATTGTTTTGATTTTTCTTTGCAGTGGTGGTCGTTAAATTAAATACTACTTTTGCATTTTGTATGTCATTTGCCATATCATTGTTCCTATTATTTCTATTCTTTTTCCAGAATTTAGGCTTGTCATTGTTGCAATACTAATTTGAGGAGTTTGTGTTGTTTGATTTTTCATTGTAGTGCTTTATCACCCCTCGTTTGACCAAATCTTCTTCAATTTTAAGGCCATTTCAATCAATTTTTCAAATGTTGGAGGACATTGTAATTTGAGCCTATAGCTCATTTCATTAGTCAGGTTGTCTATGAATAATTCCATTTTCTCCTCCTCAGGTATGGAGCGAGGATACCTAGTGAATAGTCTTCGTCGTCATTGTAGAAATGACAAGAATGTCTCACCTTTGTTTTGCTTCATGTTGTAGAGGTCTTTTATTGTGATATAAACCCGTTGACCAGTTCTTTGAAAGTTCGAATTCCTGGCTTTAGTTTAGAAAACCATTCCATACATTGACCTCCTAGGCTCCTTGGAAATAACCTCATAAGGTAAGTGTCTTCTTGGGAAAATTCCAAACTCATGGTCCTAAATTCCCTTACATGGTCGATTGGATCTGTCTTACCATTGTATTTGTCATACTTCAGGAATTTGCAATGCCTAGGGAAGGGTATCATGTCCACACTTTGGATAAAAGGGTAAGGACAAATGTCATGTAATGCATACCTTTTTGTGGTTCTCATTTGCATGTCCTGGATTTCTTGTTGTAAGTTTTGCATTTGATTTGTTAGGGCAACAATTGGATCTACATTTTGCATGTTTTGTGGTATTTCGATTCATTTGTTCTAGGTGCTTCTTTTAAGTGATCTACATGGAAATATTTGGGAAGTTTGGCACCTGATTTAGCTAGCATTAGGAGATATTTCTCCATTTATTTCTCTAAGATCTTTTCCATAAATTTATGGAACTTTTGGTCTTGTTGCTCTTTTTGTATGTCTTCTGTCATTATTTCGTTCTTGTCACTTTGATGTTTCAAGTTCTTCTTCTAAGAGTCTCTATTTTTGTAACCTGGTGAAGATCGGCATACAAGTGTTTGTTTTTTTCTACCGAACTTTGATCTTCTACGTCTAATAAATGTCAAATGAATTTTAACAAAGTCAAATAGGATTATATATCCTATTGATGAGACTAGGTTAAAAATCTGATTACTATGCTTTTTCTCGTGATAGTAGGATGATAATATCCTGATAAAGAAACTTAGCTAAATAACAAAGATTTTGGTTTGATTTGCTTGACACTTTATAGTTTGCAAGATCTGAATTCTAGTTGAAAAAGTGTTAACTCGTGAGGAACCTATCTATTACTGGTTTTTTAGGCAGTGTCTGTATTGAAAAGATACTTTTGGTTGATAAAGAAACATAATGTGGAAGTGCTATGAAAGTTTGTCAAAGTGCTATTTTGCAGAAGCATTAAAATAGAGGTCAAAAGCACTGAAACAGAGGGTGTAAGTGCTATTTTGGATTCAGAAGCACTAAAACAGACCTCAAAAGTGCTAAAACAGAATATGGAGGCGCTACTTTGGGTTCCAATGATTTTGTCCAATTTTTCTACTTGTGAAGAGATTATTTTTTGAGAATTTGATTTTGACAAGATATCTCCACTAGTAATTTTCTGACGTTAGATGATAAGCCTAAAGATTCTGAGTTTCCTTAATGTAAAAATTAGTCAAGCCTGGTGGAGTATTCTATCATTGGCTGTGGGATGGAATACTGACGAATGGGTCAACTATGATTATAATATTGTGTAAGAGCTCTTCTTTGGAAAAAGGCTTATGAATAAAGAGGCTTTAAGGCATAATCACCAAAATAATCCCTAGCGAAATCGTGATACCTATGTATGAAAGTTCTATGATGAAACAATATTTTTCTACTCTGATACAAGAAACGTCTTCTTTTCAAAATATTTTTGTAACTAAGTAGTTTCTTCGGTTTCTTGATTTTGAGGGATTTCTTGAAAAAAAAAATGATTTCTAATCTCTAATCATGAATTTTTCTAGTTGGTTTTATTTGACTATTTTTGATGTTTTTTTGGATGATTTTTACCTAAATTAAATGATTTGAGAAAACGATAAGCAATTTTAGATTTTTTTTTTTTAATCCTAGAATATGAACAGATAGTGTATGTCCAAGAACCACGAATAGTCCTTATTGATTTCCACTAGTTTTTTTAACAAAGATACACTTCAGATAGACTCACTCTTAAGGTCAAAAAGGTTATCGTTATACTCAACAACCCACATCTTAAAATTGCATTGACTCACATAGTTGTGTCACCCCCTAGAGGACACCCATGTTTTTATCATTTCCAGGCGCGTACTCAAAGTTGGATTTCTCATCCCTTGAGCAAACAATCCTTGGCAATTATATGGTGAGTGTCTTGGGGGAAGATTCTTCCCTCCCCTTGCATTATGAGTATTACAATGTCCGGTTAGTGACTCAGTTGGATACTACACTATGGTTCTTAGATAGGGTTTTTGTTCAAAGAGGCAATAGATAAACTCCCTCAGGAGACCTCCCAATCTTTAGAACAAAGATTTTGGGGATGGTTATCTTTGCAAAACTTCGACAAAAGTGGGTTTCCCCAAATTCGCTTTAAATTTTATAGTGGGGTGGAAAACTTGGCTTTGGTTGTTCCCACTTAGGTCATTCCCGTAGGGTGAATACTTTTTACCACTACGACAAGCCTTCTAAAGGATTTAACAAAAGTGTAAATTGCATGAAAATAAATGATGAGTCTAGTGTTTTGATCACCCAGTTAAGGGGAGAGCACAAGCCTATTCACCACACAAGCACAACAAAGATTGATTTATTTTAAGTCCAAAGAACAATGTACTAATCTAAGTGAAGATGTTACTTCACAAAATCAGGCTATTCTATTTAACTAATGAAATAAAATATGATGACTATCCTAGGATTGGTATATTTGAATTAAGTGTCTACCCTAGGATTGATTCTTTTTAGTCCAAAAGAATAAAATTTTGGCTACGGTCATGTCGGATCCAAATAAAAAAAGTAAATACAAAAGTGCTAAAACAGAGTTATGAAGCACTGAAACAGAGATTAGAAGCACTATAAAATTTACTAGTAGTGCTACAAAAGTTCACTAAAGTGCTATAGAAATTTTGAAAACAGAGAGGCCAACTATTTGGAATGTCTGGCCAATGCGCTAAAACAAGCCATATAAGTGCTATAATTTCTCCCTTAGAAGTGCTAAAGAAATATTTAGAAGCACTAAAGTTTATGTTGAAGCACTGAAACAGAGATAAAAAGTGCTATAATTTTCCTCAGAAGCGCTATAGTTTTCATTGGAATTGCCAAAAAAACTCTCACTTGCGCTAAAATAAACATGCCAGAATCTTGTACGACACTTTTCCAAGAAAAATCATGAAAATATGGGGTTAGGCCCGACAATGGGTGCCAAATTGTAAGTGTGAATAAGTAAACAAGATAAGTACACTTCTTAATGAAACATTATATCAAGAATCTATAGTAATTAACTAATAAAAAGAACAGAAACTTGAAAGTGTCTCATTATCTCCTATCTTTAAAGATTTATTATGTTACGATGCTCTCAGATTTAGTAAAACACCATGACTGTTAAAATGCCAATTTAAAGAATGGAATGATGCTAGATGTAGTGATGAAATGATTTGATAATGATTTTTAAATGATTAAAAGAAGCTACTTTAATCTATTATGATATGAAAACTATGATGAAAGCTACATTAAAACTAAGATGCAAACATGATTATGATACAAAAATGCTATTGCTATGATGCTTGATTGCTTGATTGCTATTTCTTGCAGAGTAAGATTGCACAAAGTTGGGATCCTTTTCTTGTTGAATGAGGTTGTATTTATAGAGTTCCTGGTAGCACATTTGCACAGGGGAAGCAAAGTAGAGGCTTGGATTAAATCTAGAGGATTGAATGGTGAGAGATTGAGAAGATTGTGGGAATGGTTCCTACCCATGAAAAAACTAGGCAAGATGATAGGAAGGATCAAAGGAAGAAGATTGAGAGATTGATTTCCAATTTGTCTTCACAGCTTCCCGTGAATACCAATTGAATTAAATTAGACATAATTTAGACATAAATTAGACATATGATATCTAATTTGGTAGGTGAGTGAATACAGGAATTCGATTTATACTTTTATTTAAATATTTTGATTTATTTAAATTAGCAAAAAGGGAATGAATAATTTAATAAAACAAACTAATATAGGATTTGTTTATTAAAGTAAATAGA
Organism: Sequoiadendron giganteum; assembly: GCA_007115665.2. Classification (NCBI taxonomy): domain Eukaryota; kingdom Viridiplantae; phylum Streptophyta; class Pinopsida; order Cupressales; family Cupressaceae; genus Sequoiadendron; species Sequoiadendron giganteum. The sequence goes on from CM021102.1 coordinate 384,413,553, forward strand.
AGGAAAATGATAATTAAACAATAAAGTGTTTAACCTTTATTTAATTAATTTGAATGATGTGATTTAAGATAAAATAGAGGAATTTGATAATTAAACAAGACAGTTTTTTCTTTTGTTTATTTAATTAAGATGAAAAAATAGCAGAATTAGAAGAATGTAAATAAGAATTTAAAAGTGAACTATATAAATAAATATTTCTATTTATTCAATAGTAGAGGAATTTAGGGTAATTAACCAAATAAGTTGTATTTAATTAATCAGATTCTCCAGACCAATTTTAGGTGTATACATATATAAATCAATTTTCTGCATTTGTATTTTTGTTGTCTCTATGCATTTTATGTTCAGTTTGTTCTATCCACCACCCTATTACAACATTGTTTCTGTATTGTTGCACCCCTGCGTCCCAACAAGTGGTATTAGAGCCCTATTTTTCTGGGTAGTAAGTTTATTGTGGGTAAAGCCCTAGGTTATCTAGGCATTATTTAGTCTTCTCAAATCTGAGAAAAATGGTAGGAGGTGAGAGTAAAGGTTAGCAATAGCCACTGAATTTTGATGGGCAGAACTATGAAATTTGGGCTAAGAAGATGAGGACCATCTTGGTTGCAAATGACCTATGGGAGTTGGTCATAAATGGGTTCAATGATATCACAAACCCAAAAACCTATGCAGCCCTTTCAAATCCTCAAAAGAATCAGTTGAAAGGGGTAAGGATGAAAGATTAAAAATCCCTCAGTTTGATTGAGGAAGCCTTGAGTGAGGCTATTTTCCCATGTATTACAACAAAAAATTATGCAAAACAAGCTTGAAAAATATTGCAAAATAGTTATAAAGGGACTAATAAAGTGAGGTTAGTTAAGTTGTAGCTCTTAAGAAGAGATTTTGAGAGCTTACAAATGAAATATGGTGAGTCCATTTCATACTTTCACACCAAGGTGTCTACTTTGACAAATCAACTTAGAATTAATGGAGAAACAATAGAAGAACAAAATATTATTGAGAAAATCCTAAGAAGCCTACCCTCTAGATATTATCCTATAGTCATTGTCATTGAAGAGGCAAATAATTTTTCCAAGATGACTATAGATGAGTTGATGGGTTCACTTAAATCTAGAATTGGTGGTCCTTGTTGGTCCCATTCAATGAATTATGGGTAGACTAGGCTAATTTTAGTCGGTTGATCGTTCGAGGAAAAGGATGTTGTGGATATCATGAAGAGAGAGTTATTCTCAAATAGGTCGAAAACATCAAGGGGGAAGTCATCTAGGGTAGTATCATGCGATGTTGGTAACCAAGAGGAAGCCTCAACCCATTTTGTGGAAGTAGCTTTGCCAATAAGGGTAACCTTACTAGTAGTACATCCTAAGCCAAGATTATTTGGACGTTTATCAGGAATGATGGGTTCTAACAAACCATTGTCATTTTGTCCTAATTTCTCATTCTTGTTGTACCCCCACCCTTTCATTAGCTGCAAGCCTTTATTGTAATCTTCCATAGGAAGAATGAGGATGGTTTGCTCATCTTGATATAGTAGTTTAGAGACATCTTCATCATTGACATATTCTTTATTCAAATCCCCCTACTTGGTGAAGGTAGTAGCTGCCATCTTTATTTGTTCTAGCACTTTGTTGATAGGTATGGGTTTTCCATGAGATTTGGGAGAAAGAGGTAGCTCTCCCAACACAAAAGTATCCTTTGTTAGTTTATAGTTTCCATAACCATCATTCTGGATCACTACTTTAATGTGAAGAATTTTTTGCACAATGGGTTTTTTTGTTTCTGAGGTAGATGCAAGGGATGATGGGTCAATAAATGAGGATGCTAGTGTAGGTCCTTCATCATTCTTGGGTACTTGAGAAATCTTATAGAATTTGGCCTCAAGATTCTTGCAATAGTAAAAAGGTTCAGGATCTCCATGGATGGTAACTTCTCTGCCCTCAAAAGGAAACTTTACACATTGGTGATAGGTCAAAGCTATAGTTTTTAGTGCATGGATCCATGGTTGGCCAAGCAAGATGTTGTAGGGGAGATAAAAGTCTAACACTTGGGATGTAGTCTTTGCAATGGTGGGTCCCACTTAGATGGGTAGTGTAATGATGCCTTGCGATACTCACTCTTGGTTTTCATATGCTCTGGTGGTGGTACTCTTTGCTTTCTCAATAGCATATTCTAAATAACCCAAGTTCTTGATCAAATAAAGGGTACAAATATTCAAACCAGCACCTCCATCTACTAAGACTCTTTTAACATTGTTCTTATGAATAATGACATCAAGGTGCAAAGCACGGTTATGGGATGGTTGTGATGGCGGGTCTTGTTTTGAGAAAGTGAAAAGATGATTAGTGATATGCCCTACCATAGCTTGAAATTTCTCTGTATCAATATCCTCGGGGAAATATGATGAAGATAAATCTTTCTCTAGGATTTCCCTATGTGCAAGTGATAGCCTCAATAGTTCCAAGATATAAATCTATGTGGGGCTCTTCTTAAGTTGATCTAGGAGACTATACTCTATAGGATTTAATGCTGAAAAGTAGGTTGTGCCATAGATTGAGATGGGAGTCCTTGGATGGTGACTCCACACTCTACACTAGGCCCTTTGATGGTGATGAAAGTGATGACACTATCACATGAACTGACTACATTGGAATTGGTATGTTGCACGTTTGTGTAAATCTTAGCTTTTCTCATGGTGTTTCCTTTGCTATGATCTTGCATAGGGTTCTTGTATATCTTGAGATCCCGATTGTTGGCTAGTACCTCAATAAATATGTCTCCATTTTCAATAAAATCTTGGATAACATTTTTGAGCCTCATACAGTTTGATGTTTTGTGGCCTTTGATTTTTTGAAAGTCAAAAAGATATTTTTTCGTTGTACTAGCGTGGTTTATCTTGTGGTTCTTGGTAGTTTTCAAAATTGGGAAGCATTATCAAGTTTTACTCTACTAATTTCTTCATGAATGTTTCAATAGGTTTCGACAATTGTGTGTATTTGCATTTTGGGTAGTTTTTTTTGTTGGGAGTTCGTCGTGGTTGTGTTTCGGTGTTATTGATCTAAATGTTTCGTGGTGTTGTAGTTTGTTGCATAATTGGTTGAACGCTAGCTATTTTATTGTTGTTTGGCCTAGTAGCACTTAGGGCCACCTGAGCATCTACCATGCCCTCATTTGTCACATTTTGTTTTAGCCTAGACATGAGGCTTTTCATTTGAACTAGTTGACGGACAGTTGTGTTTGTAGGCTTGTGTATTTCCCTATGAGATTAGAGCTCTCTCGATGTTAAGGTCTCTAGAGAAAAGCTCATCATAAGAGTTAATTCACGACATCTTTAAGTGGAAGGATAGATATGGATCTAGATTAACCATGATAATCCCCACTTGTTGTTCATCAGGAATTGGCCACTTACTCAGATTACTAGCTCTTTGTCTCCACCATTGTAAGAAACTAGTGAAAGATTCTCCTCTATTTTGTTTGAGACTATACAACTCTTCTAGGTTCATGTATATGTCAAGATTAAAGGAGAAGTGATTTATGAATCGATCAATTATTTCTTGGAAGGTTTTGATACCTAGAGGTAACTGAGAAAACCAATCAATGGTTGGGCTTGTCAAGCTTCATGGAAAGAGGCACATCAAATAGGACTAATTGTAGGTGACCCCCATACAAATGATGTTAAACTCTTTGACATGGTCCATAGGACTTCCTCTCCCTTTGTATTTATCAAATTTTGGGACTTCAAAATTGGGAGGGAATGGTACCATTTTGACGTTTCAATCGAATGGATATGGAAATAGGTTCTATGTATGGGGCTTCTTCATTTTTCCCATCTAGATATCCTACATTTCTTGGGTTAACACCTTCAATTATGATGCGACATAATCTTGTGGGTTTGGTGGAGGAACATATGGTGGAAAGGTGGATTAGTTTTATGTGGGATTATGATATGATGAGGTTAAGAATGGTGTGTATGGTGGTGTAGGATATTGCAAAGGCGATTATGGTGGTGGTGTATGTGTCCCTAATAGGGCAGGTGCATGAAAATGGGTAGCCATTTCGTGGACACATTCAAAAAAACTTTGGAAAAGTCATAATGCGAGCGCATTATAACATGCTCGCATTATAACACACTCGCATTATAATGCGCTCGTGTTATTTCTTGTTAAAAAAAAGGAAAAAAAAGAGAGAAATGTTATCATTTTGATTTCGACTATTTGTTTCTTCTAGTTGGGGCCAAAACCCCCATATTTCGCGCTTCAATTCTAGGAGGAGCCATTCAACAAAATTCTTCACCAACAATTTCTATTTCTTCACAACAATGGTGCCATGATGATGAGGAGGTGTGAGAGGTAAGGATTGTGTGCTTTTTGTTTTGAATTAGTTAGTTTTAGGTTGAATTTGATATATATTTGTTTGAATTTTTTGGAGATGCAAATCAACCTGAAAAACCTCAAGATCCTCAATAGGAAGACCAACCAAATCATCAAGATCAAAATCAACCACAACAACAACCTCCTCCACCAATCACTCAACCCCCTCTTGGCACTCAACAAAATTTAACGAGTGAAATTGAGAACAAAAATAAATAAAATTGAGGATTTGATAAGTAGGTTGAGTGATCCAAATGGTTCAACTGCAGAAAGAATGACCCTAGAAAATTCATTGAAAGATATGTTAACAAATGTAGATTCAATTAGCAAACAAATAACTGGATGAAAAGATAGGAGGCGGGCAGTTAGGGATTATTATGAAAATAAACTATCATATAAAGATGTAAAGGATTTAAAAATTACAAAAGGTGATTTATGCTCATTATTCACCGACCCACGCACAAAAAAAAATCTTACCCTCAATGCGAAGAGGTTTCCTATCCATTGGTTCCACCACCAACAAATTAGGGACCAGTTTTATGATAGGTGGTACATGGTCTTCGATTACCCATCGTGCAACAATTGCGAAGTCCCACAATATTTCCTTAGGAAACTATACAGTGAGTTCATATTGAACAAAATCCCAAATTATTTTGATATGAGGGATTTCCAGGGGAGAGGTGGGGGGTTAGCTCAGGATAGACCCGGTGCACAGCTAGATCCTACATGACAAGGTAGACAAGCTCTTGCTAGGCCACCTCGTGAGCACATTGTTATGCATTCAATCATGAAGGAAAGTGCTGATGTAGAGACATTGCAGGCGATCAACACTTTGAACCAAAGTGTGATCCATCATACTAGCCCTATTCTGCAACGCCATCTAGGGGAGTCTTTGAGTGGTGGCCTTCAAACCCATGTGTGTCAAACTTGCAGGGTGAATTGTTCATATGACCCCACTGAAACTCAGGAGGCTACTACGTAGGATCCATCTATAGCTATGAAGATGGAGAGGGAAGCTAAAATTTTTCATGAGGCATATGGCATTGATAGTTAGGTAAAAGTTAGCATGTTCATTGAATTTAATTTATTAAATTTCAATTTTGAAATGCAAGATTAACTAATTTTTTTTTATGATTTTAATAAAATTGTAGGATTACAGTGTTGATACTGGATACACCGGCCCCCCACCTACTTATTTTTGCATTACACCTATCACTGGGGTATGTAACTAGTAAAAAATTATAAATTTATTACATGTTAATAGAATTTTTTTACGAATGGTAATTTAATATGCAATTTTGGATGTTGAACAGACTAATATTGAAGGTTTTGATGGAACACTTCCCAGTGGCAGTGGATTTACTCAAACCTACATGGAGGTAATAGAATAAATAGTTTAACTAATGAATTTTACTTAATAGATTTGTGTAGTTTATATGCACATTGTTAATTATGTTAAATAATTTGTTGTTTTATTTTCAGATGTTGCAAGTTGTAACACCTTTGAATGTGACAAGGGCAATGGAGATTGGTGTGATATCTTCTATACAATCCTCGATGGCTCTGATAGGGGAGGTATGAGGAAAATTAGTAAATTTACATTTACATTCGTTGTTGTAGATTTTAGTTAGTGAAAAATCAAATCATTATTGATTCACATAGTTTAATTTCTATTTGTATGGTTTATATAGGGCTTGAGCATGCCTGAGAATAGGCATGAGAATATATCCCTCATGGAGAGAGATCATGAGATGGTGGTAAGTGATTATTTTATCAAATATATCATTTTTTATAATATAATTTGTATATATTCATGTCTTCAATTCTTATTGTAATAGTTACAACTTCACCATGAACTAAACACTATGAGGAGTAGTAGGAGCACTCCTCAAGTGCAACAAAAATGAGTGATAGACCTATCGCCATCTAATCGAAAAGAAAAGGGAAAGATTTTATTTCCAGAGCATGGAGAGAAATGACTTTTGATTCCAGAGCCCTTTGTTGTATGCCTACATGTAAATTTTGTACATATTTTGTATTGGACATATTTGACATTGTATGTCTATATGGCATTCTCGTAAGCCTATATGGCTATTTTGTACACATATTTCATACTTATATCAACATATATTGATGTATTCCTACATGGCTATTTGGTTAATAAAAATATCTTTTATCGATGGTGTCCATATTTGCATTCTAAATTGATGGTTCAATAGATATGAGTTACGTGTATTCAAGTGTATAATTTACAACTTACATGTATACTTTGTGACTTATGTGTGTTTGAATTTATACTTTGTGGCTTACGTGTTTTCATGTGTATACCTTGTATTTGTGCATATGCTTTGTATTAATTTGTGTTTACTATGTATTCGTGTGTATACTTCTTGAGGCTTATGTGTTTTTTAGTACTTGTGCTTCCCTTATTGACATGTACATGCTTGACTTATTCACGTGTATAATTATTAATTGGTTAGCCCTAGAATTGATCATTGTTGTCCTTCATGGTTTGTCTTGAATATTAATTGATTGATGCTAAACAACTTTATCTAAAATAAAAAAACATGCTTTCAATTGGTATTCCATGAAATGATTCATAAAAAGATTCCAATATGTTCTTGATGCATCACCATCGAAATATTTATATGTCAACTTTTTGCAATATTATTTCTTGTATACAAAATGGACTCGTGAGAAAGCAAGTTATAATTTATAATACAAATAATAAATGGACTCAACGTTGTCCTAGACCCCCAAATAGGTCTTTTTGACAAATCAACACACTCTCAATCACTCTTCAAATTGTAAAGCATCATTGGTGATGCAGAGTGGCTCAACCAAGTTATGATTTGACACAACTTCTCTCAAATATGCCCACTAAGACTCCAACATTCACTTGACTCAATAGAGTAGCTCAACAACCCAACCATATAATCTATCAAACTAGACATGACCAGAACTTGGACTGGACTTGGAAACCTCCCAAAATGAACAACCCAACTCAACACAACTCACCTTATGCTTGGGAACCACCTCTGACCTATCACTTCCAAACTAGGCCTCCTATTCCTTGCAACCTAACATAATAGGATAGTCAATGAAAGAACCACTCAAAAGGAATTAACCAGACCAAGGAAACTTGTTCTAGGAATCTTATACCAATTCCCACAAGTGCTCAAAGGCCCATGTCTTGACAACAAAAGAAAAAGCCATGACAGGCCAACACATAATGCTACAAGGTAGGCCTAATTAGGCTACTCCACACAAGGAATCAAGTACCTTGGTTCACCCCAACACCCCTTAGACACAAATAGGTTCTTACAACCTTTTCCAACACAAATAAAATTCTCCCAAGCACCCTTGTCACAAAACACTTATGAAAACAATCAAAAATCAGATTTTACACAAAATCAGACCTATCACATAGAGATGTCAAGCATAGAATGCCAAAGACATATCTCCCACCTTCAATCGATTCTTTGAAACCAACATGGAATCAAAATATACATGGTACTCTTCCATTCCACCCAGATCTAGCCTTAACACATGGTGGAGATGGAAGATATGAGGGAATTTCACTCAAAACCCTAGTTTTTGAGGGTTTTAGACCACTTAGAGAAAAATGATAAGAACTCTCATATTACTTTATGGTTTTTCACCAAACCAACACCAAAAGAAATCCAACTCATCCCTCTTTCAATCCATGTTAGCCTTGGGACCGTACAGGAAAGCTAGAGGCTGTACCAAGTATGGGATCAACAAGTTTTGTATCAAAACTCTAAAAAATAGAGAACAATGTGAATAATTCGTATTAGATCTTCTCCAAAAGTTCAATAAAAACCTCCATTCGAGCCTCTCAAGGATTTAAATATTATTTTACACCCTTCTCTAACTGATCCATGTCCTTAACTAACTAAAAACCAACTTTCAAAACAAGTAACTGTTGCATTTCAAATTTGTTGCTTTAAGCAACTTACAAATTTGCAACTTTAGACTCCTCCAACTTAATGACTACAACTAATGACCTCTAAACCCATAAAAATGGCTTAGAAATAGCCTTATTATGTCAAAAAAACTCCATTCTTTCACACTCATATACAAATTCACAAATTTCCCTTCAAAGGCAACAAAGACAACTTCTAGTGTAAGATTGAAATTTTCACATTTTTTATCACTAGACCCAAAAGTCACCCTAAAACATACCTAATGGTCTAAATTGACCTTAATCAAGACAAAGAATGGTCAAAATACCCACAAAAACCTATTGACCAACCTATTCACCATTAGATAATCACTAAAACCACCGAACTAGACCTTCTTCATCAAATGGAGGAACAAGGTGCTTTGCACCAATGATCATACGCTTTTTGTGTGGAATACTCAGACTTCTCAACCGTCATTTGTATGTTTCTCTTTTTCATTGTTTCACATGCCATCATAAGGGATCAAGTCAGTTGAATGCAACTCAAATCAATTATGCATATTTGGGTGTGAAAGAGGACCATGCCTAGCATAAACCTACCTATCAGGATGCATTGGAGTAGTTAGTTTGGTCACATTAATTGCAAAATGAAAGTTGCACCACTTTGCAACTTTGCACTGCTTGAATTTGACACTTTTTCCATCAAGTGAAAATCCGTCGTCACAAGAAAACCACTTCGAGATAGCCAAACCTAAGAGAGGTTTTTATAGAGGGGCCCAACATGATCCTGTAGGATCAAACGAGAAGTTTCTAAGAATTATGGTATCCGAGTAATAGCATGCTGAAGTTTGTAGCCATTTAGCACTTTGGACCCTTAAGGGATCGATCCGGTTGAACGTACCTCAGAGCGATTTTGCATGTTTGGGTGTGAAAGAGGACCATTCCTAGTGTAAAAATACCTATTATAATGTGTTGGAATAGTCTGCTTGGTCACACGAGTTATAGAGCAAAAGTTGCACCACTTTGCAACTTTGCACTACTTGAATTTGACACTTTTTCCATCAAGTGAAAATCTGCTGCCACGGGAAAACCACTCTGAGATAGCCAAAACCAAGAGAGGTTTTTGTAGAGGGGCTCAATGTGATCCTATAGGATCAAACGAGAAACTTCTAAGTGTCACGGTATTTGAGTAATAGCATGATAAATTTTGCAGCCATTTAGCACTTTGGACCCTTAAGGGATCGATTTGATTGAACGTACCTCAGACTGATTCTGCATGTTTGGATGCAAAAGAGGAACATGCCTAGCATAAAAAGACCTATTTAGAAATTTTGGAACATTCTTCTTGGTCACATGAGTTGCAGAGCGAAATTTGCACCACTTTGCAACTTCTCACTGCTTGAATTTGACACTTTTTCCATCAAGTGAAAATCTGCCGCCACGGGAAAACCACTTCAAGATAGCCAAAACCGAGAGAGGATTTTGTAGAGGGGGCCAAAAAAATGTTGTAGGATTAGACGAGAAGTTTCTCAACATCATGGTATCCGAGTAACAACATGCTAAATTTTGCAGCCTTTTAGCACTTTGGACCCTTAAGCGGATTGATCTGATTGAATGTACCTCAGAGCGATTCTGCTTGTTTGGGTGCAAAAGAGGACCATTCCTAGCATAGAAATACCTATTCAGATGCATTGGAATAGTCTGCTTGGTCACACGAGCTGCAGAACGAAAGTTGCACCACTTTGCAACTTTTCACTGCTTGTATTTGATGGTTTTTTCATCAAGTGAAAATCCACCACCATAGGAAAACCACTCTGAGATAGCCAAAACTAAGAGAGGTTTTTGTAGATGAGATCAATGCGATCCTATAGGATCAAATGATAAGTTTCTAAGCACCATGGTATCTAAGTAATAGCATGTTAAAGTTTGTATCCATTTAGCACTTTGGACCCTTAAGAGATCGATCCAGTTGAACATACTTCAGAGTGATTCCACATGTTTGGGTGCGAAAGAGGACCATGTGCCTAGCGTAAACATACCTATTCAAACACATTGGAATAGTCCTCTTGGTCACACAAGTTGTAGAACAAAATTTGCACCACTTTGCACTACTTGCATTTGACGCTTTTTCCATTAAGTGAAAATCCGCCGCCACAGGAAAACCACTCTGAGATATCCAAAAACGAGAGATTTTTTTGTAGATGGACCCAAAACGATCCTATAGGATCAAACGATAAGTTTCTAAGTGAAAGGAAATAATTTTTATGCGGTTTGTGTTGCTGCCCCTATAGATTTTGATGGAAAAGGGCATCAAAAATGAGGTTTCACCCTAGGGTTTGAGAAAATATTGCATGTAGAGGCTGGGTGATTATCTTTTGAGTTTGTGCAGGTGATTTTAAGAAGGTTTGAGGTGGTGGGATGCTCTGGTAAGGTGTGGAACCACTCCTTTTAATAAACCCTCCTTATACTAGCATAAAATAAAGGTTTTGGTTTGGCATGGTGGAGTGAGTTTGTCCTAAGAAAAATGATGGATATGAGGGTTTGGATACATGATAATTTATGCCCCAACAAGCTAAGGGGGTTGTTGAATATTTAAAGGTATGTTCCTTTGTAAATTAGGCCTAGTTAGCCTAATGAGGACAGCGAAGGTGGTCATTTTTGATGCACATGTTCCAAGACAATCACTATTGATTTTGAAGTATGTGTTGTAACTCAATAATAGCTATCTAGATTAGTCATTTTTTTGTAAATTCATTTGAGAAATTTTCCTCAAAACACCACATGGAGCCACACTTTTCACTTGAAAATTCATCATAGAACCCTTTACCAGCAACTCCACCTTTGTTTCTTGAATTCCCCTACACGAATAAACACAAACACACCTAAAAATTCCTAATACTAACTTACCCCACTAATCTAAACTATCAAATTCAGTGGAGTAGTCACTATTGGTTTATAGAGCAAGTTGAGAAAAATCAGTTCAAACTAATGATAAACTCAATGGATACCCTCCTAAATAGATTCAAATCAAAGATACTTCACTATTCTACCCTAAACATGAGAGTTAATGTCTACATCATAGCTACTCATGATAAAGTTAACTTCAAATGAATAACTTGAAATTCTCTCACCAATCTTTGCACACACTTTTCTAATGGCTTAAAATCATGATTGAGATTTTTCAAGATCATCAAAATAAGGATGTTGCATTGCTTTTCTAGCTAACATTCTCTTGGACGGCTCATATATCTACATTTTTTGCAAGGGGACAACAATCATTGTTTAGTAGGTTACTTAAAAATAGGCAAAGTAAAAGAAGATGATAGCATTGACATCAAACAAATTAATGTGCATACAAGTATAAACTAATAAGAACCAATGTGCATTTACTTACAAATTAATCCAAGGAACCATCTGGGTCTGCTCTACTCTTTATTGTATCAAGTATTACCTCATGGTCAGACTCACAGACCTTCCACAAGGTCTTGTTCAAAGGTATACCCCCATATTTGGTCAAACAAACATTGGATGCCACGACAAGGTTCGAGTAATGAAGAATCTTAGGATGCGTGTCAAAGTCCTGAAACAACCAATGTTTAACACTCAAATGTGTGTACCTTCTAAGCCATGTTCTAGTAACCACAACTGAACTTGTAGGATATTCGATGTTTTATCCATCTATAACTAGGGCCTCCAATTTCTTATTGGCCTCAATACAATGACACAAGTAATAGTCAATTCCCTCTTCATTGTCTTCATTTGCAATAACTGCATAAACATGCCCTGGATTGATATGTGTAGCAAATCTCTTGAAATTACTCAACATTACGAATACACTTCAAAGTAAGATAACGATATGGAATTTCAACAACTAAGCAAGTAGATATATCACCTAGTTGAACTAGATCTGATACGTGGTCAAATTCGATTGATGATTCCATCTATGTCAGTTAGGGATAACTTTAAGAAACCCCCCCCTCGGCACAGGTGTAAAATCCTGGTGAATCATGTATACTTCTCGATGAAAAATATTAATTTTATTGGCGATTTTTTTCGTTTTTCGAGAAAAAAAAAAATCCCCATTGACGAATCTTTTATAATCCTTGGAAGTCTATGGAAAATCATGGTGAATCACAATTTTTTAAAATCGAATAAAATATTTTTCATTGGCGAATAAACCTGTTTTTCAAACCACAATTTTTTTTCCATTGGCGATTAAAACCTTTTTTCAAAGCAAAAAGTATATTTTCATTGGCGAACTAAAATGAATCTCAAAATAATAAAAAAATCCAGTGGCGAAATAAAAATCATATTGGCCGTTCGATGGATGACTGTAGTTGCATTCAGGAAGTAAATCTCTAAAGCACTAGACTTGCGATTTGAATCCTCCGGAATATCACTAGAACCGTTAGATTTCTAGAAATCAATGGTTGAGATTTTATTACCATACAAATGGTTATAAAGTTCTGTTTCTCAGCGATTGGGTGACCTCGGCGGTATGCACAACTTTCAAAGTGACAACTTAATGCTCATTTAATGAATTGTACGATGCCATTAAGGGATGTCTTCTCAAACACCAACTGGATAGATTTAATGTAATATTTTAAATCCCATGAAAGGATAGATCTTAAATAAGGTATTAAGGAGTTTGGAGAAACAAATTTAGTAGTAGATTGTCACTTCCTACTGGTAAAGTTAAGTGAGCCTGCATACAAGGAAAGGTGGCAGCTTTTTGAATTTCGTACTCAGAGTTTCCTCAAAATGGTACTTCCAGCCGATATTAGGGTATGGGAAGATGAAATTGTAGCCTTCATGCAACCAAATTTGAGTTGGCCTGAAGAAGATGCAACTTGACATCATTTCCCAGCTACGTTCAGTGGCATGGAAAGAGAAAACCAGCTATGCCGAGTACAACAGGGTAATTTTTGTTTTAGAAGAAGGAGAAGAACACGCTAAATTTCATAATTTTGTTATGGAAATGCAGTTGGAACTGTACAGAGTCTCAAAACCTCCAGTAGTTTAACAACATACATGAATCCTTTAGTGAGTTGTGAATTTGTGACACATAATGATAAGGGGGCGTAGTTTCAGCTTTTGAGCGCTTTTTGAATTTTGATTGTACAGGGTGTGGGGTGATAGGTCTGTGAAACCACATTTTTGGCATCAGAGAGATAAAATAATATATTTCTAAATCTTTGTATTTATCAATGCTTCCTTTTAATTATGAATGAATTGTGTTTCTTCATGATAATTGTTCAATGTTTATCTGTTAGTGTTAGGTCAAATTCAGAATGCTTATTTTTTCATCTCTGAGACTTTGTGTTCAGATTAATTCATCGCTCATTCACTCTTTTCAATGCCTCGAATCTCAATTTTGTACATTTCATTTCATTTAAATTACCAACCTTTTTGAAGAAAGTGTCGTTGGCACTTGGTAGTGGCAGTGGTGGCAATTAATGCCATATGTGATATGAACATCCGATGCAATTTCTTGGAGAACTCATAGCTTTAATGAAACAAGATTTGTAATGATTTCATATCGTTTGAATGAGTGATTTTGATAGCTTGTCAGCTTGAGGTAGAGTTCAAGTTGGCACGTAGCAAGACGTAAATCAAATTAGAAATTTTAATTATACAGGCTAGTAGCGGCACTGGTGGCCCATAAATAGGGATAGTGATTCAGTGATATAGTAGCTAGTGCCATAAGGGTTTTTATTTTCTAGGATTAATAGGGATTCATGAAGAAAATGATGCAGTATTGGGGATACTATAAATTCTCCTACCTACAGTTATGTAGTTACAAAGTAATCAGTAAAAGACAAATTTCCTTCAAGTTCAGAATGGGTGGAATTGGAAAGAAGTTGATTTGGTTAACCTGAATTTTCAGATGGGTTTTGAACCAGGATGAGGAGCTCTGATGGAGATAAGTGCTATCCAAATGCATCGAGGCTGCAGGTAAAAGATGGGAGTAGATTTGTTTCTCCTTCTATATTCCAATAGCTCCCATTTCCCTAGCATGGTTGGCCAAGCAAGTCCCATGCATTTATTTTCAAAGAGACATTTGTTTTTCATCTTCTGTATGACTCTAGTTCTCGAAGGGGATAACTACATTTTGTATCTTCATGGATCCCATTTCCCCAGGAGTGATTGGAACCCCCTTTGCTCAGCATGGCTGGAAAATCCACCACTAGAAGCTTGTAATCATGAATTTATTTTCAGAGCCAGATTTATTTTTAGAGATAGATGTGTATTAGGTTTTCAGCAACAAAGCTTGGAAATTGGAATCAATTTGTAATCCATTGTAACGAGCAACAAGCTGGAATAAATTATTAAATTTTGTCTATGTAAAGTACTAAAGTGACACATTGAGTCACTGACATATGTTATTTATACAAAACAGGAGCTATAGACTATAGTGCTACTCGTCTGTAAAAAGATATGTAATAATGTGACATTGAAATTCAGTTGCAATAAAATTAATGGTTGTGTTGTGCTATTCTTGAATCTTGATTCCTTGAATCTTCATTATTCATTTAAGTTTAAGAGTAAAGAGTTGTTTTATGAGTTCAGAACTTCAGTGTCACTGTCTATTAATAATTTAATATATTCAAAATTTCAAATCAATTTTTTTTCTTTTGAGAAATTAAGTAATATACTCTATGCAATATGCACTTGAGAATTCATGGTTATATTGGGCTATCGGTGGAATGTAATCATTCATTCCACCGATGTTTATGTGTTACAACGATGTGCTTACTTTTTTTGATTCTATCGGTATATCGAGGACTGGGAGCGCACCTTATGAGTTATGAGTCTTCGCCTTTGGGCCATCAGCGGGGCTGTGATGGGGATTCCATCGATAAAGCATTGTTAGGCCGTTGCCTATGGTATTGACTTTAAAACACATGTGTCATGTTAATTTTTTAAAGTTAATATCATAAATTAGTAAATTACTCAAGTTTCAAGTTCAACCGTTGGATGAACATTTGATGTATGGTTGTAGTTACATTCCATAATGAAATGAACAGAGCGATGGGCTTCCCAACTTAAACCTCCGAAATCACCCTATAACCATTAGATTTAGAAAGATAAATGGTTAAGATTAAGAATTTCCAACTTGTAGAGTCTAGACCTAAGACATGTCATTCACTTTAATGTTCCAATTTTAAGAAACAAAGCATTTAAAGCACTTTGTAGTTTGTACTGCTAAGTGTCAACTGTCAAGTGATTAGTGTTTATTTTTAAACTTTAAAGTTAATATTATGAGTTATGAGTCTTCACCTTCAGGCCATCGGCGGGGCTGTGATGGGGTTCCACCGATAAAGCATTGTTAGGCTAATGCCTATGGTATTGACTTTAAAACACATGTGTCATGTTAACGTTTTTAAGTTAATATCATAAATTAGTAAATTACTAAAGTTTCAAGTTCAACCGTTGGATGAACATTTGATGTATGGTTGTAGTTACATTCCGTAATGAAATGAACAGAGCGATGGTCTTCCCAACTTAAACCTCTGAAATCACCCTATAACCGTTAGATTTAGAAAGATCAACGGTTAAGATTAAGAATTTCCAACTTGTAGAGTCTAGACCTAAGATGTGTCATTCACTTTAATGTTCCAATTTCGAGAAACAAAGCATTTAAAGAACTTTGTAGTTTGTACTGCTAAGTGTCAATTGTCAAGTGA
The DNA here is from genome assembly GCA_007115665.2 of Sequoiadendron giganteum. Lineage (NCBI taxonomy): Eukaryota > Viridiplantae > Streptophyta > Pinopsida > Cupressales > Cupressaceae > Sequoiadendron > Sequoiadendron giganteum. The sequence continues at coordinate 384,429,533 of CM021102.1, forward strand.
TTAGTGTTTATTTTTAAACTTTAAAGTTAATATTATGAGTTATGAGTCTTTGCCTTCGGGCCATCGGCAGGGCTATGATGGGGTTCCACCGATAAAGCATTGTTAGGCCGATGACTATGGTATTGACTTTAAAACACGTGTCATGTTAATTTTTTTAAGTTAATATCATAAATTAGTAAATTACTAAAGTTTCAAGTTCAACCATTGGATGAAAATTTGATGTATGGTTGTAGTTACATTCCATAATGAAATGAATAGAGCGATGGGTTTGCCAACTTAAACCTCCGGAATTACCCTATATCCGTTAGATTCAGAAAGATCAATGGTTAAGATTATGACAATAGCAAACAATCAATATGAAAATTTTATGACGGTTTGGTCATTTAAATGCCTATCAAAAAAATTATTTAATTTACGAATTTTTATATAAAATCTTTTATAAATGGATTATCTTGAAAAATTAGAAAACAATGATAATTATTAGTGATAAATATAAAAATCTACTATTATAATTAACAATTAACAAAAGTTTCTAAAATCGTATTAAAAATAAATCTTGTTAAATATATTCTAAAAATTAAAAATAATTATGTTTTATTTTGAAAAGATTCTAAATTAATATATATTTTTATAATAATATTATAAATCATATATATTAATATAAAAAATGATAGCTATTATAAAAAAGTCAAAAGTTTCTAAATTCATATTAAAAATATTCAAAAAAGTTATATTCTATTTTCTTTTTATAATAAAAATTATAAAATGATATATATTATAAATTAAAATACTATATAATAATTTTTTACGGTTTAATAAAAATATAGCAAGTCAAACTATATAGTGTAATAAATTTCATAGCTATAATATACGGTCTAAAATTGAAAAAAGGGTCAAATATTTAATAGACCATCAAATTTCGTAATGACATGCACAGAGCTATGGGCTTCCCAACTTAAACCTCCAGAATCACCCTATAACCGTTAGATTTAAAAAGATCAACGGTGAAGAATTTGCAACTTGTAGACCTAAGACGTGTCATTCACTTTAATGTTCCAATTTCGAGAAACAAAGCATTTAAAGCACTTTGTACTACTAAGTGTCAACTATCAAGTTATTAATGTTTATTTTAAAAGTTAATATCATTAACTACTCAAGTTTCAACCGTTGGATGAACATTTGATGTATGGTTGTAGTTGCATTCCATAATGACATGCACAGAGTGATGGGCTTCCCAACTTAAACCTCCGGAATCACCCTATAACCGTTAGATTTAAAAAGATCAATGGTGAAGAATTTGCAACTTGTAGTCTTGTAGACCTAACTCCTAAGACGTGCCATTCACTTTTACGTTCCAATTACAAGAAAAAAAACATTTAAAGCACTTTGCACTTTGAAATTGTATAGTGATTTTTAAAGTCTTCAATCTTCAGATTGCTCATTGCAGTGCACCACCCTATTTTGGATTCCACAGTTCCACTTCCAACAACGCCATTCCAGTTTTCAAGCGCCGGGACTCATAATCTGGGTAAGTGAAAGAATTCCTGCAGCTACATTTCAACTTTCATCGTTTGACATTTCTTAAAATCTTATTTTGTCAAAGTTTGAAGTTTGGTTTTAGACTTTAGAGACTCGAGAATTCATTAAAATTAAGGAGGACTAATAGCTATTACTTATTAGGGAATTCAAATTACACAACTTCACAATTGTACAAGCATGTCTACCACCAGTACCACTACAACAATGTCCGATAAAAAAATGGATTATGCAGAATTGCTTAAAATCCCAAGTTTCATCGATGGGTACCATGATATTTATGATCCTGAAATCTATGGTAGGCATACCTCAAAACTTAGATTTTCATCTCAGAATAAGGCTGCAAAGCAAACAAAAGTTGATAGCATCAGTGCACCGTGGGTAACTAGATTAGGGCGCATGATGTTACATGAAGTTTTCCCTTGCCTAGATTTTATCATGGTCTGTGCCGAAAATTATGATGATAAGAAAAGAGCAATTGCTAATAAAGACAACCAAGAAGAATTGTTATCCATTAATATAGAAGAACTTGGAAAAGTGTTGGGGTTTACAACCAAAGAATTTGGAAACCACCACATTGACCTAGAAAAGCTTGCTAGTGATTATGAAGCAGTGCAAGAAAGGCTGAAAAATGATTTCTTAAATCAAATAGTTAAGGATAGAAACAAATTAAAAGGTGATCATAAGCCTCCTTATAATTTGGATTTTTTTAAACCATGGGTTTAGGATACTATTTCCATGCTTGCATTTTACCTCGATCTGGATAGCAATTTGGAAGTGGGTGCAAGCCTCCTTGAAATGGTATATAATATCCATTATACTAAAGAACATGTCAAATATAATTATACACAACACATTGTAGAATCCATGCATAAACAATTTTTAATGATTAAAGCAGGTTCCACGAAGACATTTAGGTTCACAACCTACTTGTGCTATCTTTTTCTATTCAAATTTAGAGTAATGTTTCAGACCAACAAGCTTTAGATTCAACCCTACAATAAATTAGAGGAAAAAAAATGGCTCTAGTATATGAATGGACCAACGAGATAAGGATGCATGATTCTCGAAGGAACTATAGTCATTTTGTAGACTATTTTTTGGCTCCATTGCATCAAGTAATTACAAATAATCCAATGCCTAGATTGCCTATGTCATGTAGAAACTGCATGCAACTAGGAAAAGAAATACAATTGGCTGATTGGTACTTAATGGAAGAATATACTATGCTAAGATTTTATGGATCGAGAGTACAACCATAAAAAATTCCAATACATGTGATAGAAAGGGTTTTTGCATTGGAATATGTAAGGTAGGTGCAGAGTGCTGATGAACTACACTTTCTCAGTCAGCAAAAGAAGACCTTATTTCCTTCTCTACCTTTTTCATGTGGAGGGTTCACATTCGAGAGAAAAGCATTTAGTGTGGCACATAATCTTTTGAATTTTTTTGACTTTGATCCTATCTATCACTGGCAGTATGATCCATGTGACATCATTAAATCAATGATTGTGGCCAATAGGAATGTTGCAAATAGAATTCAACATCAAAGTAAACCCTTGCTTGAAAACTTGAGAAACAAGGATTCTTGGGATGAGGTCAAAATAGCAATGGAGAAAAGTGTTGTTGAGAATGGTATTTCTTTTGAACAATTGTCAGCAGAAATTATGACATTGCACCAAAAGACAATCAGGACATACAAAAAAATTTATGTAAAAAGTGATAAACCATCTAGTAGAGTAAAAATTCCAGGTTCTCTAGAGACGGAACTTATAGATAAAAAATGGTCACGATAAAAAATTACTACCTTTTGGTCTATGAGGAAGGACCTAGGTGATCCAAGAGCTATTGACGAGTATGATAATAATGAAGAAGATAAAGACTTTAGCAAATTGTGGAATATAGAGCATGGGCATCCTGATGGATGTGATGAATCTGATGATGATATTGATATGGAAGAAGAAGAACAAAGCGATGCCAATTACAAAGCTGGTTTAAGTGAGGCCGCAAAAGCAGAATATGCTTCAACATTTACTTCAGGAGCAACCATACTTGAAAAAATTGGTTATGAAGGTGGTCCTTTGGGGTCCAAAGGACAAGGCGGGGGCCCTTGGACAATACAAAGTGTTGAGCATAGAAAAACAGTTGATAAATCTAGCCTTGGGCTTGGAGGTGAAAAAGTAGACCAAGGGGATACAAGACAAAATCAATTTGTTAGAGCTTCTAGTCCTCATCCTCATGGTCAGATACAATCACAACTAGGACATGCCCTTGGCTGACAGCTTAGTGCAACTGGGAGTGCCATTGGTGGCGATGGTATGGGTAGTAGTACTAGTAGTGGTCAACATGTGCAACAACGATAAATTACACACAATACTAAGAGGAAAACAAAAAAAAATATCACAGAAACACCAGGTGATCAAGGCAATCAAAAGAGGCAAAGGATTTTGACAGGTCAAAGTCACACTATCAGTGGATCCACCAGTAAAACAAAGGAGTTATTTCCAGAAACTCCCACAAATCAAGTTAGTGTGGGTGCGACATCATTAGCAACTGCAAGTACTCCTATTCCTTCGCCATTCAAGCATTCCATTGTTCCTACCTCCCCAGGTTATGATTTCATTGAAGAGTTTAAAAAGAAATCAGACTTGAATAAAGAAGAAAAGAAGCAACTGATGGAGAGTGTGTCTGTTGTAACTTTAGAGATTGCAACAACCATGGTTTTACCCACATTTGACAGAAATAAAGAAATCATGGAGTACACAATTGTTTTTCCCACAGTTCAAAACAAACCAACAAATCAGATGGATCAATTTGAATACTAGGTAACCAATTTTCAATTGGATTTTTCTAGCCTAAAAAATACTGACAAAATTAATGTATCAAAGAAGAACAATGAATTGGTGTACACATCATTGCTAAAGCAAGATAGAGAGAAGAAAAGGTTGCAGACCCAAATAGAAAAGCTATAGGAAGACCTAGCAAGTGAGAAAGCAAACAGGAAAGCAGCAGATAACAAGAGCAATGAATTAGAAAAAAGAATAATAAAATCTGCCTCTACATTAGCAAGCAATGAGGATAAATCAAATGAGAGAGAAGTGAATGACCTGAAGCGAAGGCTAGATGAGAGCAACAAGAAATATGATGAGGAAAAATCCACTTCAGAAAAATTAAGAGTAAACATTGTGAATGGAAATGCACAGTGGGAAAAAAATTTGGAGAAACAGAGAAAAACAAATGAAAGATTGGAGACAGAGCTAACGGAAGCAAAAGAAGAAATTAAGTCTTCTCAAAATAAGTTATCTGCATTTTGTAGAGATATAGTGAGGCATATGAAACAAAAGATCTGGGATGAAATAATGCAAAGGTTTGATCTTTTGTGTGACATGTTTCAATTGATTGATGCTACCTGACAACATTATAAGAAGCTCAACAAATATTTAGTGGACAACAAAAAGGTGCTGGAATTAGAGAAATCTGCAAATGAAGTTCTACAAACAATCTACAAAGCCAGTGATAATGATCTGAAATCAAAAGGGATTACTAATCAAATTGAAACCTCAATGAAGTTGTCATCTATCATTGAAAAGTGTTCGAGAATGTCTGGAACAAAGGAATATTTGCATTTGGTTGCAGATAAGATCAAGGTGGTGGATGAAAAGGTAACGAACTTCACAGAGCTTGGTTTTCAAGAGCCTTTTGACACAAATGAGCGATTCATTGGAAAGGATGCTTTCAAAAAGAAGATGGAAGGTGCAAGGAAGATTGATTTGGACCAATTTCCTCAGAACCAAGATGTGAACTATTTGGATTCCATTAGAACACTGATAACCTTGAATGCAAAATTGACTGAAGAATTCAAGACAAGTTCCATTTCCAATTACAATCAAGAAATGATAACAAAACTTCAAGTCAAACAACATCAGTTAGAGAAAATGGCAATTCCACCACCTGAGGAGTGGAAGTTGCTAGAAAAGTTGATACAGTGACGAATTATTATTTTCAATCTTTGTTAATATGAGTTTTGAAGTTCCAGCTCAGCTCTGTGTAGACTTGTCTTTGAGAATTGGCAAGATTTTTCCTTGCCAATGCCAATATGTACTCCATCATGTGAAATTCAATTAAAAAGCTCAAATTTAGACTTCAGTAATGTGATGATGCTCAATTATCTAGATTGTGTATTATTTATTTTATCATTTGAACTAGCGATGAACTGTTAGCTCATTATATTTACTTTTTGGTAGAGCTAAAGCTTATAAGTTATGGATGTTGAATTGTTAGCTTTTGTTATGTTTTGACTAAAAATCCTGATCAGTATCCACCAACTTACACCTCACCCACATCCCACATACTGCAAAAATACACTACATTTGATTTTATGATTAGCACAAATTGCAGGGATTTGTGTGACAAGATCCATTTTGTGGCCCACAGTACTACTTGATCAATGATCATGTCCATAAATAAATCTAAAACCCCATGGTTACAACCCCTATTCCTGAAGAATTCAAATTCAATGTACTAACAAATTGAATAACATAAACAACCACTTTGGAGACAGCCAAATAAGTTAATAACTTATAAGCATATGAATCCACAACAGTTGAACACTTGAAAGAAAATCAGTAAATATGTGTAACCTTCTCCATTGTATTGATCTTCAAAGTTCAAATGATATGCATTATAAAAATAGTTTATGATATGAGATGGATGGGCGAAATGGTGCAATCTATTATCTATCTTCTTACTATTTTCTACTCTAAAGTCTAATTAAAAATGATGTGATGATCCATTGATCTCCTATTGGGGTCTTGATCTCTCTTATATATGAGAGGCAACAAGCTACAAACCCCTTGCAAAAATTCATGACGTTTTGACAACTAAACATAACTCAAATTATAAATAAAACAATGTCACAGGTGAATGCACCGATCATTTTCAAAAAATCATTGTACTTATCACTGTACTATCAGGGAAATGCAACTTCATCAATGGTTTTACAAAAAATTCTTCAAAATAAAGGTAATGAGACATACCAAATCGGTTGTCCCACAATGAAGTCCACATTTGTACAGGTTTAAAATCTCCATTTTCATCTGTATCTTTTATCCTTAATTCTTCACTCCAGACCCCTCTGACTTGTCCCTCGTATAATAGCAAATGCATAAGCAAAGAATAGTGTTCAAAATTAATATTATCACTATTATTTTTAATCTTTTCGAGCCCTCGATGTAGGGCATTGGCCAAGTAGCTAGCATAATCAAATGGAATGGCATCCTTGCTCTGTATGTCTGTAGCTAAGACCATTGGGGCAATCGACATGAGAGGTGGAACCTCTACTCCCAAAACCTAACCAGCTAAATAATAGGTGTATCAGAAACACTCTTCGAACAAATCTTCATGGAAAGGAGGGTTTTCACTGCTAGAGAACTCCTAAGTTGGCCTCCTTCATCCTTGGGCCTATGCAAAGGTAATTTCCATCTCTTATAGCTGGTATCCATGTGGCGATACTCTGTCAAGAGATCTTTGAGCGTGAATGATAAATTCAGTGAACACTCTAACTGAAAGACATTAGAAATGAGATCCCTAGAAATAACAAGCACGCCACCCCCACCATGTGACTGAATAGTTCTTTTCTTAGGTTCATATCTGATACCAAGAGCTTTAATTAGCTTTGCATTCACAAACACATTGGGCACCACAAGTCTTCCTAGGTTCAACCTCCATGGATTGCAGACTGGTTGGAACCTAAATTGTTTTCTGTAATGGTACATGAACAGGTCGTACCCTCATTGCAGTGTCTAAATATCCCCTAAGCCCTTATGTTTGTCCCATAATCAATCCATGGAAGGATTCATTTGAGCACTCCTCTTGGGTCTTAGCCCCAACCTAGGACATTGGTCTATCAGGTCTTCATTTAGGAGTCTCTTAGGCTTTTCGGTTTTCTATTTTTTAGCTTTAGGTTTGTTTGTACTCTCTTCCATTATTTAAATCTTAAGCTTTTGAGTAAAATAGCTTCTCAGCTGGGTTTGAAAGTGAAGTACTTACGTGAGTCTCGCCGAGTCACCTCCACAGTCCACCGGTCTTTTCTACGTCAGAACTCCAAGTTTTTGCCTTTCTGCTTCTGCCCTAAGCGAAATCTTCCAGGATTTTGTAACAACTATGCGATCAACTTGTGATATAATTCACTTCAATTCTAGTTCATTAATGCACCACAGCATGATGCCATGGGATGTCACATCAGTCTTTCACCGATAGCCACCCTCTCCACCGATGGACACCTATCCTTTGTTCTATCAGTGGGACTCCAGATAATGTTTCTCTGATGCACCATAGTTCCCCCGATATACTTTATGCATTCGATAATTCATGCCCATGGGCCATGGTTATAATTCATGGTTACTTTTGTTGACAACTTGACTCTATCGGTATATCGGGAGAGCACCTTAGGAGTCAGCACGATAGAGTATTGTTACACTGATACTAGGTTGTGAGATATCTTTATCGGGCCATCGACGGGATTGTGATGGGGTTCCATCGATGAAGCATTGTTAGGCCGATGGTATTGAATTTTTTTAGGAATGGGGGAAGGACTACGTCACTACAAAATTTCAAATTTTGTTTAATTACGCTGAAAGCATTATATAGTGAATGCAACAAAGGAATATTCGTAAACTTTTTGAAGCTTCATTGAAAATGACAGGCAAGTGGAAGTATGTGCTGCTTAAAAATAACAAGCACATAAAATGTTTTTTTTTTTTCTATTTTTTGAATTTTTTTAAATTAAAAGCTTCCCAATAAATAGTTGTTAATTTAAATGCTTTTGGATTAAAATTACAAACTAAGATGTGTATGCTTAAATAGTTTTTTATATATATTATTAATTAATATATATATAAATAGTAGAAATAGCTTTTTATATATATTATTAGTTTTTTATATATTTTATTAATTAATATTGTAATAAACAATGTTAAGTATTGATAACTTTCAACATTCTTTATATATATTATTAATTAATATATGTATACTAGTATTTATGGATGCAATGTGAATGTAGGCTATAATATGGATCTTGTCACACAAATTTCTACAATTTGCATTGTTCATAAAATCAAAGTGTGGTATATTTTTGTGATTATTGATAAAATAAGATAATTCATGCCCATGGTCATAAATTATAATTCATGGTTACTTTTGTTGACAACTTGACTCTATCGGTATATCGGGAGAGCACCTTAGGAGTTAGCCCGATAGAGTATTGTTACACCGATACTAGGTTGTGAGCTATTTTTATCAGGCCATCGACGGGATTGTGATGGGGGTTCCGCCGATGAAGCATTGTTAGGCCGATGCCCGATGGTATTGAATCTTATATAATTTATAAAATATCATCAACTACGTTACTAGAGTTTGACTTTGGCATATGTATTATGATTCATGAAGTGCAATATAATATAAAATATCATGGAGACTTGAACTGCAATATAAAATAAAATATTTTGAACTTGAAGTGCGATGATACACAATTTATTTGAATACAATATACAAAATCATCAACTAAAGTTTGGAATATGATTCAAGCTGACATGCAGTGCTTGAGTGGAATATAAACTAAGATATCATGAAGTGCAATGATTCACAATTTCAATGTTCATTGAATACAATATAAAATATCATCAGACATCAACTACGGTTTGGACTTTCGAACATTGGAAATTGATTCATGAAGTGCAGAAAAAATACCTAAAACCTGCTAATTATCTCCCATTTCCCAAACAGAGTCAGGGTCCTCAAAGTGATCCTCATCTTTAGATAAAGTAAAAGAGTCATCTTGATTCTAAGACTACTCTGCAGTTTCTTTGGCCTATGTCTCAAATTCAACATTAATTGTTTGATTTGTGTCAATTTCAATATCATTGTCATCTGTCCCAGGCCCAGTTCCACTACCACTACCACTAGTACCGACGGTAGTTGGAATTGGAGAGCCTGTGTTGCACAACTCGGTCCCTCTTCTTTCACATGTGGACCTCCAGATTGTGAGTGCCCTTTCAAAAGGAAATTTTTTGACATTATACGTAGTTCCTTTCATCCTCAAGCAATTTTCCAAATTCTTGTCCAGTTTGTTTCTTAACTTTGATTTCAAAAACCCCAATGTACTGAAAATTCTCTCATCCTCCACCGACCCCAATATCATTGTTTGACATAAATTAGCAAGTTTGAAATATTCTGACATCGAACCATGCAATATTTCACTCTAACCTAAGCTTGTCCAAACCCTTTTTATTGATCCCGGTTCAAAGGCCTTCTCCTTGCCCATGGATTTATACTGCTCCCTCATAGCTGTTGCAAAAATCCGAGATTGCTTTCTAAGCTTTTTTTCATCTAAAATTCCTTCTATTATTTGTTCATTGTATGTTACCTTTTCTGAAAACTGTTCGATCAATATTTTTACTTGATCATGAAAATATTTTGGGTTATCTCGGTTTACCCAAAATTGAGGATACACAATACCCATGGCTTCAAGTATTTCATGTCAAGGGAATCTTTCTTGAATCTCTGAGGAAAGAGATTTTGCAATTTCCTTCAAATTATCACTAACAGATTTAACAATGTCGTTAAAATATTCCTCATTAACAGGTACTTCTTCTCTAGAGCGCCTGCCAGTGCCTGTCTTACAATGGTACATTGGTATCTCATGTCCACGTACAAAAATACATAAGTGCCCGCTTGCATTAAACTGTAAATAATTATCAGGATTATTCAAATCAGTAATTTTCTACCACATCAAATAATTTATGCCTTCTTGTGTTAGATCTAGATATAGATGATCGAGGGCCAAGCATGTAAGTTTACGTAGATTGGCATATTCATAAATATACATAGTTCTGTCTTGGGCTTTCTTCACAAGAGTGTTCATCTCATCCAGCATGGGGAGAAGACTAGCTAAAGTCAAGAGTGTCTCTATATCACTTAACCTATGTAAGAGGTCAGGAGCTTTGTCTACTGTGTTGTGATGCTCGTACATCACTGCAATCAAGGATTGATATTCTGAAAGAACTCATTGTGCTAGTCCATGCAGGGAGATCCATCTAGTATCGACATCCTTGAGAAGCTTGTTTCTAGGTGTTATTCCCTCAGCAAAATGTTGAAATTCAAGGAAACATTTGGGACTGTGGCAGAAGTATGTGTAGATCTCGCGAACTAGATTTTCAACTTTTGATACTGTAGGAAACTTGCTTACAATTTTGAATGCTAAATTCATTTTGTGGGCCTTGTAGTGAATGCCAAGCATGTATGGTGCACAATTAGTTTGTAACTTTGTGCAAAGACTACTCCTTTGACCTTACATCACTGTAGCTCCATCAGCTCCTACACACACCAACTTTTTGGCAATTGTCAACTCATCCATACCTACAGATTCATTCAAAGATTTGTTGACTAGTTCAAATAGATTTTGTGATGTTGAACTGTCCTTCATTTTATGAACACAAAGAAGATGAGCTTGGTGAACATGTTGTTCTACAGTATACGAATGCATACAAACCCAAGAAGTATTGTCTACCGCAATAACTTCATCTAAAGATAATGCAATAAAATATGACTCTTTTAATTTCTCCTTTAAATCTTGCTTTTCCACTACACCAAGACAATTCGCCCATTCCCATCTAGCGTTTACTGACCAATGTGAGAAGGGAAAGTGGGGAACACTCAAATAAGACAATAAATCAAAATATTCTAGGTAGTTTTTCATAGGACGCCCCCTTGACAAAATATGAAAAACAACACTCATCTGAACAGTTTTTGATAGATTTGTTGCTGCCATGGCTTTTTCAAAATGAGCCTCAAGTGTACCTTCACAATTTTTAATCTTTGACTTTCTATGGTTATGCTCTCCATTATCTACAACATACTTAACATGAAGACATTCTTCCTTTCATTTCCATCATATGATTGATTGTTCCTTTCCATCTATGATTTGTTTTTTGTAAACTTTGTCAATATGCTTTTCTATAGTGTCAAGCTTTAGCTGCATCGTCTTGTCTCTTCCACATTTCCAACTACAAATCTTACATCTAACCTCTGTTGCCCTTTCAATATCGTTTTCATTTGATACCCCCACTAGTTCAAGGAATGGGTACTTTGACAACCAACCAATTTGAAAATTCCTTGTCATTTCCCACTCACGCCCTAATTTTGCTTTGCCTTTTCTTTTCTTGCTACCAACATCATCCTCATCCAAGTTGATTATCTCATTCTAGCTATCCAGGGTATCCCTTGGAACATCTTATGTGGTATTGCCATCCTCATTTGATACATTTTGATTTAACACAATGACAATCTCACCTTGACCTTCCTGTGGCGAAAGAGTTGATGATGTACTGCCATCTCCAATAATATTTGGTGGAAGAGTTGATGGTGTAGCTCCACCTTGATCTTATGGATTAGAAGCTTTGCCAATTCCAAAGTAAGACTGTATTGTACCTCCCCATTTTGGGCATTTTGATGGCCTCTCAGTTTCTTCATTACCCGCCTGCTCAGGAGTCTTACCCTTGCTGCTCGACATATTGATCTCACTTCGAATAAAAGCTGGAAAAAAATGTCTTATTGTTTAAGAAGGACAGACCGACAGAAAATATAGATCCCATTCCCTACTTAAAAATATGTTTTAAGATTGAAGCAAGAATGGAAAATAGATAAAGAAATCTTATTATTATAACTAATAGTCTAATAACTTATAACAATATGAAGAAATGATCACTCACCTTTGAGTCTATATTTTCGGCTTTCGCTGACTTCTGAATTGAGAAGTAGAACCTCAGAACCGAACAAAATGTGTAAGAACAAATAGCAGTTTCAATTGTATTTATATCAATCCATATTTGGCGAATTCCATGGGATTTTGAAATGCTATGTTAAAAATTTGGTGAATCCCGCGTGCTTATACAACGATACCTTGAAATTTTCAAGGCGAAATAGGTCCTCATAAGCAACTATTTATAAATTTTAATTGGCGAAATGGGTCTTCACAAGCAACTATTTGTAAATTTTAATTGGTGAAATGGGTCTTCATATAATGTTGTTTTAATAGTATTGGCGAATATGTAGGTGACTTTGATATGCTCCCCGGGATTCGAGGCGAAAATATTGATTGGTGCATTGGAAACACGTAGTCTGTTATGGCAAATTTATTGCCTAAACATGCCTCATAAAAATAAACTGCTAGCGAATGGACATGCATTGGACCCATAGTCCGTGAATTCCTGGCGATTTGAACACCCTACAGATACGGTATATTCACCAAATTTGAATTGCCAGATTCCTAGAATTCGCCAATTGGAAAAGATTCACCACTAAAGTTATCCCTGATGTCAGTTCCAATGTCGTCAAAGGGCGATACGTGTGAAGTGGGCTAAGATAACTTGTCAATCATTTTTCAACCCACTCTCGTGACTCATAATCATTCCAATCTTGCATTGTACATGAAGAACAAAAGCATGCCATCTTTCTTGTATCGATACTCCATGAACCTCCATTTGAGCTAAGGAAAGACTATACCTCACTCGATCATGTTAGTGTATAACAGTCCTCATATGGTGCAATGTTAGTATCATCCATCAACCAAAAAAATCTATGAACTGAAGACATACCTTCATTACCTGGACCCATCAAAGCATTACACCACTCGATGATTGATTTTGCATCTGTCAACTTTGTACTGTCTTTATACTTTAACTCTTCTCATGCTAATGATCTTTTCACACATGCTCTTGCACCATCATGCTCCCTCTTTCCATGTCCAACCTCACAAAATTTCCACATATGTTGAACACCTATAATGACATGCATCCTGCACAACCAATAGAACATAGACAAGTTCTTGAACTATGTTGCACAGTTATTTGACAATATTATATGTTGGTCATATGATATGCCCCTCTGAGCCAAACCATTATAGAACATCTGGAAGAAAGCTTGCATGAACTTTGGAGAATGTGTGCGATCATCACTAATGTAAAAGTGGTACTCCCTCAATACCTTCCTTTGGTCATCTGTACTATCAGATGCATTAATGAATGCTATGTGCACAAATATCGAAACTGGAAAAGTGTCCTTGCATAGCTTGAATTGTGTGTCCAACCATCGGGCTCTATGGGTATGCATTACATACTCAAATAGTATATTGTCATGAAACATGGACATAAACTAGTACATTGGAATATTTTCAATAACCAAATCACACCTTTTTGCTTTAGACCCATCTTTTGTAGCATATGCCACTATTTTATACTTCCCAAACTCTACTAGTTTTTGTCCCACCTCATCTATGCTTTCCATATGTTTACATACCGGCATATGCTAGAAGCCACCGAAATGCTCGCATGAACCATCCAAGCATGTTGTCCTGTAGAATATCTAGCCATCCTCTATTTCACATTAAAATTTTATAAGAACTCTCTTGAAGATTTTGGTGGGGCTTCTATGCCACAATCCTGCAAAACATCATTAGTATGCAAATCTAAACATATAGAACAATAAACATCATAATGGTTAGAGAATTCAATATGTAGTCTACAACAACAATTAGTGCATGTGTGATTTATCTTGACATAAAAAGGTTTAAGCATTTCAAAAAATCTTTGAGAAATACTAATTTGAGGATAATCATTTTTAAATTTATGAAAAAATTGGGTTTGAGTCATATCCATAAAATGATTTGAATGTGACTCATGATTCTATCAACTGATTCTCCTTCTTACCACATCCCTTTGATTCAGAGATGGCCTTGTGTTATTCTTCCAATACTCTTCAATTAGTGTTCTCAAGGCTTCGACAACTTCTTTATCTTTTCGTGACAGTCTCCTCGAGAATGCCCATAATTCATCTGAATCATTGCCCTCAATTCTTTGCTTCCTTTGAATGGCTCTTGATAAAAAATTTCTACTAATTCCCATTTGTTCACTCATCTTTCTAATGAGACGAGCTCTCTTTGTTTGAAAACTTATCAAATTCGATGTAATGACACATCAGGTGACATTACTATCCTTTGAGTGTGAGTTCTTACCCACACTCTCATAAGCATCCATTATATTCTTCACAATGGTGTCTTCACTCGATGCATTTGATGTTCTCAACCCAAGAGTCTTCATGATGTTCCTATAATTTACACCCCGCATCATTTTGACAGATAGTTGACATCTTGCGGTATCATTTAGCCTTTCAAATAATAATTTCCAAATCTTATTAGCATATCTTCTACAAGTGTGTGTTGAAATATTACCTTCCATGTGCTACAAAATCTCATCATCAATATTAATCAAATACTTTGTATTTCTACGAAAAATTCTAGGTGGTGTTCTCCTAGGTACATACATCTCAACATTAGGAATTTCATCAATATTTAATTGAGGTGGTCTAGATTGTGTACCTTCGATTGAGGGTGGAGAAGAATACATACCTTGAGGTTCACGTGGGGATGATGGCATACCTTCTTCATCAAATCCGAGTGATGATGTACTCTATACTTTAGATGTGTCGGATGGTGTCCAACAATATTCACTTGTGGTAGATGGTGTCCCTCCATATTCACTTGTGGTAGATGGTGTCCCTCAATATTCACTTGTGCTTAATGGTGTCCCTTCATATTCACTTGCCATAGAGGGTGTGTCTCCAACTACGGTATCTAAATCTATCTTCATGCCTTTTGTGCTGCCAATACATTTTCTCTTTTTGATGGTTGAGGTTCCTCTTCAATTGGCTTATTTTCGTCAATCGTTTCTAATTTATTCTTTTCATGATATGTCACCAACCAAACTCTCTCCTTTTCTTTGAAGGTTTCCTTCTCTTTGTCTATTAGTTTCCTCTTTGTTCATTTCTTTGGAATGTCAGATAATTTTATCTGTAGCATGGTAATGAGATGAATATTAGTTTCTAAAAAATGTATCCATTCAAGTTAATCAAAATATATGTCATTCAAGGCTTCATAAATAATACTTAGAATCATCCTATACAAGAGTTAACCTAGCATAGACAAAGGCCACATGATTTTTTTCAATCCAAAATTCCTTAAAGAAATGTGGTAATGTGGCATGCCATGATTGCAAGATAGGCTCAAAATGGAAGCATGGAAAAGCATACAAAATGTCAACTTATGTCATATATATATGTATACAAAATGTGGAAGCATACATGGTGTGGGAGCACCATTGAATGAAAATTTTCAATTCAAGAAGTTGTTGTCTAGGATTTATGAGAACATCAATGCAAAGACTGATTTAGAAGATTTGAAGGAAGATTGAATTGAAAAATCATTGTTTTTTAAATTTTTTGTATAACTTTGTTTTTTGCAGCCTTGGTTCAGACCGTACAGAGAGGTTTTGAATATAAATATTCTTGAATCACTTTGGCGCATGTGTTAACAGTGTTTTTCATTTGATTTGAGACTTAACATCAATTCTATTGGTAGTTTGGATTCAATCTCTTGCTTTAGGTCTATGTGCCCTAATTAAAGGGTTTTGAAGGTCTCAATTATGTAAGTTGACCCATTCCACTCACTTTGATTACTATAATTGGTGTAATGGGTCTACATCATCAATAAATAGGTGAGGTAATGTTATTTGTGTCCAGGGGAGGTCTAAAAGGGTGTTGGGCATGAAGCCTTAGAGTGAAATTTTGAGTTTTCTATGAGATTTCGAGTAGTTTTGATATGCTAAAGTGTGTTTTGTGTTAGGGAAGTGTGGTTTCTTGTTGAATTAAGTTTTTTCAGGCTGTTTTAGACTTGTTTGAAGTATTCATAAGATTGTGTGAGGGTTGGATGAGTGCTTTTCAATAAACCACTAGTTTCTTGGGTAAAAAGGAGTGTTTTTAGTGCAGGGACACCTACACCTTGGGGTAAAGGTAAAATGAGTCTTGAAGGACTAGTAGCATGATTTGAGATGTCTTTTGGTTAATATGCAATGAGAAAGTTGCAAAATATGTCAAATTAAGAAAAATGCAACACATTGTCAGTCCATGTCAAGATGGGTAAAAGCAAGGTTCTTGTTGTTTTTGAGTCTAGGATCTTGATCAATGTTAAATAAGGTCTATGATACCACTATTAATATTTATTTAGTTCTTTTGAGTCATTCAAGGTGTTTAGGGGGGAGATTTGGCTTGACATTTGCAAAAAATTGCATTTTTGGAAAAGTTGTCAAGAGATAAGTTAGTTAAGAAGTTAAAAAAATAGTTAGATACATTAGGCGAGTTGAGTTTGAAGGGAAACAAGATAAATATCATGTAAATTCTTGAATTGAGGCTGCTCTTCAAGATTTCAATAAAATAAAATAAATGAATTCTCTTATTTTTGTGATTTTCCTATGTTTTCATGTATTCTTTCTCTATGTACAGACCCGTAAAAGTGTGTGATGCCTTGAAGGTTTGGGATATCATTGATGCATGAATTTATCTTCACTTGAATTAGGTTTTGTGTCTTAATTCCATTTTAAAAGAGAGTTTCAGTCATTTCTGGGTGCTGCCACAATAATGGGTTACACTTTTTGGGACATCCTGATTTTTGCTGAAATCACATATTTTTAGAAAATATAATGATTTAAGCCTTAAAAAGGTTCCATTTTAAGGGTTTTAATTGAACAGGGTTTTATCAAACCCACTTATATCAAACCCCCTTGGATAGAAATCCACTAGTTTTAAACCATACCTATAATGGAGTCTCCTCTACACCTATCAAAATGTTGATAAAAAACCACTTTTGATTTACCTTTTAAGGGATCAAATTAATTTATTTAAAATTATTTTTTATGTAAACATGTAGTCCTTATTATAAGCTTCCCAAAAAGTATAATTTTAAATATATTTAATTTTATTATTATATATATATATATATTTTTTTTGTGAATGTAGGTTTTTCAACAAACAACGAGGTCTTCATTTCACACATATGGAAAAATAGGAAAAGAGAGAAAAAAAATTCTTAAAAATCCATTTACATTAGCTATTGATGTCCTTATTCCAACAAAAAAAGAATAAGTTAATTCAAATGAATACAAAAAAAGTTATGCAGCTGAAAGTATAATATATCCAAATTATAATTATTCTAAATTAGAAAATTAATTAAAAAATATATATGCAACAACAAATTATGAAAAAATATCCATCCCCTAGATAATGGTGTGAAAACACTGTATTTAAAAAATTAGAATTGTATGCTTTCTATTAAAAATGTTATGCAGTCGAAAGTAAGCATCAGTTTTTGAAAATGATGTTTAGTAAAATAAATAAGTTAATAAAAACTACATAAATAATTCATAATTTGTTTTTTAATTTAAAAAAAAAATAATAATTAGATTCTCAACACAAAATATCACAAATCACTATTTTGCTTCATCTTCAAATTCTTAATGGTTTAGCTTCTATAGGCGTACGAAAGTGAAGATCTGGTGAAAAATGTTGATTTCAATGTCAAGTTTGGCCAAAAAGTGTTACCCATTATTGTGGGATCACCCTTCTCCAAGTATGCCTTGTTTTGACAGTGTAAGGGTTTGATGCTATAATGTATTGATTTTCACTAATCCACCCACTGTAATGGATCTGTAACTCAATGGATTTGTCTGTAACATAATAAGGTAGATTTAAAATGTGTTTGGGAGTCTGGAAGAGCATGGGTATGGTCGGTGGAGTGATGCACTACGCTGGGCAAAGCACATTTCTATGTGAAAGTGAATAACCATGATGGTGATTCTGAAAACTAATGAGTGTTTGAGATTTTTTTTAGAGGTAATAGAGGGCTTTTGGACCCTTGGGAGGACTAGGAGAGGCTTGGAGTTGTGAAATCCTTGAAAAAACTTGTTTTTGCTTATGTTTTGGAGGGTTTCTTGGGACAGTGGGGTAATAACCTTATGTGGGAAAATTAATCATGAAATAAGTGGTTTGGTATCATGAAAATTTATTTTTCTTGGTGTTTGAGTGGAAACCTCACCTTTAAAAGGTACTTCCTTTGCAAATTTGGGGTAATTGGGAAGCCTTTTGCTAGGTAGGCTAATTGGAAGTCAAACATAGTCCAAAGAAGTCACCCCTGGTTCTGATGTATGTTGTGTGCCTGGAACTAGGTTGATGTAGAGTGGTGGGAACCCAAGATACAAATTGACACAACTTCTCTCAAATATGCCAACCAAGACATCAACCTTCAATTGACTCAATAGGACAATAGGGTTACCTATCGACAATGACTCTTCATTATGACTCCAAATTGAAATTTGATGTAGGAAAAGAGTGTGAACACCTTAAAGATTTCAACATCTTGACATTCAACCTCCTACAAAAATAATATCAAACAAACTCTTCTAAAAGCCACTTTTGACCCAAAATTGCCTTGTAGGCTTCACAAACCAGTTTTAGGGATTTTTCTCACAAACCTCCCAAAACACTTGTCAAAAAAATGATTGATCTAGATATCCATTTCAGTGGTATGATACATATAAAAAATCCACATATTAATCTTTTAAGAAACTTTCCTCAAAACGACAAATTTCACTGTTGTAGGGCCCAAATTAGCCAATTTTACAAAGGGACCCCCTCAAGAACCCACCACCAGACCTCCATGACCAAAAATAGTCTTTTCTTAGTTTTCAAAACTAACAATTATTAAGGTTCAAGGATCCCAAGTACTCATCTCATCAAAAAAATTCAAAACCCTCTCTAGAACCTAGGAAACAAGGGTTTTTAGGCCTCCTTACTGAAACTCTACCTTCCACAACTTTCCAATTCAAACCAACTTCCCAAAAACCTTTTTATATTCCCCCCCAAGCTTAAGGAACCCTCATAATACTTTTTGGAAATTCTGCACCCCTCTTTCTTAGGTCTACACCATTTTTTTCTATGAGAAAATAGGGTATTTCCCCTTAAACCAACATCATTCATGAGGAAACCTCTTCAAAGGGAGCCAAATGAAAGTAGGAACATTCCTTTATGGAAGAATATCAATTTCACATTCTATTTAGACCTTATTTTCAATAAAATATATGACAAAGCATCTAAAAACTCTTGAACTCACCCAAAGACCTTAAGACAAACTGTCACCAAAGTAGATTTTGAAACATGGTTGTAGGTGCCCCTGCACCACGGGTTTGGAATACTGCTAGGGGAAGCATGCTCAAAGGATGAATTTTGGTGAGATCTTTGGAATGTGTATTTGGTTTATTTCAATCAATAACATGTTGATTATAGTGTCTTGGATGTCTGGATAAAGGTTGGTAGTTACCTTCCATGATTTGTTATTTTTCCATGTAAGTTGCAGCATTGAGTTCTTGAATTAGTGAATCATGAACGAATTGAATGGTTCTGAGTTTCTAATCAGGTTTATGTTATGTTACAATCAATTTTATGATGGTTAATCTTTTTTTGAGTCTGACAAAGAGTTGAAGCCAAGTTCTAATGTTTTGTGGAAATATGAAATCAAGTGAAATTGAAGGATTTTGATGAAAAGATGATTGAGTTTGTTGGTTGATCTTCTTCAATTTAAGTTAGGGTTGCAAGTAGCCTTGTGATTTGTGGATCCTGGTAGATGTTCTGCACTAGGTTTTAAATGGTAATTGGCAAGTGTACATAATTGTGTAATTTAAAATGTGCATTAACAACCTAAGGTTATAATGACAAACAAATAATGATCAACAAGGAATATGCAAAACAACAAAAATGAAAGCAATCCATAATAGAATGAAAGAAAATGTGTAAAGACTTCACATACCTAAAAAACCAGACTTTCAAATGGAGGAGTTCAACCCAATTATGTAGCCTTAGCTTCTTCTTTCTTCAAACTCCACAACAATTTGACTTTTTCAAAAGCTTGTTCCCCTCCAAACTTCAATTGTATATCAATTTTCAATGAAATTCAAACTTGAATTGATATTATATGTCTTTCAATGTGGAAACTTTTCTATTTCATGCAAAGGTGGTAGAAAGATCATGGAAAAGGTGGTGGAATGTGAAAAACATGCTTGCACACTTCACAACATCATCAAAAAGCTACTTTTTGTGGGAGCATGCACAAAACCAGGAGAATATGTAGAATGTGGGCCTTGACATCATGGGTATATAGATTTTTTTTACCGTTTTTAGTGGAAAAAAAAATGTGCTCACGTTATAATGCGAACACATTATTTCTTTTTAAAATGGTAACATCTCTACTTCTTCAAAATGCGCACGCGTTATATGAAATATGGTTTTTTTAATAGATTTATTTTCTCCCTCTTTGTCTATACCCTCTATCCTAACTCTATAACTCTCCCCTGTACCCTTATAGTAGAGGAGATAGAGGTGAGTGTGTGTGTGTGAGAGAGAGAGAGAGTGGGAGGGAGAGTGGGAGAGAAAGAGACATTGGGAGAGAAAGAGGGAGAGAGAGGAAAAGAGGGAGGGAGAGGGAGAGAGGGAGAAAGAGATAGTGGGAGAGATGGAGATAGAGAGGGAGGGAGAGAGGGGGAGAGTGGTAAAAAGAGAGAGTGGGAGAGAGAGGGGGAGAGGGAGGGAGAGGGAGAGGGGGAGAAAGAGATAGTGGGAGAGATGGAGATAGACAGGGAGGGAGAGAGGAGGAGAGTGGGAGAAAGAGAGAGTGGGAGAGAATGGGAGAGTGTGCGAGAGTGGGAGAGTGGGAGAAAGATAGAGTGGGAGGGAGAGAGGGGGAGAGTGGGAGAAAGAGAGATTGGGAGAGAGTGGGAGAGTGGGAGAAGGGGAGAGTGGGAGAAAGATAGAGTGGGAGGGAGAGAGGGGGAGAGTGGGAAAAAGAGAGAGTGGGAGAGAAAGAGGGAGAGAGAGGGAGAGAGGAAGGGAGAAGGAGAGGGGGAGAAAGAGATAGTTGGATAGATGGAGATAGAGAGGGAGGGAGAGATGGAATAGGAGAGAGATAGAGGGTAGATGGTTAAGAGTTAAGGGTTTAAGGGTTAAGGGTTTAAATGGTTAAGGGTTAAGGATAGAAGGGAGAGAGACAAGAGTGAGAGAGAGTGAGAGAGAGGGAGAGAGGGAGGGAGATGGAGAAAGAGGGAGAGATAGAGAGAGAGGGATGGAGAGGGAGAGTGTGAGAAAGAGAGAGTGGGAGTGATTAATCCCTCAACCCTCAACACTTAAAACCTAATACCTCAACCCCTATAAACTCTTAATCCCTCAACCCTCAACCCTTAAACCCTAATCCCTTAACCCCTATACCATCTTAATCCATCAATCATCAACCATGAACCCTTAAACCCTAATCCCTCGACCCCTATAGCCTCTTAATCCCTCAACCCTCAACCCTTAAAACCTAATCCCTCAACCCCTATAGCCTCTTAATCCCTCAAACCTTAAACCCTAATCCCTCGACCCCTATACCCTCCTAATCACTCAACCATCAACCCTCACCACTTAAACCCTAATCCCTCAACCCCTATACCCTATTAATCCCTCAACCATCAACCCTCAACCCTTAAACCCTAATCCCTCGACCCCTATACCCTCTTAATCCCTCAACCCTCAACCATCAACCCTTAAACACCAATCCCTCAACCCTCAACCCTTAAACCCTATTCCCTAAACCCCTATAGCCTCTTAATCCCGTAACCCTCAACCCTCAACCCTTAAACCCTAATCCCTCAACCCCTATACCCTCTTAATCCCTCAAAAATCAACCCTCAACCCTCAACCCTCAACCCTCAACCCTTAAACCCTGATCCCTCGACCCTTATAGCCTCTTAATCCCTCAATCGTCAACCCTCAACCCTCAACCCTCAACCCTCAACCCTTAAACCCTGATCCCTCGACCCTTATAGCCTCTTAATCCCTCAACCCTCAACCCTCAACCCTTAAAACCTAATCCCTTGACCCCTATAGCCTCTTAATCCCTCAACCCTCACCCCTCAACTATCAACCCTCAACCCTTAAACCCTAATCCCTTGACCCCTATACCCTCTTAATCCCTCAACCATCAACCCTCAACCCTTAAACTCTAATCCCTCGACCCCTATATCCTCTTAATCCCTCAACCCTCAACCCTCAACCCTCAACCCTCAACCCTCATCCCTTAAACCCTAATCCCTCGACCCCTATACCCTCTTAATCCCTCAAACCTCAATCCTCAACCCTTAAACCCTTAAACCCTAATCCCTCGACCCCTATACCCTCTTAAACCCTCAACCCTCAACCCTTAAACCCTAATCCCTCAACCCTTATAGCCTCTTAATCCCTCAACGCTCAACCCTTAAACCCTGATCCCTTGACCCCTATTTCCTCTTAATCCCTCAACCCTCAACCCTCAACCATTAAACCCTAATCCCTCAACCCCTATACTCTCTTAATCCCTCAACCCTCAACCCTCAACCCTTAAACCCTAATCCCTCAACCCTCAACCCTTAAACCGTAATCCCTCAATCCCTATAGCCCCTAAGTCCCTCAACCCTCAACCCTCAACCCTTAAACCCCAATCCCTCAACCCCTATAAACTCTTAATCCAGCAACCCTCAACCCTTAAACCCTAATCCCTCAACCCCTATAGCCTCTTAATCCCTCAACCCTCAACCCTTAAACCCTAATCCCTCAATCCCTATAGCCCCTAAGTCCCTCAACCCTCAACCCTCAACCCTTAAACCCCAATCCCTCAACCCCTATACCCTCTTAATCCATCAACCCTCAACCCTCAACCCTCAACCCAATACCCTCTACCCTAAACCCTAATCCCTCAACCCTTACACCTTTAATTCCAAAAAAACTCTCTACACTAATTCCTAAACCCTCAACCTTTAAAGCCTCAACCCCTATAACCTCTACCCTATACATTGGACCCTCAACCATAATCCCTCGACCCTATACCCTATACCCTCAACCCTCAACCTTCAACCCTCAATCCTAAACCCTCAATCCTGAAATCTCAACCCTTAAACCCTAAACCCTTAAACTATCTACCCTCTACCCTCTACCCTATACATTAAACCCTCAACCCTCAATTCTCAACCCTCAACCCTTAATCCCTCAACCCTCAATCCTTAAACCCTAAACCCTCAACCCCTATACCCTCTACCCTTTACATTGGACCCTAAACCTAATCCTTCAGCCATATACCCTCAAACCTATACCCTAAACCCTCTACCCTCAACCAAGTAAACCATTAACCCTAAAACCTTCAACCCTAAACCCTTAAACCTTCTACCCTATACCCTCAACCAAATACCCTCTACCATCGACCCTATTCCCTCAACCCTCTAACCTTAAACCCTAATACCCTAGAAACCATCAACCCTATAGGTCCTCCACACTAATCCCTCAACCCTATACCCTCAACCCTTATCAATTTATCTCTATCTATACATCTCACCTCTCCCTCCCTCCTACCCTCTCTAATTGTCTCTATCTACCCTCTCCCTCTTTCTACGTACCTCTCGTTCAATCAATCCCTACCACCCTCTCTCGCTCCCTCTATCCATATCTCTCTATATCCCTCCCACTCTATCCCATTCTCTCCCACTCCCTCTCTCCCCCTATCTCTCATGTCTCTCCCTCCCACCCCCTCTCTCTCTCAGGTCTCTCCCTTTGGCAACCTACCTAGGTAACTCTCTCTTTGTCTCTCTCCCCTCTCTCTATCTATCACTCCCACCCTACCTAGATAAGTCCCTCTCACTCCACCCCCCTCTTTATCTACCTCTATCAGGTCACTTCCTCCCACACCCTCTCCTAGGTCTCTCACTAACACTCCCTCTCTCTCCCACTCCCTCTCACTACCTATCTCTCAAATCTCTCCCCCTCACCCCTCTCACACTCTCAAGTCTCTCCCTTTGGCACCCTACCTACATAACTCTCTCTTTCTCTCTATCTCTCTCTCTCCCCCCTCTCTCTCTCCCTCTCTCTCAATTGTCTCTCTCCCACCCCCCCTCTCTCTCTGCCTCCCTCTATCCCTCCCACCCCTTCTCTCCCACTCCCTCTCTCTTAAACTCTCACTTCCACCCCCTCTCCCTCTCTCCAGACTCTCTCTCTCTAAATTCTCCCTCCCTCTAAAGACATACGTAAATACATACAAACTTAAATACATACAAGCATAATACATATGCACATACAATCCTACATCCATACAATCATACATACATACATGTGTAGATACAATCTTACATACATATAGGCATACATACAATATACATGCATGCATACATACATACAAGCATGCATACATACATGACATACAAGCATACATGTACATACAAACATACAAATATATCAGCATACATTAAATAGACTAGAATTTAACATAAAGGAGGACATAACATGCTCGCGTTATGTCTTAGTTGACATGTTTCCTGTAGAAGCAAGAAACCATGTCAAAATGGAGATATAACATGAGCATATTATAATGCACTTGCGTTATATCTTACTTTGGGAATCCCCGAGCCTAGGATTGGTATTTGCCTTGGAATACCAACCCAAAGGCTTGGAGGGCATTCCCAATGACCAGAGATGTGTTTTTACAAAATCTACCATATTTCACATAATTGAGTTCGTACTTACCATCAGGATTGCATGTGGTTCAATATAAAAAAAAATGAACACATGGGTAATGTTGGGTTGTCTCTTAGCTATCCAACGATGTAATTTTTTTCACTTTCTACCAATGTTAAGCCTTTCATCCATAATTTATTTTGTTTGTATGTCTCTTTTTTGCCAAAAAGCAATTTTTGTTTTTTTCATTATAAATTAACCGTTCATCAAATTTTCAAATAAATTAAATTTTTTGAAACTAGACTCCATTCTAAAAATTTTAAAAATAAAATTAAAAAATTTCAATTAGTTTCCAAAATTTGTAGGGGTAGCACAGCCAAAATTTTGTTTTCAGGAAGTGTCCACTTCGAAAATTAGTAAGAAAAAAATATTCATTAAAAAATTATCAGAAAAATCATGTATCAACTACATACTATTAGCTAACTTCTAACCGTAGCAATTTTAAAAATACTAAAAATATTTTCACCATATGAGGGTTGTACAAGAGTTTCTATGTTATGTTTTTTTTACTAAAACAACACCAATTTGTGTACGTCCCTCATTTGAACCCCTTAATCTCAGCCATTTTCAAAAGAAATTAGTAGTTTAGAAAGTAGACCTGGAGCACTTGAATCCTTCTTTTTGTTCCATCTCAAAATTTTGATTGTAAGTATCCTCAATTTCACGTCCAAGGTCAGTATTTCCTGATTTCATAAAAAAGTTGTTGGGAACCATCTTGGTGCGCTTACCCAACATGTTTGTATTGATGATGTTTTGTTGAGCATTATAGTAGGAACCTTGTTGATGTTGTTGTTATTGTTGGGCATACTACTGAGCTAACTTAAGGATTTTTTTTGTTGTTGAGCCACAAGGGCTTGTTGTTGTGCTACTAAGGCTTCTTGGTGGGCTTGATGTTATTTTTGTGCTACTAAAGTTTTTTGTTTTTGTTTTTGTTGTTGTTGTTGTGCTACTAAGGTTGCTTATTTTGTTACTAAGGCTACTTTTTGTTGTTGTTGTTATGCTACTAGGGTTGCTCGTTGTTGTTGTTGTTGTCGTTGTTGTACTGCTAGGTTTGCTTGATATTGTTGTGTTGCTAGGGTTGCTTCTTGTTGTTGTTGTTGTTATTGTTGAATTGTGTTGCTAGGGTTGCTTCTTGTTGTTGTTGTGCTCCTAGGGTTTCTTGTTTTTGTTTCTACTATTGTTGTCTTGCTAGGGCTACTTGTTGTTGTTAATATTGTTGTTGTGTTGCTAGGGTTGCTTGATGTTGTTGCTCTTGTTGTGTTGCTAGGGTTTCTTGATGTTTTTGTTGTTGTGCTACTAGGGTTTCTTATTGTTGTTGTGTTGTTAGGGCTGCTTGTTGTTGTTGTATGACTTGTTGATATGTGTTTTGTTTTTGTTGCAAGGCTAGAGCATGTGCTTGCAATGTAGGATTGGTTGGTTGTTGGGACATTTGTGATGGGTTGATGTTTTGCATGGGTTGTGGGTTGTTGATGAGAGGTTAGGAGTTCCCTTGGTTTAACATTCCTTGCAAGATGGTGGATTGGGATGGAGGAATGTAAGTTTGAGGTCCCATTTGATTTTGCATGATGAGGGCCCAGACCATGGGGAAAGATGATGATGTGCCATTAGGTATTATGATGGCAATGGCACATTAATGCCTTGAATCCATTGATTGAAAGGATTCTCATGATTGATTTTTTAAGGATTTCCTTATGTTTGGGATGTGGTCAAGGTATTACCTTGGTTGATGGGGTTCATAACCAAGGGGTTTTTTAGATTTGGGTTGGTGATGGATGGGACATATGTGTTTTGGGTAACCAATGGGATGGATGAACTCATTGGGGGATTTGATAAAGATGTCCCATATTGTGTTGAAGGTTGATTTTGCATAAGGGGATTAACTTGCCCTTTTGGATCCATTTGAGACACTTGGTCTATAATTCCTTGCATGATGTTGGGAACACTTGCGGTACTTGTGGGAATGGATGAAGAGGGGTACCCTTGATATTTTGAGGTTGTCATGGATTCATGAAGTGTAAGTGGTTTATGTTGATGTAGAGGATTCTTGGGAATGGGGGGAGCACCAAATGTTGGTGTCTAAGTGGTGTTTTGGAAGGATTGGTGTTGAGGGTACCCACAAGTTTCCAATGGAAGAATGTGGCCAAAGTCCTTAGCAAGACTAGGAGTTGGTGTGTGACTTAACCCTAGCAATTGAGTTGTTTGAATGGCGGATGAATTCAAGCCTTGTGTCAATGATTGCACAACAAAAGATGGAGAAATTGGAGCTACATTTTCTAAGGCTTGATGTTCTTTTTTGTACTCCATGACTTCCTCCTTAGTAATTCCAAATGGGTTGTTTGTAATGTCTTCTATCTCATATGGCCCTAATGGCGATGAGGGTTGTTGTGATAGGGTAACTTGACTTCTTGGATCAAATTCTTGAGGATTGGGATTACTTGAGGTGAATGTGACTTTGGTTTTCTCCATGATTCACTTGTGTTGTGATCATGTTTTTACCATAAATTTTGGGTCACCTATGGGAGAGTTGTGTTGATACTTGTAATGTTTAAACTCTCTAGTTGACTCAAATCTAGGTAGAAGGGATTCTCTAAGTTGCTTTATAGCAATGGTGACAATGGGAGATGAAAAGATGAATGATATGGGGAGTGATGTTTGTAATAATTTTGGTACAACACTTGTGACTTAAGTTTGATTGTTTGATGCTTGTATAGAGGATTTTTATGAACTTGTGAATCTTTAGGGTAGACTTGTGACCTTCAAGATAAACGAGTTCAAAGATGATAACTAACTTAACCAAATGCATGGAAAATGATTCATTTCACATACAAAGTAGTTAAGTTAAGGTTTGGGTTGATAGATGTCTAAGTTAAAAAAGTGTTGGTGTGTTCAAAATGTTTTGCAAAGTTTGGTGAAGTGAAGGATGGAAGGTGAATTAAATGTTTGACCCAATGTTGAAGTAAAGTGAACCTTTCTTTTCCAAGACCAAGGTGGTGAGAAACATGCTAGACCTCTAAAGTTTTCAAACCCTAAGGACTTAATTATCAAGGATAAGTTCTTTTGAAATGTGTACATCTAGTTAATTCATGAAATAGTGTAGAAAATGTCTCCTTAGTGATTTATCTTGGTTGCGATAATTCCTTAATATATGTCTTCTAATATACTTTGAACTATGATGTCTAAGTTTGAAATAGCGACATGTAGACCTTCATTTAGGGATTTTAATTTTGTGAGAGATAATTTAAGACAAGCCTAAGATTATGAAAAGGACCAATGTTTGACTTAAATGAGGGGCTCATATGGACATACAAGTCTAAATTATTCATTGAAGGGTGTCTATAAAAATTCCTTATCAAAATGTTCATGTTGCGGTAGAGATTCACAAGGTGCTTCTTGATGGATTTTAAATAGGATGGATAAGTTTGAAGTGACGAAATATATACCTTCTCTTGGGGATTTTGATTTTGTGAGAGGTCATTTAGAGAAGCAAAAAATTATGGAAAAAAGAGGATATTTATTGCCATATGAGAGGTGGTAATATGGGCCTTCCAACCACAATATCAGCGTGTTTCTCTTGTTCATCTAAGATGTATGTTGTGTTTCTCCACTGGGTTAGTGTTTCCTTTGTTTTAAAAGTGAAGCTCCTCAAACTACTAATTATATTTATTTGTTCTCCCTCAATTAGTTCAAATTTTGGTTAAATGATAGCAAGCGTAAGGTTTGGTTGTTCAACCAAAGCGATCGAATGCCAAATGGTCATGTGGGGTTCAATTTGTCAATTATCTTGCTTAATGAGTTTCTTTTTACTAAAAATACTTGTCTTGCTTAAGTTTCAAACTGAATGTCTATGTCAAAAACATCATTCATTCCACAAAGTCCATTTTGTGGAAAGGATGAAGTTAGGGGCATAGTTACCTAGGTTAACTTTGGGAAGTATGGATTGAGATGTAAACCAAAATATTTTGAAGTCTCTAAGAATAAATCCTTAGGAAAAGCATCAATATTGTATCCATACTTAGACCAAAGGGTTTGAAATTTTGAAAATACATTTTGATGTTTGTTAGTAATTGTTTTAGAACCAAGCAAGTGTTAAACTAAATCACAAGCATTTACAATCCTAGGTAGAGTAGGTACATATTTCTTCTTAGGCTTACCATCATCGAAAGAGATGATTAATCTGTGAAGATGAAATGGAAAAATAGGCTATGTTAAGGAAATGTAACATCTTGACATGCCTAGCAAAAGAGTCCCTTCCCCATTTTCTTTATTGCCTCAATAAAAAACCGGACATGGTAAGTAACTTCTTGGAGTGGTGCTACTCCAATGTACTACCTTAAAATATGTTTCAAAATTGGACTTGGTTAGCCACTACAAACAAGGATTCTAATGACCATATTCGGGATAAACTAGTGCCACACACACAATGATTCACTCAATTAAGAGACCTCCAAGCCCTTATAAATATCTAAGGGTTTTAATGCATCACAATGATACTAGGGGAGACATTCGTTGATATGGGACAACCACAACCAGCCGGTTAATGACTTTAGTCACAACTGATTATTTATATAGTGAACCAAAATAAAAGCACCACTTGGGTCATTCCCTCTCACAAGTTGGGAGGTAGGCCCTCTAAAGGTAACACATGTTTGAAGTGTAAAATGCTTTTCGTCACCCAAGATTTCCAATAGGTGCAAGGGGAGAGGATAAGTTCTTTCGAGAAGAAAAGGTATACTTTTGTTTTTCTCTTCACCCAAGATCACACGAAGTGCAAGGGGATTGGATACATGCAATAAGAATACTCAAAAAAATTAGACACATGTTCATCTTAATCCATCATAGCAAAATCAGTTCATTTTAAGCACCAATTTGAAGTTTTGGGATTGTATTGTCCAATTTTAAACTAAGCATAATGATGTGAGGGTTCAATTTAAAGCCCAAAAAGAAATCTAGTTTGGTCCTAAAACGTGAAATAAAGCATCATAAATGGATTATAATTGCCCCATAAGTTTTGAAACACTTGTTACAATTATAATTCAAATGACAATATGCTTCTTCACTTCAGATTTTATTGTCCAAACCTACAAAAATAGTTAGCCTAAAAAACCAAAACGAAACGTCAATGACATGTTAGCAATCAGATAAAGTAAAAAATTAAAGCGCATGTCAAAATTCAAGTTCAATTTTTTTTACCAATAAATCTCGATGTTGAAATCAATTATGTCATTGAATTTCATCAATAGTGTTGCTATATCGAAGTTGCGTTGTTGTATGGAAAAATCGAAAGTGCCACTTTGCAGTAAATAGTGACGTAAAATGTGTCACCATATCAAATGCATCACTATATTAAAATTCATGCTACATTAAAAAATTAGCTTGGTGTCGCTATTTAAATGTGCGGCACGATGAAATTTAATATGTGTCACCAAATTAATTATGCATTGCTAAAATAAAAAACCCAATGCATCATTGTATAGTGATGCATTATCAAATGCGTTAATGAATCTTCAATAGTGTTGTTGAACCTGAAAACACAAGAAAAACATAGATTTGACAAGAAATTCATCAAATTGGTTAGTTCATTCCCTCCCTCTAGCACCAAAATGTGATCAATGACTTAGTATAGGCTGACTACACTTGATCCATGAGGATTCAAAGCATAATTAAGCCAATAAACATCAATCCCAATAAAATAATTCAATGAAAACTAAGTTAAGAAGCCATTAAAACTAACATATTAAAATACGAAAGCTTCAAAAATACCTATTCTAATCCATTGAAACTTTTCCTATTAAGGGAGTGGTGTCGCATTGATGTGGAACGGCGTCGCTTTCCCAATCCCTTAGATAATGAGCTTGTTTCAATTGATTATATTGAAGAGAATCGATGAAATTGATGAGATATGTGTATGAAGACATGATTTAAAAGCTAAATTAACATGATGAATGATAAGTTATTCTAAGTGTATGCAGTGCTCGAAATATTGAAACCCTAATTATAAAATATGCTAAATGTATGCACCTAAGTAACCATGAAATCCATTAATGGATGTTCTAAGCTAATATGTATGTAAAATGACCTAAAATTATTTTAAAACATGAAATGTTAGTGCAAGATGAGAGTGATTTTAACAACATAGATTTACTATTAAAATATGGATCCCTATTCAATAGATACAAGCTCTTTTTATAGAATAGGCAAAATAAAATTGATGGTCAAGATCAAAAGGATCAATCAACGGTTAGAATGAAAGGAAGATGGAGGCATGGATCATGCATTCCCATCAAGGGTTAAGAATGCAAGTTGATATTTAATCAAGGTCTTACATTCATCTAAATAAACACACTTTCAAAACTTGCACAATAAGCTTTGTTGAAAGTTTGTCGCAAAAAGGAATATTCCCTTTTTCAAATGAGTAAAGAAAGATAATATTCTCATGGGTGAGGAAAATTAGATATTTAGTTAATTAAAACCAACTTAAATTGTGCAAAGGACAAGGAATATTCCATGAGAATATTCCCTTTTTGGAGGAATGTGCAAACGAGGAATATTCCCTTGCAACTGGGAGGATTAAAATATTTAATTAGTAATTTGATAATTAAATAAAGTTTCAATTATGAAAATTAGGGGAATTAAGATATTCATTAAATAAATGATTTAATGAAAAGAAAGGGAGAAGTGATATGATATTTAATTAAATAACTTAGGGTTATTTAATTAAATAAGAGGACTTAGGGATTAAATTAAATAAGTCGATTTACTCAATTTAACAAGATGAAAGGTTAATATGAAAGGGGTGAATTAACCTAATTAGGTCAATTAGATTAATAGATGAAAATGACATAATTAATTAAATAGCTAAGCTAATTTAATTAATTAAGTGAAAAGAGGATGGGTTTTTAGGATGAAATGTTGTTAGTATATCTTATTCAAGTGCATGATGTCATTTAGGATATTTTTAAGTGTCTACAATAGTATCGCCTAGACTGTCATTCATAGAAGGTGGAAAGGTCCCTCTTCTACCTCTTCCATTTATCATTCTCAAGATTTATTGGATAAGTTTATTGTACAAGGTTGGGACCCTTGTTCCTCGCTTCTTTCCAGTTCTATGCTCCAGTAAAAAGTATCGGTCTTTGTTTTTTATTTCCTAGTCTCACTTTTGGTGAGATTTTTCTTTCTTTCCTTGGTGATTGTTCTGTAATAGGTTCGGGACCTTTCCTATTTTACATAATAAAAACATGGGTTGATTCTTAGCTCAAAATTCTACTTCATTCTATAGGAAGTTAAAAAAAATCTAATCACTTTTGAAGACTTACCAATTTATGTAGTTATTTGGAACAAGCCTAAAAATTAGATTGATATGTTGTTCTTTCTTTCTTGCAATATGTTTTGGTATGTCAAACTGAGCACCAACTACTACAATTCTATCAACACATTTATTCTAATTTCTAGGAATAGTCTGGATGCCAAATCCCTAAAAGACCTCAATCAAATCAAAATCTTTATGTTTGTAGGATTTGAGTAGATTATTTTAGTGATGCTTTGAGTTCTAATTTGGTTGATGACCAACTCACTATATCCAAATACCTACAACAATTTGATATTTTTTGTGCAAGTTGGAGGGCTTGGGTGAGGTACTTATACTTAGCCATGCCATTCTGCAACTGAATTGAAGTTTGAATGAGAAGAAATACATATAATCAATTAAAGATACTAGTGTTACGCTATTAACACCAATACCATTTTATTTCTTGAACCATCAAAAAATGGTTTCCATAACCCATTTGTGTCTCTTGATTCTTCATGAGGTTGGGAATAGGAGTATCTTTCTCATGTATGTAGTAAGTTCCCAACCTAGTCTCCTTTGCCTCATTAAATGGGTCAAGTTGGAAATAATTTCCCCATTCATCTAGTAAACAATCAAGAAACTATTCTAGAGGTGTTACAGCATCATGAATAGTTCACTCTTCCCCTTGATCATGTAATTTGCATTTCATATTAATGGGGTTGAGAGTATGGGGTCCAATGTGATTTTTTTGCAATTGGATTTTCCTATATGACACTTTCGTACCATATCTTTTCTTGAATAACATGTGGGACCAATTAGAATATATGAACCTACCATTTTTGGTAGTGAAGTCTCTAGATAACCAAATATCAAAAAAAGAAGGGAAATCAATAACTGATATATCTTGCAATACAGTAAATCCAAGGCATGCATGTAATGTCAATTTTAAATCTTTAATGAACCCTAATAGTTTAACAATAATTCCATCCAATTATGGCATATTTAATGTCAAGAAAATCAACTACCTTCTTGGGCACAATGAAAGTACTAGCCCCTGAATCAATCATATAATTATGAACTATATGATCACCAATAATCAAGTATAGGTAAAAGGGAGGTGGGTTACTGATCATACTTGAATTCCTTTCTCCCTT
The DNA here is from genome assembly GCA_007115665.2 of Sequoiadendron giganteum. Taxonomy (NCBI): domain Eukaryota; kingdom Viridiplantae; phylum Streptophyta; class Pinopsida; order Cupressales; family Cupressaceae; genus Sequoiadendron; species Sequoiadendron giganteum. The sequence continues at coordinate 384,463,010 of CM021102.1, forward strand.
GGGTTGTTCTTGACTGGTTGGAACTGTATCTCCTTTTTTTGACATATCATTTGGTCACTTAAACCCTTCCAGAGATTGTTGTAACAATTCCCTTTGGGATGGGATAGATAGAGCCTCCCACATGGTCACTTTCAAGTTAGCCTTCTTCATTTGATCAAGTATATTAAAAGGAATGTTGCTAACCTTTGAGGAAAATTTTAGAACAACAATATATAACATTTTTTCTTGACTGATTCATGGTTGATCTTGTGCTTTATTTCTTTTACTAACAATATAATCTCATGGTAACACATTTACATTACTTGATGTAATAGAAATTGTAGTATCTTGTAGTAGTTGTGAAGTTGATGGCTGGCCCATTGTGGGAGTTATCCCACTATCCATTTCTCTTTTCTTTGACCTTGTGTTATGAGCCACCGCATCAAAAATTAATTGGTTTAGGCCACATAAATATACTTCTTCTCAATTGAACAATGTAGAATCTCCTAGTATGTGTTCTTTTCTAACAACAGTTGCTTGGTTTATATCAAATTGTTGTCCTAAATTTGAAGGTTCACTTTGAACCATTAAAGCCTACACAAATTATCCATTCTTATAGGAATTTTGATTATTTGGTTGATTTTATGAATAACACCATGTTTGTCTTCTTGAGCTAAATTGTTTTGAATTGAAAAAATAGCTTTTTATGTTTCTGTAGCATTGGTATTGATAGTGGTCAAGGGGTTTACATAATTCCATTGGTTTTTCCCTTGAGATGGCTATTTATTTTGCTAGTAACTTTGACATTAAGGTTAGTAGGATTCTCTTTATAGTCACTAACTCATTACCAAAATTTTGTAGTAAGGATTTAGACACATGCATTTCATTTGAAGGTGCAATAGAAGTAGGTGGCTAATTAGTAGATGCAATTAGAATAGGAACCAATATAAGATGATGTGGTGGATATTCTAGGAATAGAGGCATTGGTGGACTTGGAGCTATTCCCCCACCTTTATAAGACAATTTTATGCCCTTATGACAATGGCGTACATGTATTTGGAAAATTCACTCCATCCATAGACTATATCATAACAAAAAAATCACCATTAAAGGCCCTTAGGTAGTATAGGATGGCGTGATTTGGAGGAGGTTTCACCAAGGCAGTGATTCTATCCAAAGCCTTCTAAAATTTGAAGTTAAAATCTCTCATGAATTCATGGGAAACCCTCTTAATTATCATCAATTGTTGTACAAGTGATAGGTGATCACTTTTATCTTTAAATTATTCACACAACTTTAACCCTAGCTCATCCCAATTTTGAATGGAGTTAGTCTACAAACCTATGTATCATTATAATTCCTCTCCTTTCAAGGATGTGGCTAGGAGTCTAACATCTACATTATCTTTTGTAATATTGTTTATAGAGCATATATTGGCTACATCTTGATTATGTTCTATTGGGGTAGTAGTTGTTTAACTAGTAAAATAAGGTATGCTTTTGAATGCATTCATTGGTATGCCATCTTTTTGAGTTAACACAAGGGGGTTTCCACCATTGAAGGTGACAAATTTTTTATTTTTGGGTACTTGACCATTAGAATTAATGTTCTATTTATATGGATGGCATGAGTCCTAAGCTACAATATTCTATTGGAAGGACACAAAGATTGACCCCTAGGAGATGGTGTTGTAGAAATTCTATCTTTTCTCCTTGATGGAGATAAGGATTGTCTAATTTTATCCTTGAAGTAGATGATGATAGTTCAATGTATTGAAAATTACCTCATGAAGATAATTTAGTATGAACCTTTGGCATGAAATCTGATGCCTGATCTAGAATCAAGATTTCAAAGTTCGCTCAGTAGGGTCATTAGGTGCCTTAGGATGCCTCTTTATGGTTGAATGTGTTGAGATAAATACCACATTCTCAATAGGATGAACCAAACTCCATTATAATGGTCCCATTAAGTGTGCTTAAAACTATTGTCACTTAGAATTACATGGTCCTACTTAATTTATTGTTTAGTATTCCAATGAAACATGGGATTGATCTTTAGGTGTAGGACCCTTGCAATGAAGATCAAACATTTGGAGAAGGTTGAATTCCTTTTTAAACCAAGTTTAGTAATGTTGGTTCAACCCACCACTGAATAACCCCAAAACTACCCTAATCTAGCAACTTAGAGAGAGGGAAAATTCAATGGTATAATTTTCATACCCATGTCAATTTCTATGTAATTTGGGGTCTATTTTTAAAAAAAAATCTTGATACAATTACATGTCAAGATGTGAAACACTTTTTTACTAATTTCAACTCCTTTTCTATCCCCCTTCATAATTACACCTATTCTTTTACAATTGACCTTATTCCTATCCTATATATAATCATTTTCATATATTTTCAACATTTATTACTTGTGATCATAGTGCAAAAATATCATTTGCAACCAATCAATTATAATTGATTTAGTATTAAATAGATTGTGAGACACTAACCCTACAATCCATGACTTGAACTCACCCACCATAAATCCTATTCGTCGTGTTCAGTCAAACATATCCTTCATTGGTACACATACACCCTTCCTCCACATGAAAGTGTTATTCAATTACATACACACTACCATTAATAGAATGCCTCAAATAAATTATAACTAATGCAAATTACAATGCATTACAATGATTGCAACTCAATATTATGCATGTTTCAAAAGAATACATTGCATAATATAAATAGTATACTAATCAAAATAACATATAAATGCCTACCACGGATGTAAGATGATTGGAAAAACATAAACTCCAAATTATTAATAGCACATGGATGGTCTGGCTTTACTTTCTGGCTTGACATCTCCCCGTGGTCTTCCATAATGGATGTTCTGTACATCAATTTGGCATCTATCTACTTGTTCGTGAACTTAAAAAACAAAATTTAACTCTAGCCTAGCCTGCGGGCTTCTTGTGCTTCCCTCGTAGCCAAAATTGATCTTCCTGTGCTCTGCATGATCTGAGTACCTTCACCCGTTCTCAGAAAGTGGAGAAACCTGGATCTTATTACTAAATATAGATCTGGATGCTGCAGGTTATTTAATACGCAGGGCAGGCGGAGAGATTCGAATGGTTCATGGAACAGAGTCTAGTTTGCATTCTCTCTAACGAGAATGTATTTATTTTTGTGAATTACACTAGGCACCATATTAATTTTTTGATTATATTCTATTATTCAGCTATGGTTCTTAAAGTGGCGATGGTGACTGTAAAGAACACCATACTTAATCTAAACGTTCCACATACAATGCTTAATACAAATATGAGAACAGTTGAATTCAGAGGATCTGAAAGCAGAATAGAAATTTCAATGGAGTTCATTCTAAATGGATCTGAATGTTTAAGAGAACTTTCAATGAACTTCAATTCAAGGCAGTCTCAGATTCTGTCTTCAATTCCATACTATTGCACGAAATTAGCCTTCATTTAGATGTGTTTGGATGCTTCAAAAATTCCCACAAGATGAATACATATGAAATCTCCATAAACCTTTCAACTTGTGGGCTTGGTTGACACCGAGACCCATAAATTTCCCCTCAAAATTTGGTTGGGTAGAAAGCTTTGATGGTGGCACCAACAAAAAATAATGATGACATCATGATGATGTGGTGGAGGTAACAAAATGAGGTGTAGGTGAAATGTGGGAGATTGGACTCCATGAGAACCTTATGAAACATAGAGTGGTAATTGCACCTCTAGAAAATATCTGAATCGGTTAAAATTCATCGTAAAATTGGATGGGAGTGACTCTTGCAAATGAAAAAAAAAAATAGTCGCTATTGGCCTTAGTTAAGAAATCCACACCATCATCAACTAGATGTGAGAATATTGCCTCAAGCCTCTCACAAAACTCATACTTCAGACATTTTAGCTTTATTGACCTAAATGCAAAAAAAAGTCACTTGCATTGGGCCCACACTGGAAGGAAATCGATACATGAACTTTACCCCTACCTTTGAATTGGTTCACTTGGAAATCTCTACAAAATTGGGTGCATATGAAACTTTTGCAAGACTTCATATTGTTGACCATTAACCTTCATCCATATGTTTACAACATGACATTCATCTACCCACAATTTTATACTTAGTCAATTTTTAGCTTTAGATAATGTGGGAAATCAGGCTTCATCTGCAGTTGCAGAAAAATCATTGGCATCCACCTCTATCATTCATATCCAATTCACTTAAACAAAAATCTTATTGGATGACATCACCTTCCCTGCATTGTGAAAAAACCATTAGAACCAGCAAAGTATCCAACTGAAACAAGGTTCAAGTGCACATGAAAATCTCCACAAATCTTCCTTAGTGGCTTGAAATCCTGCAAATAGAAGAAATTTGAAGTACCATAAATATTCCCCACGAAGATCAATAGCATGTTGAAAATCCACAAGATCATAACTTTCTCAATTTTTATTCAAAATACACCAAATTTGAAATGGGATACTCATCTGGCTTCCTTATAAGAATGAACACTAAAAATTATAGCACTTAGCTAATCTTGAGATTCTTAAACTTGGACAATTAGTTAAGGCAAGGGGTAAGGAAGGTCATAATTAGAAGCTTACAAACATAAAATATGACCAAAATAATATCTCTAAATTTTTTTATAACTAAGGTGGGCATAAAATGTCATCAACACCCATTACACTTTGAGCAGGTGTGATTATATGATGATGAAATCAATCTTGGTTATTCCTAAATCAAATAAAAGTAAACAAGTACTCATCTTATTGTCTTAATGGATTGTAATCAAATGACATGGAAGTGCATAATATTCCATGTCATCATATGACCACCGCTAAATAGAGAATTACCAAGTTACCACTTTTTGTATATACAAAATTTCTGAACCTTACTCTCACTTTCTCATTTTTCTAGATAATCAAGTAATTTTTTGATTTATGATTATTTCATTTGTGAGAGATGTTACTCATTGTAAAAAAATATATATTTTATGGGTTTCTATATAGCATGATGTCAAAAATGAACAAATATGAAGACATATAATTTGATCTATTACATTACATGAACCTGGGTATTATTTTTATGATTATATTACTTCCATCCATTTTTATGAGAGATCAATTACTTTATAATACACGTACATTTTATATTCACATGCAACTTAGAGAGAGGGAAAATTCAATGGTATAATTTTCATACCCACATCACTTTCTATGTAATTTGAGATCTTTTTTTTTTTTAAAATCTTGATACAATTACATGTCAAGGTGTGAAACACTTTTTTACTAATTTCAACTCCTTTTCTATCCCCCTTCATAATTACACCTATTCTTTTACAATCGACCTTATTCCTATCCTATATATAATCATTTTCATATATTTTCAACATTTATTATTTGTGATCATAGTGCAAAAATATCATTTGCAACTAATCAATTATAATTGATTTAGTGTTAAATGGATTGTGGAACACTAACCCTACAATCCATGACTTGAACTCACCCACCATAAATCCTATTCATCGTGTTCAGTCAAACATATCTTTCATTGATACACATACACACTTCCTCCACATGAAAGTGTTATTCAATTACATACACACTACTATTAATAGAATTCCTCAAAGAAATTATAACTAATGCAAATTACAATGCATTACAATGATTGCAACTCAATATTATGCATGTTTCAAAAGAATACATTGCATAATATAAATAGAATACTAATCAAAATAACATATAAATGCCTACCACGGATGCAAGATGATTGGAAAAACATAAACTCCAAATTATTAATAGCACATGGATGGTCTGGCTTTACTTTCTGGCTTGACATCTCCCCGTGGTCTTCCATAATGGATGTTCTGTACATCAATTTGGCATCTATCTACTTGTTCGTGAACTTAAAAAACAAAATTTAACTCTAGCCTAGCCTGCGGGCTTCTTGTGCTTCCCTCATAGCCAAAATTGATCTTCCTGTGCTCTGCATGATCTGAGTACCTTCACCCGTTCTCAGAAAGTGGAGAAACCTGGATCTTATTACTAAATATAGATCTGGATGCTGCAGGTTATTTAATACGCAGGGGAGGCGGAGAGATTCAAATGGTTCATGGGACAGAGTCTAGTTTGCATTCTCTCTAACGAGAATGTATTTATTTTTGTGAATTACACTAGGCACCATATTAATTTTTTGATTATATTCTATTATTCAGCTATGGTTCTTAAAGTGGCGATGGTGACTGTAAAGAACACCATACTTAATCTAAACGTTCCACATACAATGCTTAATACAAATATGAGAACAGTTGAATTCAGAGGATCTGAAAGCAGAATAGAAATTTCAATGGAGTTCATTCTAAATGGATCTGAATGCTTAATAGAACTTTCAATGAACTTCAATTCAAGGCAGTCTCAGATTCTGTATTGACAGTTTGTCCAGTCTGAGTTTTGCCTATCAATATAAACCATAGACAACACTTGTAAGTCATCATCCCTGCCGTTCAAATAGAAAACTAAAGACACTTAATAGTTTGGCTCCTTTTTTCTTGTGCTAAAAAAAAAATCACCAAACATCATCCTTTGTTAATTTGGACATATCTCTGCATACTTCTTGTTTCTGCTTAATCTTTTTATATTCGAATAGTTTTTGCAGGGATAGCGTTATGTATATTGTAAACGGGTCTTTCGCTGCTTATGTATTGTTGATGACAAAATGATAAGAAAGAGGGATAGTGGAAATTAAAGCTCAGTTTGAACAATTCCTTATTTCTATAGGTGAGGCCTACCTGGAGCAGTGGCTATCACGATGCACCATAAGCATCGATGGCGGATGCCTCCATAAAATATGGAACTGTCAAACTTGTCAGAAACGGGCGTGTCTGTGAGATGGTTCGTTTATTGTGAATAGACAGGGGCAACTGCAGTGATTCTGCTCAAATTGTACCGCTCCGTCAATAATACTAATAAGATTAAAAGTTATTAAAATTTAATCTATTTATATATTAATATAAAAGTTGAGCTGTCCAGAAGTTTTAATAAATATATTAACTTTTAATAATATTTTTATGGATCTAGGAAAATTCATCGTCAGCAATTTATTGTGGGAAAATTCACCACCAGCAATTCACTGTGGGAAAATCCATTGTCATGACAAATTCACCGCCATCAATTTATCGAGACGGAAAATTAATCGCATTAATGTTTTTTAATATATATATCATTGTCTTATTGTATTATATAATGTATTTATATAAATATATTAAATAATTTATTGCATATATAATATCTTATATATTATATTATATATTACATACTATTATACTATATTATATTTATAATATATTATATAGTATATTATTATTTATATATAATCAATGTCTTATTATATATAAATGTATAGTATATTTATATCCTATATAATGTAATAAATTATTATTTCATAATTAAAATAAATCGTTATCTATCTTTAATAGATATATTCTTAATATATAAAAAAATGATTACCAACATTTATATTAATATGGATGTGTTACATATCATGGTAAAATATTATTAGTGGTGTTACATAATACTAGAACTTGGTAGTCTGACACTCAGAATTTTTTTAATTACAAATTAGTATCAATTATGCATTGTCATTATTAGAAGTCCCCACTCTATGTTTTATGCACTATATGCCCCTTCCATCTTCCCCATTTCTTCTGCATAATTGTGTTACGTCTTAAATCTGCTTTAGGAGGGAATTGAATATTATTGTTTATCAAGGATATTATTGTAAAATGTAAATTATGATACATTAGAACTATTTCTGGTAATTGCCATCAAACAAACAAGCTAGATATAGGATGTGATAGTGATAACATTCCGCCTATCTTTGGGCGTGCTTGGTGGCTTGTGGTATTTGTTATATTTCCACGTCAAATTTACCTAATGGGTAGTTATTGGTTTGCATGTCAAGTTTATTTTGCTTGGGGATAGATGAATATTTATACACACCCCAACTTTTCATTCCATTTTAAGTGTTCCTCAATCAGGCAATTTTTATATAACCTCTATTTAAATCAAAAGATTAAGTATTAAAATTTGATCAAAATTGTTAAAATTAGAAATCAAATCTTGACAAATGTAAGGTCCCTCACACCATAAGAAATGAGGTTAAGATCATGTTGCATCCAATTTTGGGCGTGGACTGAGTACTCTTCAGTCTTTGATTCTTAGTTGAAATATAAAAACAATTTGGATTTGACATAAAACTTCACAAAAAGGAATTGAACAAAATTGAAGGATTACATTAGTTTTGAAGTTTGTTGAGTAGATCTCTTAAAAGAGATTTGGTGGAAACTCATATATGAATGTGACTTAAAATGAATTATTTATTTAGGAACATAACAATGTATTATTTTAATTAATTGTTATTATCTTAATTAGGGACATAACAAATTTTAATTTTTGTATTGTTAAGTAGATGTCTTAAAAGAGATTTAGTGGAAACTCATCTATGAATGTGACTTAAAATGAATTATTTATTTAGTGATATAACAATGTATTATTTTAATTGATTGTTATTATCTTAACTAGGGACATAAGTTTTAATTTTTGTATGTATTTTAGTGACATTGATAGATATGTGAATATAAAACCATCCTACCATTTGTTTGTGTTGATTGAACCGCGCTGCCATTTGTGTTGTGTTGATCCTGTTTGACCTTTATTCACATGTACATAACTCATATCTCATATCTCATTATCTAGCATATTTTTATTTCATTAGCATATTCTAGACACAAAAGTGCTCTAATCATATGTTCTATTTCCAAATTTTGAATTTTTTGTATTTGTCACTTTTGGAAGGGGCTAGATCATCATATATGAGAGGAACTTAGTGTTATAAAGCATTCAAATTACATATAATTTGATTAAAAGGGAAGGGAATAAAAGGATGGTGGGTCTCAATTTTGTATAATCATTTTAAAAATGTTTCATTGGTCTTCATCGGTATCTTGTGTTATACATGTCTTTGATTTTGTGAAAACCAATACAGATTTGATGAAGGCTAAAAAATATTCTTACTCTAGCACAACAAGCTTTCAAAGGTGTTCATCAACATTGCATGTCCCTATTTAGATGTCTAGTGAAAATGAATTAAAAATTGTAGGTTTTAAGTGCAAAGGATGCAATTATAGGTTTTGGATTTTGTTGTAGATCTAAAAGTTGACTTAACTATTGTACTTATGTCCATAACTTTGGAGTGTTAGATTTAGTCACTCATAATGTCTACATATACTTTAGGACTATGTTTTAATACACAATGTTTGTTAGTTATAATAAGACATTGAGTACGTGAGATACACATGTTTTGATCTTTTCCCTTTTTTAGAATTTTACTCTTACATTTATTTATATTTTACTATCATGTTCTAATATAGAATCATAAGTCACACTAAAACACCTAAAACCTAAGATACACATTCTTATTCCATTCTTAATTTTTTATTTTCTCTTGTACATAAAAGAAGACTTAACCCTCTTTTAACATTTAGGGTACATCACCCCTTTTTTTTAACAAAAATAGATTAATATATTATTGCATGAATAATTTATAATCTAGTGCTTGTTATACCTAAGTCCCAAAAAGAGTCCAATTGATCAGAATACTAAGTAAACAAGTTTTTAAACAACATGAGAAGCCAAACAACAAGAGAAATACATACAATATGTGAGGAGTCTTGCTCATTTAGGCAAAGGATGTGCCTAAAATTTAATGGTCGATCTTGCCTATGAAGCACATTTTTCATGACAACCAACAATTCAAAATTGTCTTCCATATATATATATAAAATTCCCCTTTTATATGATAGTTATCCTAGAATGCCTAACTATAACCATGGCATCCCTACTATCCTTTATATTGCAATAGACAATCAATTCATATATATATATAGACAATCTATTTGAAATTCCTCTTTTATGTGAGTTTTTCTAGAATGGCTAAATATAACCATCACATCCCTATTATCCTTGATATTGCAATAGATAGTCAATTCATATATATATAACATCTATTGCACCCTGTTGTGTGTTTACCTAGTCACTATTACTATGATAGGGTAAATTACTACATATGTGAATATATTTGGAATTCTGATTGGAAAATACATATGGTTGCGCTTTGTTTATTTGAACCATTGGAAAATTATGAATGAATGTTTGTTTCATTTGATGTTATAATAAAATGGATATTGGGAATGAATGGTTATTGAATTTGATATTCTAACTATGAAATGTATAATGCAAATGCTTGCTTTGATGAACGACTGACTACTATGAAAATGTGTTAAGTTGGATGCAGATAAGAGTCAATCCTCTAAAAACGAGGGGAAGTATTACTTAGGAGAAGAACTTGGTCGAGTAACTTGTAATGAAACCCAACTAAGCTTACACTCATTCACTTATAGAATGGTTGAGTCAAATCATAGTTTGGGGAATTGGTAAGTCATCCTTTAGTATGTTGTGTTTGCATTAGGAAGGATTTTGATTTCTATTGAGAGCATTCTTGGTTTATGTTAAGTGCTTGGTGCATGTGAGTTCTTTGTATTGCTATATACAATTGATGTGCATGTCGATGATAACCCATACACGTGAGATAATACGAACATAAGTATACATAGGTAGACGTACCTATGCACACTCATGGACGAATTACTCATGGGCAAGGGGATATCGAAAGGACAATAAGACATGTATGTATATATGTATATATACACCACATGCATATATGCCTATGTGATTGATTGTATAATCAAATGTATATATATATATGAGACATGCATATATATACACATGTCAATATATGCGTATGTGTTGACAAAAAAAAATGTCCATACGAGTATGTCAATATATGTATATGTATGTATACATGAATATATATATATATTGTAAATGAAATGTTAACTTGATTTCATTCATTCAAATAACGAATGGATTATTTAGACAACCTTATTTGAAAAAGAATATATAGCATTTAATACTATTTAGCAATGTTTATATATATATATATATATTTGTGAGGCCCAACCTCATCTACAGATTGTGTGACACCTTGATTAGTCAAATTATACTATTTTGGTGACTAAATAGATAATTGAACCTAATTCCATGCTTAATGTGGTGATTATCCTATGAACTAGATTAAATAACTATCGTGACAAATGTTCTTTATTGAAGGTGATTTGGCAAACTGTTAAGAATATATGTGAGCACATAAGATTTAGATTCAAGTGTACTAGTATCATGTGAAGAATACATTTAAATTGATATGAGAGAAGAAATGACATGTACCTAATATTGGTTCGAATGAGTTTCTAATATGTTTTATGTTACTTGGAAATTGTAATAGATAGGAATGAAGCAAGAATTTGAAAATCATAAAGAGGTTGCAAAAGGATCATTAGCCAAGCATCATCGAGGTAAATTAAGACTACTCAGGTTAATGACAGGTATACCTAAGGTAGGTTAGTAAGGAAAAAAGGTATAAATTAGATATTGAGTTTCATGACGAATGTTATTAGAAGAAAGAATGTCCAAGGGTAAATTTAGTTGCATAAATAAATGATTTAGCTAAAGTTATTCTTCATTATTATTATATGCATGCTCAATTTTTTTTATCTAGCATAGGATTAGAAAATGAGTGTATATATATGATTCACTAACTATTGATAACATTCGGCCGATCCAATGCACGTAGATATGTTCCTTGATTAAGGAGGCAGATGTGCTCCACTTTAGGGCAGAGGGCAAAATGGGTCCCTTTTCAACATGTGAAGATGAATTGGTGTGTGACAGATAATAGGATGTTCGAATTTTTAAAAAAATATTATGACCATCCACAAGTGACAGGATGACGTAATGGTATATTTTTTATTATTTTTGGGTCCACATGGACCTCCACACTTTACCTGCCCTACTTTGGACCCGAAAACCCTAAATGACTCCTTCAAAATAAATGGATTTTAAAAAATTGATGGTAAAAAATACACTAGCCGAAGTAAAAAATTGATGGATTTGTGAGAATTTTTGGAAATCACCCTGCTTACCGAAATTTCTACATAAGTATGCGAAGGAAAAGGAGGTTCCACGTTAGCAACAGCATAGCCGCTTCCTCCGTGCCATTCATTGCCCTGTTCCACAAGTCTCCTAAATTGAGAAAATCAAAAAAATAGGTTGCAATTTTTTTACAGCAACCTTCGAGCAAATTTGATATGCCTCTATAATTGTGTCTGTTGAAATAACACAATTATAGAGGATATCAAATTTGCTGGAAGGTTGTTCGAAGGTGGATTATCCTGCCACGCCGCGGGACCCTGAAGAGGCGAGCTTGGACGAATCTAGGGTTTCGGAGGAGGAAGGGTTTGCGCTGGAAGAGTGGAAGAAGGGTTTTGGAAGGGGTAGTAGATTCGAACTCGGGACCTGTTGAACCCTATTGTATCTTCACTGAATGGTGGAGAGCTCCTGTGGGTGTGTTGAAGACTAAAGTCGGCCACGTGGGGACGCTGTGGTCGATTGCTATGGTGGCCGCCGTTATGGGGGTTGTTATACTTGGCCGAAGATGGTACCTCGTCAGGAGCCACAACAAAAAGCTTGTCCGGGGCAGTTTCTGCAGCACTTGTTTTTCATTGCTCTAAACCCAGTTTGTGACTCGGTGCTTTAAATAGGAACGGGTTAATACAACAATAAACAAGGAGTTTCCAGGTCGCGTTTTATTTGTAGAATTTAGAGAAGCTTTTGACTCAGTTCCCACACAACTGAATTGGCTAGTCCGGTTTTACTTTCTGGCTTGGTATCTCCCTGTGGTCTTCCATAAAGGATGTTCTGTACATCAATTTGGCATCTATCTATTAAAGAGCAAAATTTAACTTTAGCCTAGCCTGCGGAGCTTCTTGTGCTTCCCTCGGAGCCAAAATTGATCTTCCCAGGAACATAATATATTTCCAACTCCTCTGTGAGGATCAAACTATTGAGCAATTATGGAATCTTACTGTGCTCTGCTTGATCTGAGTACCTTCACCGTTTCTCAGAAAGTTGAGAAACCTGGATCTTATTACTAAATATAGATCTGGATGCTGCAGGTTATTTAATTAAGGGAAAAAAACATAGGAGGTCAGTTGCGGTCATGCTTGGTAGATATGAGAAAAGGTTTTTAACAAATAAAGTCTTGTTTAGCATAATATATTCATAGCGTGAATGGGTGGCTGATATAAGGATCCAACTTGGCATTGGTATAGAATGCTCTGCTTCACGTTTCAAAATTGATCATGGTATGATTGCAGAACAAGAATAATCAGAAGTGTTAGCATATTATCCCTAATAAAATTAATTGGTCCAAGCAAAACTAACTTGATCTAATCTTTGTAATTTCTTATCTTTGAGGTGTCACTGTTTCATTATGTGTCAGTTGTACTGGTAATAATCTAGTGCAAATATCTGAAGGTTCCATGTGAACAATCGGGGTTGTAGCTTCCTGTCATGATTATCAGATTCAACTGAACCAAGTCATACTAAAAATATACAGAAAGAAATATGCATAAGTAAAAGAAATCAAATAAAATATTAAATAACCCATATGGCTAGTTCAATGTTTAAAAATTCACATAAATAGGAATATGAAAAAGAGTTCCAAAGAAATTTAATAGGCAGGGCAGGCAGAGAGGTTCAAATGGTTCATGGAACAGAGTCTAGTTTGCATTCTCTCTAACTAGAATGCATTTCTTTTTGTGAATTACACTAGGTACCATAGTAATTTTTTATTATATTCTATCATTCAGATATGGTTCTTAAAGTGGCGATGGTGACTGTAAAGAACACCATACTTACATCTAAACGTTCCACATACCATGCTTAATATAAATATGAAAACAGTTGCATTCAGAGGATCTGAATGCAGAACAGAAATTTCAATGGAGTTCATTCTAAATGGATCTGAATGCTTAGTAGAACTTTCAATGGAGTTCAATTCAAGGCAGTCTCAAATTCTGTCTTGACAGTTTGTCCAGTCTGAGTTTTGCCTATCAATATAAACCATAGATAACACTTGTAAGTCATCCCTGCCGTTCAAATAGAAAACTAAAGACAATTAATAGTTTGGCTCCTTTTTTCTTGTGCTAAAAAATAAATCACCAAATATCATCCTTCGCTAATTTGGACATATCCCTGCATACCTCTTATTTCTGTATAATTTTTTTATATTTGAATAGTTTTTACAGGGATAGCGTTATGTATATTGTAAACGGGTCTTTTGCTGCCTATGTATTGTTGATGACAAAATGATGAGAAGGCATAGTGGAAATTGAACAATTGTGACTTCTCCCCAAGATAGCCTTTGCCAGCACAATTAAAGCTCAGTTTGAATAATTCCTTATCTCTATAGGTGAGGCCTACCTGGTTGCAAGTCGGCCATCGGTCTTTCTATATCTAGCTTAATGCTTTGAGCCATGAAGCATCTAAACTCGAAATTCTCATCAATATCTTTCTTCAAGTGAAAATGACAGGTAGTAGACAATCTTTCCTGTAAAATGCATGTTTTGTTTAAATTAAATTATTGAGGCATATGATGGATAAGGATGTAATCTGCATAAGTTTAGTTCAAAAATGTGAGTGGCTGGGGTTGTAGGTGTCGTCTTATGGTAGATTCGTAAAGCAGAGAAAATGAATTGACATTTGATGCATTTTTTACTCTCTCATGTGGTTTTATCTAGTCAGACGAGAGAGATTCAATTTTATATTCCTTTCCTTTTAATACGGACCCAATGCTAACTTGCTACGCCTACAGAGAAATTATCAGTAGCATAAAATTAGTCTTTATTATCGCTTTTTCTATATTTATTTTGTTTTTCTGATGAATATTATAGTGCCTGTGTCATATAAAAAATTCAATGACATAGTTTCAAATGGAGCAAAATAAGCCAACAAAACGAGTGAAACATCATAACTGTTCTGACTTCTGGCCACAGTAGCTAAGAAGCCCCGTGAAATTTGAACGAATTGTTTTTTTTCAGGCGATAAATCTCTGTACTATGAACAATGATCGAGATATTTAATACGGGTAGTTTTTTGTCTTGTCAGAGAATTACTCAATTGATGTTCCAAGCTGTTCGTTTGAATGAGGTATTTTTTGCTGTGAGAAGGGTTCCAGTTATTAAAGCTCAGGTATTATTTGGGGGTTGCCAGGATATGGTTTAAGCTCTTTCATCTTTAAAGTATGTTGGTGATATATGATCACTTCTGGAAGAACGTCCTATATAGCATGGTTTCTTGCAGAGCCTGGGCTTGCCTCTGAGGGCAGGGAGATATAGCCGCTTGTGGGTTGGAGCTGAATGAATCTACCTGATAAGACTCAGATTTTCTTGGCGTGTCGTAAAAATATACATAATACTAGAAGTTGATAGTATGTCACTCGAATTTTTTAATTTACAAATGAGTATTAATTATGTATTGTCATTATCAGAAGTCCCCATTTTATGTTTTATGCCTCTTCCATCTTCCCCATAAATTGTGTTACGTCTTAAAGCTGCTTTAGGAGGAATTGAATATTATTGTTTATCGAGGATATTATTGTAAAATGTAAATTATGATACATTGGAACTATTTCTGGTAATTGCCAAATCAAACAAACAAGCCAGATATAGGATGTGACTGTGATAACGTTCGGTCCATCTTATATTTCCAGCTCACATTTCTATATGTCAAGTCTATTTTGCCTGGGGACAGATGAAATATTTATACACTGCAACTTTTCATTTCATTTTAAGTGTTTTTTCAATTACTCAATTTTTACATAATCTTTATTGAAATAAAAGTATTAAAGATTAAAATTTGATCACAATTGTTAAAATTAGAGATCAAATCTTGTTGAGTGCAAGGTGGATAATGTACTCAATCCTTGATTCTTAGTTGAAACATAAAAACGATTTGAATTTGATATAAAACTTTACAAAAAAAAATTGAACAAAATTAAAGTATTACATTAGTTTTGTTTTAAGTAGATCCCTTAAAAGAGATTTGGTGGAAACTCACATATGAATGTGACTTAAAATGAATTAGTTATCTAGAGGAAAACAATGTGTTATTTTAATTAATTGTTATTATCTTAATTAGGGACATAACAAATTTTAACTTTTGTATTGGTAAGTAGATGTCTTAAAAGAGATTTGATGGAAACTCATCTATGAATGTGACTTAAAACTAGCACTTACACCTATAGGAGGTTCAAGGGATACGCCGATAGGAAATTAAAAGTAAAATTTAAATGTATTTTAATATTATATAATAATATAAATCTATATAGGCTCTAGAAATTTCATATTTTTAATTTAACTTATGTCAAATCAAGCTTCTCTAAAATAAAAGTCAAACATAATTAATTTATGTAATTAGTTTTATTTTTCAACTTAGACTAGCGTGGCTTATCAAACCACAATTTAATCTAATTCATTTGTTCAATTGAGTACTTATGGTAAAGGATATTTATTATCTTCTATTCACAATTCAATGAGATTTGCATTTGGTAGCTGCAACTAAAAAAATAAGTTTTTGGTTCTATTAATTTGCCTCTTATGATAGCATTAAATAGCAAAAGTTCATTTTTGCATTAGTAGACAATTAACAAGAAGGAAACATTAAAGACACGAAATGCCCAAACATGCAAAAACCATATCCTCAATTTCTCTCATATCACTTATGATTCATTAGGTGTTCATGGAAAATGCCAATCCCATTATAGTGGGCTAAGGAGAAATACTAGGTTTCTAATGAAATGAATAGGACACTTCTATTGTTGTGCCAATTCTCACCTTACCTGATTTGCACAAGCAATTTGAGATTATAACCACCACCCACGAGTGAGACAAAAACCTCCACTTTGTTAACCATTTTTTGGTCTTGCAATCGTGGGACATTGTCTTCATCACAATTGCACAAAATTAATTTGCCTTTCTCAATAACTATGAAGTTCTTCAACTTGATGGACCAATTATTGATCATCTTGAAAATTATAATGCTAGAAGTTGATATGGAAAGCATACTTCAACAAAGTCTCAAGTCACTTCAACATCCACAAGTCTATTGTAGTTTGTACTACTTCTAGCATACCAATATTTATGCTAAGGATACCAAATAGAGAGTGGTAGTCTAGCATGTTCCATCGTTTGATCCCCTAATAGAAAGCAAGGGATTTACACCCTATTTATTAGGCAATGATGAGAGGAATTTGTTCTTACGCCCACCTCTTATATTAAGCACAATTTTGATGAATTCTCTATGTCGATGCATTGTTTTTCAAAGATGATTATTGTTGTGCCACAATAGAACAACAATTCTAAGCAAGGTGATTGTTAAACTCTTCTTTGCACATGTCTATGTCATTTTTTTCTAGAGACATTATTTCTAATCATGGTTCAATGTTTCTAAGCACCTTTTACAAGACACATTGGTGCCTTGCAGATACAAAGTTTACCATGTTTATGAGTTTTTCATCCACAAATTGCAATAAACGTGAAGTTCCATCCCTAAAAAAACAAAGTTTACCATGTCTACGAAATTTTTATCCACAAATTGTGTTAAAAATGAAGTTGGCAACCATGTCATTACACATCTCCTGTGCATCTACAATGGCAAGCATTCACACACTTAAAGTGCAATTCTTCCTTTCATCCAAAAAATATTGGAGTGCTCAACAACTGTACTAAATTTAGACCCTTAAAGTTTTGATTGGGCTTTCAACTTCTAGAGTCAATTGAGGTCCTTACATAAAAGACAACTTTGAATAGATAAAGCACAACTTATAATTCATGTTTCTATGTTTTTTTTCTGATTTCAATACTGAGAGGTCATAGCCTTTGATAAGTTTAAGCACTTAACAGAACCATGAACACTTGGAAGTCACAAAATAACCATCATAGAATTCTGAATACATAACAGTGTAAAAGGAAATAGGTTGTGAGATGAAATAAAAGGGCATCTTGACAACCCGACTTTACAATGTTTGTGATAAGCTACAAAAATTTTACTATGTAAATAGTACTATGGGAGATAGTCCTATAGTGATCCATATCTTCAGCATTAGCCTAATTTGGCATGACAAATGGTGAGGTGGTGGTTATTCTCTTTTAGAGTTGTCTTTTTCCTTTGCGGTTCTACTCTCTCCAATATATCTTTATGGATTACTTCCCAATAAGTATGATAAAATTGAGTTGGGAAGCCTTAGAACATAGGGTTTTGTCACTGTCGAGGGGGAACATGACATCTCTTATTTTTTTCTATGTTGTTGGCCAAATTGGAGTGAAGAGATTTCCACAAGGAAGTGGCAATGAGAAGTGTGAGCCTATATTAAAATAGTAAATCAAAAGACAGTAAGGAAAATGTTTAAAAATTGTAAATTAAGGTAGAACCCATGAGAAAAGATATGAAGGCATATGTGGAAGCTCTAAACTAGCTAAAACATGCATCCAATTAGAAAGAGGAGGAAAGAAAGTCTTAGATTGAAGAAGATAACTCATGAGTCAGAACACAAGAAGCCCATCAAGGACAAAGGCACAGTCAATGATGCCGACGAGAAATATGAGTAGAGTTTGGAAGAATGACAAAGACCCAAATTTTTTTTAAAGATTGTTTGATTTCATTTATATTCCTAATAAATAAACTCAACAGATAAGTGGCCAAAAAGGAAAGGAAAATAGGAAATTTTGTGAAAAATAAGCCAATTGATGAAATATCGGTCATACCCTAACTGTGCCCTTATGACCTCACACATGTTCTCCATCTGGTTGATTCCAACATCATTACTGGCCTTCACGTGCAACACTATATTAATACCCAAGGAGCTCTTGGCTGGTTTCTTCAACACCTCAAGCAAAGAAACCTTTTTTTTGGTTGTATAGAAAATGTACCTCCTTTGCCATAAAAACCATAATAGTTTATGGAAACTCATACCCTAACAACCATATATTCAAAGCTGATGATTTTAAATAACGCAAATCTTCAGACTGTTGAGGAGTTGCAGCTGTTATTGCTTCACAAGTGCCCCCCAAGTCTTTCCTGTTCTGTTTCTAGTGCACATACAACGTCTTCAATATTTTAGTGAAGCTTTCAATATTTAGTTCATAGCCACTAGAGGCTTTTGAGGTCTTCAAGCTCCCATTTCTATCTTTTGCTATTTTAAACCTTAGGAAGACAGTGTGAATCAAAATATGTGTAAAAATTGGTATTGAAATTTTAATATAAGAAAGTGTTTTTCAAGAAATGCTATTAATTAAAAAGTTGTTTATAAAATAGAAAAACCATATTGATAAAATTATGGCAAATAACCAAAAATAAATGACTGGAAAACAGTGAACATACACTTACAATTGCTCTTCTGCAATCGTCTTTTAATCTTTTGCAAGTGCTTTGACAGTTAGTGACAACCTGGGTGGGTGATCAAATGCTTGAACAAAATGACAGTCAATCATGAATTTTGTTCATTTATTTACACTATTTTGTACAATAAATCACAACTAGCAGTGAATCAAATATACCAATCTTCATTATGACCAGTGATTTAGATCGACCTACCAGATTTATATGTATTTATTGTAAGATTTTAAAGATTTTATCTTTCAATGCATTCCATTTATCTATAGGTGTCGAGACTTGTCTTCCTAGATAGGTATGATGGTGTGAGACTGACAAAATACGATTTGGAATGAAATCCGATTTGATCGCAAGTAAATGAAATCTCATTTGATTTGACACAATTTCTGTGCTGTTGAGATTTGTTTCCAAACATAAAGCGCGTTAGTTAGAGACCATCGGCAACAATCTGAAAATGGTTTATCCACAAACAAGAATGGTTTACAAGGGTGTGAGATAGGTTTATCAACTGCTTGTGGTTTGGCAAGTACACAATAAAAGCCTATCAGCTAATGAATTATTTATTTAGTGATATAGCAATGTATTATTTTAATTAATTGTTATTATCATAATTAGGAACATAAATTTTAATTTTTGTATGTATTTTAGTCACATTGATAGATATGTGAATATAATGAAAACAAACCATCCTACCATTTGAGTTGACCGTGTTGAATTTTATTCACATGTACATGCACTCATATCTCATTAGCTAGTATACTTTCATCTCATTAGCATATTCTACACACAATAACGCACTAATTATATGTTCTATTTCCAAATTTTGATTCTTTTTACATTCGTCATTTTTGGAAGGGGCTAGATCATCATATATGAGAGGAATTTAGTGTTATAAAACATCCAAATCACATGTAATCTGATTAAAAGGGAATGGAATTAAAGGATGGTAGGTCTAAGTTTGTATAATCATTTAAAAAATGTCATTGGTCTTCATAGGTATCTTGTGTTATACATGTCTTTGATTTTGTGAATAACCAATAAAGATTTGATGAAGGTTAAAAAAATATTCTTACTCTAGCACAACAAGCTTTCAAAGGCAATCATTAATATTGCATGTCTCATTTTAGATGGGGTGATCCCACAATAGTGGTTTACAATTTTTGGCCAAACTCGACACTGAAATTATTATTTTTAACTAAATCTTCACATTTGGGCACCTATAGCGGTTAAACCATGAGGAATTTGAAGATGATGCAAACTAGAGTCTCATCACATTTTGTCTGTAGACTCTAAAAATATTTTTTTCAAAATTTTTGGAATCAGATTGCACTTCTTTTTCCATCTCCCATGAAAACCAGTATTTTTCAAAAAACAACATTTTTAAAAAGTGACGCTCACCGTATACAACATAACTTTTTTGTATGAAGGATAAAATTCTATTTTTTTTGAATTTAGATTTGTAACTATGATATCTAGCACTTTCATTTGGTCTCATGATTTTTTACTGAATATTGTTTCCTTAATCAAGTTTCGAAGTCAAACTAATTGCAATTCAGACATAGGTGGACTGCATACAACATAACGTTTTATGTATGTATCGAAATTTAATTTTTATTTCTTTAATGGATCAAGGACATCAATACCCAGCACAAACATATTTAAAAAAAAAATATTTTGATAATTTGCTATTTTTCCACATGTGCAAAACAAAGAGCTTGATTTTCGGTGAAAAACCTATGTTTAATAAAACTAAAAAAACACATACATAATAAAACCAAAACATATTAAAATTTTATTCGTTGAATAACTCATTCTGAGGACTACCATCTTCCAGTTGGGTTTGTGAAGTATCCTCCATTTTCATCCTCAACCCGAGCTTCGAAGGGCAAAAATCTGCTAAAATTTGGTGGAAGAGGGGGAGAAGGGCAAAAAAGGGGGTTCGAGCGAACCCACCTTTGAACGAACCCCCCTTTGCTCGAAAGGGTGAAAGGGGGTTCATTTGAAGGGGATTTCGCTTGAACCCCCCCTTTTTTTGAATTTTCCATTCGTTTCTATGAAGAAACGTGACATCATAGGGTTCGAGTGAACCCACCATGCAAAAGGGGGTTCGCTCGAAGTAGGGGTTCACTAACAATAAAGAACAATGGAAATTAAAGTATAAATAAAAGAACAAAGGAACAATCTCACCAAATTCTTCATCAATTCCATGAATCACCTTTATTGCACTTCTCCATTTTGTCGTTGTATAATAATTGCCCTCAGATTTCTTAAGTATGCAAATATGGCCTATTGATAATGATTAGCAAAATATCAAAGATTCTTAAAGTCACTTCCTAAAAGTATAAAGATTTCAGGAGGAGGAATAATGACGAAGGTCAAGCCAATTTATAGAAAATTGATTTTTGAATGACCGACTTAGATTCAAAGACAAATCAACGATTGAGATTAATGAATGTCATGCGATAGAGATTCAGTGTCAGTAATAATGTGGGTGAAAAAACATAATTGATGGAAATTAAATTAAATAATAATATAACCTTTAGTTGAGACTGTTCAAAATTCAAAAGAATAAAGATTGCATGTAAAAGATAAAGAAGAAACATTGTGTTTGAACGCATGAATTAATTAATTAATTAAATAAATTTATTTAATTAATAAAAAAATTAATGCAGAAGAATTAAAACTAGATAACTGATTAATTAAACGAGAAGGTTTATTCGCCATAAACAATCAAATATTAAACCAGGAGATAACTGACTGATTTAATTAAATCTTGACTTAAGTTGTAACTGATTAATTAGATAACTAAATGATTATCTAATCATAGAGGAATATGTTAGGAATAATTTTTTTATGAATCAAATGGTTATTTAATTCAACATTCGAAATTCAGAGATTAAATTAAATAAATAATTTAATTGACTGGAGAAAAAGTTAAAGAATAATTAAATAATTTGAAATGATTATTTAATTATAGTCAGAAATGTGATGAGGGTAAATTAAATAATAATTTATTTAATTTTAGAAAGAGGATTTATTAAAGAGCGACGTAATTAAATAAATAACATTTATTTAATTAATCAAGATTGAAATAAAGGTAATAATGAATTAATTAAATAATTAAAGTTATTTAATTAATAGAGGATAGGTGACTTTAAGAAAATAATTAAATAATTAACATTATTTAATCATAACCATGAAGATGAGAATTATGTCGGAAATGGTGTCGCAGGCCTAGACCAATTTTCAGTGTCTATAGTTTGCCCCTCTTTGATACAATGTCATTCCGGCTTTGTGTCAAAGAAAATCAATTAAAACACACCCATGTCGTGCCCCTATGTGAAATAGATAAGAGTATGCCCCCTCGAGAAAAAGGACAATTTAAAAAAAAAAATTTGAAAAAATTGGAAATTGTTCTAATTAGGTAATTTGATAGTCAAAAGTTCGATGGTGGTGAAAGAAATCGATTTTGAAGTGGTTTGGTATGCACAATGGATGTTAGATCTTGGTAAATAGTGCGCCCAATATAGAAGGTTTGGGAAAAACCCTCCTAAAACCCTAGGTATAAATAAGATTTGGGTGGAAAAACAAATCATTTGCACCCCTAAAGTTTTAGAAACCTTGATTTTTCCCCAAAGCTCTCATCAAGGATGTCGCCCGTTTCGTACATAGAGAACTGTGGTTATTGCATTCGGACATTCAAATGCCCGGTTGATGTACAACACCCAGTATGTACCCCTAAACCATCTCTTGAATTTTTAATTTTCACGTATTTTTAGGCATTTAATTTTTAATTTTCAAATGCATCATTCTATGATTGAAACACATATGCGTTCGTATGTGACACATGTGCTCACAAAACGATGCATATGTGAAAACACGTCTAGGTCAATTTAGAGAATTTAGATAAATCAACGCATTTGCATTTTTGTGCACCGCATTTGTAGGATTGCATCGCATATGTTCATAATAGTGTCACATCTAGAATAATGCACCGCATGTGTTTGTGGAGACGCATTCACATGATAGGTAGGGTAAGTAATTGTGCACCTCATTTGTGAAAATGTGATGCTACATGTGCATGATAAGTCAGTGTGCTTGTCTGTTTGTTGCACCTATATTAGAGCAAAACATCTGCATTTTTAAATGATGCATTTGAGGTTGTGTAACACATGTGCAAGTTAAAATGATGCATGTGATATTTTGCACTGCATTTGATATTAAAACGACACATTTGACTATCAAAATTTTGAAATTTTGTGATGTAAAAAGAATGTTTTGTATTTCTGACATAAACTATAATTTATGCATTTGTAGACTATATTGGATCCGATATACACCCATGAGTCGAGGCCGACAACATATGAGTTGCAAGACCAGTTGCATAGTGCCGAGAGGCGACTGATTCAGAGTCTTGGTTTACATCATGTGACATTCATGCCCATTATTCAGGAAAACCGAGGCATGTTGACAACTCTCTATGAGTTATGGCACTCAAAGACTTCCTCTTTTCATCTGCCTATTGGAGAGGCTACAGTTACATTAGACTAGATGTATATAGGATTTTGAGACTACCAATTAGGGGTGAGAGAGTTTTGTATGATACTCAAAGAGGTTATAGTGAGCTTGCCCATTTTTATGTATATGGTGACATTAGACAACTCAATATTGAGCATTATGAGATTAGATGGCATGTCCTTGCTTAGAGATATGAGCAGATAGATTGTATTTTGTGTACATTGATTGTTTGGATTGTTCTTCCTTACCATCGAGGTCATGGGTTTCCTGTTGGGTGGGGTGAGATGCTTGTAGGGATGTTAGAGTGACATGTTGTATATGCATGGGACCCTTGTCTATTGGTGATGTTATATTTTCATTTGCATGATATAACCTACAAAGAGGCACAATCGATGAGTTGTGGTACCACTCTACTGATGATTTGGGCATGGGAACACATTGTTGTTTTCTGCCCACCAGTGATAGCTAATTTGGATGATAGATCCCCATATGTTTTTTGTTATGTTGGGACTATTAGCCAGAGCCATGTGGTAGATACAAGGTATTGGATACATGCCATTGATACTCTTGTATAGTTTATATGGAGACCATATATGGATTGTGCACGGTGGCGGGATGAGGATAGACATCTACCTTTTTGCCAACTGGCACAGTACCTAATTGGGAGGACTATTTCCAATGTACATATTATTAAGAGACACCTTCCAGATCGAGTCCTGAGACAATTTGGCAAGGTCTAGGATGAGCCACGGGGGTGAGCTGAGTTTTCTCATTCTTCTAGGGAGGTTCCTCTATGGGGGCCTATGATTCCTGTTGTGACAACTGAGGTAGACATTCATGCATTACAACCTATTCAGTAGGGTTGGAGGGGTGGGGTTGCAGATCCTAGGAACACCGTAGCATATGATGCTTGGTGGGCAGAGCACAGACCCATACCTTATACTGATCCAAATCAGTCGACTCTAGTATAGTGATGGGCGACAAGACCACGAGGTTGGTGTGGTAGCGGGGGTGGTGGTAGAGGTGGTGGGAATGATGGTAGAGGTGGAGTTGGGATAGGTGATTGATGAGGTCGACGAGGCAGGAGAGGTGGTAGAGGACGTGTTGTCACCCATCCGTGAGGAGGAGGGGGAAGGAGAGGATGTTTTGATGTTAGAATTTCATGGAGGAGGAGAGGTGGAAAAGGATGTGGAGCATGTTGTTGAGGAGGTTGGTGGGGAGGAGCATGCTGAGGAGGAGGTTAGTGGAGATGAGATGGGGGAGCAGGAGATGGAGCTCCGAGATAGGATAGTTGAAGAGTTGGATGTAGAGGTGGGAGAGGCCACGATGGGAGGAGGAGGGTCCCAATGATTAGAGGTTGGAAAAGTTATAGGCCCAAGTAGAGGCCTTGGAGGAGAGGGTGAGGGAAATGATTGTTGAGCGAGATGCTATGCAGATGGAGAGGAACATTGCATATTTGGACATGGATCAAGCAGTGGCCAGGAGACATGAGACAAAGCAGAGGTTTATAGCGTTGAGGGCCCTATGTACTGGATCGACTGTAGCTTTTGCTAGAGATTTGGTCAAAGCTAGTGACAGGGAGAGGTATTATAGGGATTTATATGAGGCAGAGGTACCTCCCAAGAGATGAGCTCCCAGTTATTCATAGAAACACAATGGTAGTTCTTGGACTAGATCACACAACCAATCACAGAGCATAGATGATGTTATAGGACCTCCTAGGGCAAGACCATATGACAAGCCTCCTTATGTACAACGAGCACCTCATCGATAGTCGCCCCCTCAGACTCCGCATGGGAGTAGTGGGAGAACATCTTAGAGACATGTTTATATTTGTAGACATTGTATTATGGTCATAGAGCCTATGAGATCCATTTGGATTGATATATTCAGACATTGTACTATGACACTTATTTTTTTGAGGGATATATATCATTTTTTGCAACAATTATACGATTTGTAGTTCTTTACATGATTATGTAGTGTTCTATATGATTATATAGTTTTCTATATGATTATGTAGTGTTCTCTATGATTATGCAATGTTCTATATGATTATGTAGTTTTCTATATGATTATGCAGTGTTCTATATGATTATGCAGTGTTCGATTTATGCATGCACATATTATGGATGATCATGTTTACGTTATGATTTTTTATCTCCTATGATGATGTATTTATTCTATGTGATGATGAATGCATGGTATTTATAAATGTCATGTATGCATTCTATGTTTATGATAATGAGATGCAATGTGATTTGATTATGTATAATTCCATGTGGATGTATTTATAATATGTACAATTATTAATGGTAAGTGCATGTATTCCATGGTTACCTAGATGCGATAGATATGTATATTGTATGGTGTATTTTTTTTTTTGAAATGCAACATAGATGTATGGTTTACTATGTACATATGTATGAAAATATCTAAATGATGTTTGTAAAATGAATGCATATGAAGAATACTTAATTTTTTTGTGTGTCATAGAACTTTTCCCTTATGCAAGATAGAAGAAATGTTAGCACAAAATAATCTAGATTTTAGTATTAGAAATGGTTTAGAAGAATATAGAATCTTCAATTATTTTCCAAATACATAGTAAACCTTGCATTAAATCATCATTGGGTGGTACATGACACAAATGGATAATAAACACCATGATATGAGATAGACCAAGATGTACAAAGTCATCCACTTGCCAACAACAGACAATCACAGACAAGGAGTGTCTTGACTCATACTAAGGGAAAAATTGCCTTAGCCTTCTTGTCAAGACAAACCACAGACAACAATCAAATAAAAGGACAAAGTCAAGATACATTATTGCTCCTCTAAATCCTTCAGGGGACATCCTCAAGGAAGCTAATAACCTGACTTAAAAACCAAGTTAAAAGAAAATTGATAGATAGTAGCCAAAGAAAAAGAGTCCTGAGACATCATTGCTTCTCTAAATCCTTCTTGAGACATCCTTGAGAAAGCTAGTAACCACACTCAAAGACAAAGCCAAAAAGATAAGACAAACCAAGCCATAAAGTCAATAGCCAGTAAAAATATTTGCCAAAATTTGATTTGTTTACTATTTGGTTTTTTTTTTACGAAGCCTAATTGTAGGAAAGACACATATCATATAATATGTTGAGTTTGGTTTCGATCATGTGACCACCTATCTAAGGCAATGATGAAGCTTGATTGCATAAAGACACATATGGCATGACATTGAGTTTGGTTTCGATTATGTGGCCACCTGTTTAAGGCACTGATAGTGTTTGATTAAATGTTACTGTCTATTGTCAAGAAGGACACATCTTGTACAAGACAGGAGTTTTATTGTTTTTGAAAGTTGCTTGGTTTGACCAGATGACATTGTTGAATTGCTTGTCTTGTTGATGTGTGACTTGTCTTGATGTTTTGAGCATTGTTTGTGTGTGATGGTAGTGTATGACTTATGTTGACTAACATGACATACCCTAAGAGACTGACCTAGTGTGGCCTCAAAGGCTCATTGATTGATGGCCTTGTCTACATTATACACATAGAGAACTCGTAGTTTGACTAGACTTTTACTAATTGAACCAACTAACAAAATATTTACTTAACTTGATGATATTTGATGTGTGTGATAGTGAATGTGATAAACCCTAATGGACTGACTTAGTGCGGCCTTGGGGGCTCATCGATTGATGGCCTTGCCTACATTACACACGTAGAGACCTCATAGTTCAACACGACCAATGAATTTCATGTACAAAGAATAAGTCATGATTTTATGTGTGTGATATGTAATAAACCTAGAAAGACGAGCCTAATGCCTTGGGGGCACATCAAGTGATGGCCTTGCCTACATCCAGTCACAGATGAAACATAGTTTGACTATGTCTATGACTAACTTGACACAATTGATTCTAACTCTATTTTTGGGATTTTTGACATGTTTTGATTTTTTTGTTTTTTTGGATTTTTATCACGATAGTTTAGGACATTTTTGTGATGTTGGAACAACAAGTGCAAGGTCCAAATGACGTAGGTCTATTATTTTCCCCCAGTCAGGTATAAGACCAATAGGATAGAATGGGGATGTGGAGCAGACTTGATGTCAATTGTTCCAAATTATGGAAAGGACAACCATTTATTATGGGTGTAATGATAGGAAAATCAGATTGGAATAATGGTAGATGAAGGAGTGAAGTCGACTACACATGGTGCCTGTTTGCCAAGTTTTCACCATGGTATTTATCCAAAGCATCACTGAATTATTTCTCTTTACTATTTTGTAGATTTTTCAATTTTTTTGGTGTTACAAAGATGCCTGTTTGCCAGGTTTTCATCAAGGTAACAATTTTTTTGTTTATTTTTCTATTTTTTTGTATTTTTATTTGATTGAGACAAAGCTCTCAGACACTATGCATAGAACCTCTTTAGATGAAGGGTGTTGATTGATGATGATAGTGGTTCTCCTTCAGGGGTAGAGAGTTGATATGCTCCTAATCTAAAGGCTTATGTAACAATGTAAGGCCCTAACCATTTTGGTTCAAACTTGCCTAGTTTTTCTCGTTCTACTTGATTCTTTGGATTTTCCATTAAGACCAAGTCACCAATGTCAAAGTGTTGATTCAAAAATTTCCTCTTATAGCTACGACGAAGACAATTTTGATATGCCTGGAGATGATCTAGTGCCTTTTGCCTTCGTTCGTCTAGAAATTCTAACTCATGTAGTCTTGACACACGGTACTCTTCATTGTCAATATGACCTTTCAAAGATACCCTTAGGGAAGTAATTTTGACCTCAACAGGTACGATGGCTTCTGAACCGAATACCAAGGAGTATGGAGTGGCACCAGTGGGAGTGTGAATGCTTGTGTGGTAGGCCCAGAGGGTAGAATTAAGCTGTAAATGTCAATCATGACCAGTGTCATTGGTGATATTTTTTAGGATTTTGATGATTGTTTTGTTAGATGCCTTAGCTTGGCCATTACCTTGTGGATAATAAGGAGTGGAAAAGTGGTGTTGGATATGGAATTATTTATAGAGATGGCAGACTTCTTGATTTTTAAATGGGTGGCCATTATCTGTGATTATGGATTGAGGAACACCATACTGACAAATGATGTAATTAAGGATGAACTTGGAAATTTGTGTGCCTCTAATGTAGGTCATAGGAATAGCTTCAATCCACTTGGTGAAGTATTCGGTTGCAGTTATGATAAACTTATGGCCATTGGAGGATGAAGGATTTATCTTACCTATGAGATCAAGTCTCCATTGGGCAAAGGGCCATGGTGAAGTTATCAGAAAAAGCTCCTGTGTTGGTGAGTGTATCAAGTCTCTGTGCACTTGGCAATGTCGATATTTCTTGACAAAGACATATGAGCCATTTTCCATGGTAGGCCAGTAATAGCCTAGTCTCATAATCTTTGTAGCTAAGGTAGGACCACTAGAATGGGATCCACATATACCCTCGTGTACCACACGTAAGGTTTCTTGTGCTTCTTCAACATCATGACATCTCAACAAGGTATTGTCTAGGGCACGTCTATAAAGGGTATCTTTGATGATGATATATTTGAAAGACTTACGAATAAATGTCCAATGTTGGTTGTTTGAAAGGTCTAAGGGTAGGATTTGGGAATGAAGGTAGTCATATATGTCTTTGTACCATGGGGAATTGGGACCAACAAACTCACACACCATCACAAAATCTAGGACGTCAAAGGCAGGGACCAAAAGTTGTTCTACCAAAAACTCAAATTTAGGCATGTTTCTAGGTATATCCAATAATGAACCAACGGTTTCCATAGCATATGCTGCCCTATTTTGAATGCGGGGTATTTGATGAAAGTTGATGTTGTCAAAATATTTCTTAAAACTATCTACCATTCACTTGTATGGAGCAAGTTTTTCATCCTTAGTTTCATACTCATCATTGCCTTGTCTGACTACAAGCTGAGAGTCTCCATAGACTTGTAAATGTTTGATCTTCCATTTGATTGCATCTGTAATCCTATCATAAGGGCCTCATATTCTACTATGTTTTTTGTGAATGGAAAATAAATTCCAAATGACTTAGGAATTGTGTCACCTTGAGGTGTGACAAATAGTATGTCGGCTTCTGAACCATGATTAGTGTGGGACCCATCAAAGTATAACTTCCATGTGGTTATTTTGCCAATGGTAAAGATGAAATCATTAGGAAAATATACAACTAATGGATGTTCTACCTTGATTGGTTCATCTGCCATTTGATCAGCAATAACTTTCCCTTTTCTATCTTTTCTTTCTACATACTGGATGTCATATTCATAGAGTATCATTACCCATTTGGCCAATCAACTTATTAATGCTGCTTTACTGAGTAGATATTTCAAAGGATCTATCTTTGCGATCAACATGGTTTGGTGGTTTAAGATGTAGTGCCTAAGTTTTTGAGTAGCAAAAACTACTACAAGACAAGCATGTTCTATGTGACTATAGTTTAGCTTATATCCTAACAAAGTATGACTGATATAGTACACTGCTCTTTCATGACCTTCATCATCATTTTGTGCAAGTAAGGCTTATAGCACTGATTGATTTGCTGAAATATAGAGTATGAAAGGTCGTGTACATTTGTAGGTGGCATTAACACTGGTGGTGTAAGTAGATAATCCTTGATATTTTGAAAAGCTTCTTGGCATTTTTCCGTCCATACAAATGGTACCCCTTTTCTAAGTAAGTGTTGGAATGGATGTATCTTATCTTCTTATTGTACTATGAAGAATTTGATAGACTTTAGTCTCCCTTGTAATATCCTTGTAAGAGAGGGGGACCACCCACTGCAAGGTCCCGGGTCACGAAAGGCCAAGAGCAGAAAGGCTACCCTAACTTACCTCAGTTTAAAGGAAAATTAGGATAGGGGGGATGAGAATGATGAGGATTATGTGTCCTTCGACCACTCCGCAAACCCAAGCATTGGAAAGAGACTAGATGAGTCATTTTTAAGAGTCAACTCTACGTCTCGGGTAGCTCTTTTTCAGAGGATAAAATCACAGTTCCAAGATGACAACACAACACACTAGCATCTCATAGGTGCGATGGAATCCGTACGTCCAGAAAACTAGAGAGATGAGGTTAAAACCCCAAAAAAGGACTGACAGTCTAGTTTAGAAGTTTCAGGAAATAAAGAACAAATCTAGGGAAAGTGAAATGTAAATATAGATATGATAAAGGAAGTATATTACCACAAGGGTGACAAAGATGATCTCACACAATAGTCTCCTCACCAGCTTGCTCCAAGATCTCTCTACTTGCACACAAAAAAAGGGGAAATGTTTGGGTTGTTTAGCGGCCTACCTCAGTCAAACCCCCATTTTGGTGTTTTCGCCTCCATGGACAACCAAGTTTGCAACAATGGGAATAATGATAAAGAAGGGAAATACAAGCTACGTAAATAAAAAACACTACAAAGTAGTACGTGCTTACTCAACCAAAGATGATAGAAGAGAAGAGAGGAGCTTACCACCTATGTCCAAAGTGCTCAAGGCTTGTGGAGGATAAAAATGAGAGGAACTCAAGCCTCTGCTACATGGTGTTTGTCCTCACTCGCACTATCAGAGTGATGAAGTAGTGGATTGCTGCAATGGATTGTAAGTGTTGCTACAAAGATTGAATGTATGAATGGAAACGGTGAGAGTGCTAAAATAAATCTTGCCAAACTTCTGCTGAAGAGAACAATGGATGAAGAATATGAAGGAAAGGATGAAAAACAACCATATTTGAGTTAGCCAGCTGAAGAGGGGCATTATACTTTGACTTCCAATTGAAAGTGTTACATCTTTGCAATCTCCAACTACAACAATCTACCAGGGACATAAGCGCACCACATGAGAATACCCAACAGAAATGCCTCCACCGAAACATTAACAGGGTGCCAAGTGTGATGCAAGCAATGGGCTTAAGTGGAATTAAATCTTCGCCTTAGGTTTTCTAAAGTGCAAGCGGGTAAAAGGGAATTTTCATTAGGGGTGCAAATTCATGCTTATACAGTCCTTAGCTGACTTATGTTGGCTGGTGGAGGCATTTCCATTATAGCTTTTACTTTTGTTGGGTCCACTTCAATGCCTCATCTAGAAATAATGTATCCTAGAAGTTTTCTCAATTGAATGCCAAAGACACATTTTTTTGGATTTAGCCTTTTTATTCTTCTAAGTGATTAACCCTTCCATGAGAGTATGCATAAGATCATGGAATATAGTTGCCATGGCACGTTGGTATGTAGCTCCAACAATATGTTCCCCATGGACATGTAAAATCTATCTTGTGTTGGTCCTCAGGTGCGATTCTGATTTGATTATATACAAAGAAACCATCCATGAGGGATAGCATCTCATATCCTTTTGTTAGGTCCACTATCATGTCAATGTTTGGTAAAGGAAAGTCATCTTTAGGACATGCTTTTTTTATATCTCTAAAGTCTATACAGATGTGGATGCCCCCAGATGGTTTTGTTACTGGCACAAGATTAGAAAACCATTCAACATAGTCTATTGATCTGATAAATCCAACATCCAATAGTTTCTTAAGTTCAACTTTGACTAATAAAGCAATTTGTGGGTGCATTTTCCTTAACTTCTGCTTCATGGACTTAACACCTACTTGTAATGGTAAATTATGTAATATAAGTTCAGGATCTAGTGCAGGCATGTTGGCATATGACCATGCAAAATTTATCTATCTTTTTGTAAAGAAGTCACAAAACTCTAGTTGCTTTGTCTTTGTCAAAGATGTTGCAAAGTAAATTATCCGAGGATTATCTTTAGTGTTTATGTTGATCTTGATAGATTCCTCCACTAACATTGGTGAATTTTCCTTAGCAACTAGGAGAATGTTCAACCCTTCATCCTTGGGTGCCTCAGAGAGGTTTTCACCTTTGGATGCATCCTTTATTTTTACTTTTTCATCGTCCAAAGGCACCTTTCGGTTTTCACCTAGGGACTTTCCATTTTCATTGTTTTCATTGTTTTTCTTTTTGTTTTCACTTTTGCGACTGGAAGGGTGAACAGACTCCCCAAAATATGCCATGTTATCCAAGTCTATGGTAAATCCAACCTTGTGGTCACCACTAGGTATGTCATCTCGCAGTCTTATGAACTCAGTGATTGCTTCACCATTCTCAAATATGTCTAAGATGGGGGATGTCTTGTTGATTCCAATCTATAAGTTGGGGATATACAAGGGGCATTTCATCATCAGATTTATCAAAGGTGGAGGTTGACAAAGTGAGGATAGACCTATTGACATGGTCACAAAATTTTCTTACTAACTCCTTTTTGTTCTTTTTCCTAGGGACATGTAGACTCTGAGGTGGGACCACTATAAGGGCTTGGTCACCAGAAGTGGGTTCATTAGGTTATTAAGAGATAGGATCAAGGGTTTCCCAATAGTAAAGCTTGAGCCATTCTTCTTTTTTCAAGGACGCTTGAGCACAGGGATTAGTTGTGTTTGGTGAGGGATTTAGCTTTGGTCAAGTTCCCCAAATAACTTGTCTAGGTCCATTAATGTAGTGGAGGAAAGTGAATCCCATTCATATTTGTTTGAATCAGGGGAGTCATAGTGGAATGGGTCATATGGTTCGTTGGATGTCTCGATATCTTTATAAACACTTACTTCCTCTTGTGATGGTGCCGAGGTACTAGGAATGCCAATCCTAATCGGTTGAAACCCTAGCCTTGGGCCTTTTGGTTGCTGAGAGACAATGATTGGTTCACTCCTTCCATTCTGATGTAGTCCTAACCCACTATGTATGTCATATCCTTTCCTTTGCATTATCATGAAGCCTTTTCCATATCGATCTTTAGATATTTGAACAGATGGTGGAGGGTTTTCATTGTCTTCGTTATATAACCAAGAGGTCACATCTTCTTGATCTATAGCTTCTTTATTTAACTCTCCCCATTTTGTGAAATTAATTGTAGGAGGGACATGTATTGTGACAATAGATTGTCTCCTATCTATTGTGGGTAGACCGTATGACTTAGGAGGAACCAACTGAATGACACAATAGGATGCTTTCATGTGATATTCTCCACAACCCTTATCTTGGATCTCAACTTTAGGAGTGGATGATAGTGTTTGGGATGCATATGATTTGGAAAGAGTTGATGGATCAACATACAGGGATAAGCTGGAGGATGAAGCCTCTTGATTAAAAGGCACCTGTTGTTGTGGTATTTTGCATAGGCTAGTGCAATATTGGAAAGGATCAGGATCACCATCGATTGTGATCTCGGTGTCATTATATGGGAATTTGATACATTGATGGTAAGTGGAAGGGACAACCTTCATAGAATGTATCCATGGTCTACCTAGTAAAATATTATATGGAAGGACAAGATCCAAGACTTGGAAGCTAGTATTCATAACCGCAGGGCCAATTCTAATGGGGAGTGTTACAACTCCCTTAGATGATCTTTCTTCATCATCATATGCCTTAATGACTATGCTCTTAGTCATGTCGATGCATGCCTCTAAGAAACCTAATGCTTTAACAAATTTCAAGGTGTAAAGATTCAACCCTGCTCCTCCGTCTACCAAGACTCATCTAACTTTCGTTTGATGGATAAGAACTTCAAGGTGTAATGGGTCATTATGGTTGGTCATCTCAGTTGAGTAATCCTATTGAGAGAAGGTAGTATGATGAGAATTAGTTAAGTATCCTACCATATCTTTGAAATGATTGACATCTAAAGTGGTGGGGATAGTCGTGTTATGCAAGCCTTTGTCTAAAATGGCTTAGTGATCAAGTGATATGGTCAACAGTTCCAAGATGGATATTTGTGTTGGGGTCTTCCCCAACTGGTCAAGTAAATTATACTGAAGCTTGGAAGATTGTGGTTGTTTCTGTGATGAAGGACTTGGGATGGCTAGCTTAGTTTGGCGTGTGTTGACAACACATTCAGGACTCTCCTTTATGGTAATGGTGTTAACATTTTCATCGGTAGCTCGAATGTGATTTATGATCTTACCTTGGTTATAGTCATACTTGGTATTGGCATAATTAGCCGAGGTATTAGTCTTATTTCCTAAACTGGAGGCTTTTCCTTTCCCATGGTCATGTAATGGATTTGTGAATACCTTGTGGTCACTATTTGTGGTATGTTTTTCCCATTGACTTCTATGGTTTTGTTTTTAACTAAATCCTGAATAATGTTCTTCAGTTGTCGAAATTGTTGCAGACTATGTCCCTTAGTTTGATGGTAATCGCAAAAAGTGTTGTCATCCCACCAAGAGGGTTTAAACTATTCAGGATCATGTTGTTTTGGCTCTTGAGGTTGTATGAGTTTATGTTTTATCAATTCTTTAAAGATTGGCTTGATTGGTTCCCCTAAGGCGATAAACTCACATTTTGGAAACCTCCTCTGTGGTCATTGTTGTTGCATATTTTGGACAAAGTTGGCACTTTGATCAAAATTGTTGGGTATGTCATGAGAGGGGTTGTGTCCTCTAAGCATAATGACCGGTCCTACATGTAAGGTCTTAGCATCAACAATACTATCATTAGTTAAATTTTTGTTTCTAGACCAAAATTTATTCGTGTCGCTGGGGGCATTTTGGTGTTGATAAATTGGATTCCTACCTGTCATCTTAATTTCACCTTTTTCAATGAGGGATTTCTCAAGTATAATTCCTTTTTGTACTAGGTCCACAAAATAAGTACAACAATGTACTCTTAAGTCACTTCTTAGTTTTGGATTTAGACTTTCAAGGAATATCGTGACCTTTTGTTTCTCTGGTATCTCAACAGGACATCGACTAGCTAGACTCCTCCATCTTTGGAAGAAGGTTATGAAGTTTTATCCTTCTTCTTGCGGGGTGTGACATAAGGAAGCTATCATGATTTCATTATCAATGTTAAAGGAAAATTGTTCCAAAAATTTTTCAGCCAACTCACCCCATGATTTTATGTCGTATGGAAGTTTAGAGAACCATTCCAGTGCTATCCCCAGGAGGGTTCATGGAAAAATTCTCATAAGGTACATAGGGTCATATGCAATGTCCATGCATGTTGTGGTAATTCCCTTATATTTTCGAGCGGATTCTTCTTCCCACTATACTTAGGAAAATTTGGTATAACATATCTGTGAGGGAAGGGTGTCATGTATAATGCTATGTCGAAGGGACATGGACATAAATCTTGTGTTGAAATGGTTTGTTTGCCTAACATTGACATATTGTCCATCTACTATTGAAGGGCTTGTATTTGCATTTGCAGAACATCTACCTATGTCAAAGATGTGTTGGTTGCATTGTTAGGATTGATGTAAGTGTTCTAAAACACAATATTCTATGATGGATTCTGATTTGGTGTAGGTATATATCCTATTTTTATAACCCCTATTTATGGAATGGCAGTATTGGTGTTGATCTATGGTATAGCCTATGTTGTGTTTATGCCATTTT
>CM021102.1:385101497-385299193 GCA_007115665.2 Sequoiadendron giganteum
TTTTAGATTCAAAAAATGAAAAATGGCCAAATACAAACATATAGAGGATTGTTGAAGCATTGAGTCTCTTGATGCAATATGTTAAAGTGAGTTTCTAGCAAGAGTCGACTCTTTTTCTAGTCAAAATTTTCAATACACTTCAGCAATTGCTTAAAAGTTATAAGATGCACAGTATTAATTATTATACAGCAGGACTTGTATACTATGTTTGACGTGATTATTCAAAACAAAATTTCATACAACTTGTGTGTCGATAATTGTGAACTTTGATGACAATGAAACCATTTCATATTTACAAGATTAACATAATATAGCACGCATAAAGAATGGATATGTTTTAGCACTATTAGAATATTTCAAAGAGATATAATGACAGGAAACAAAACAATTACTGGATAGTCAGAACCATATTCCAAGCAACATAAAGTGCACTTCGTGAAAGCATCGTAACATGTATCCAATAACTAATCCTGGATGAAGTGTATCATTATCTTTTTCAGCTGAAACGACTACATACATTATTTGTAGTCATGCAAACTGCAATTAAACTTAAATGCCCTGAATGTTAACTAATGTATTTTCTTTGGTATTAGTTTACCTGATATAAAACAAAATGTGCTATCTAATTACAAGAAACTTACATCTGTATTATCAATTATTTTTGGACAGATTCGGGAAGATGGATGGAATGAACTTATTACACAGGGTTGCATTGAGTATTTGGACACAGAAGAAGAGGAGACAACAATGATTTCCATGACAATCAATGTCTGCCTTTCTTCTGTTTTCCATACCTGTCATAGGTTTTTCAGTTTTTGCTTCAATATTTTAAATCTTTGAAAATTGTCTTTGGGTTTACCGAGTCTTAGGATGTTGTTTATGATTGTGTTGCAGGACTTTGTAAATGCAAAAACTAGCTCGGAAGATGCTTATTCTTATACATACACCCATTGTGAAATTCATCTATCATTTTTGGGTGTTTGTGCATCAATCATTCCATTCCCTGATCATAATCAGGTTTTGTTCTTTAGTAGTTTGTGTTCAATGACATCTTTCAGCTTGTACTTGTTATAGCAGAGTGCTTTTTGCTTGGGTTGTTTTTTGCTTATATTCTGAGCTGCATTTAATCTACTATCGTGTATTGCATTCTCATCGTAATACATACCAGTCTGCTATGGGTAAACAAGCAATGGGCATTTATGTTACTAATTGCCAGCTACGAATGGCATGCATATGTTTTTTCTAGGTTAAGGAGTGCATATCTGAATAATGCTTTCAACTCTATAGTATCTGTCTTGTATTCTATTAATGATATCATTCACCGTTTGCAGGAAAAAGGAATTGGGAAAACTTGGCATGGCATGCCAGGAATGGGGATTTTTTTAGGTGGGCACACCAAAATTGATTATAAATTATGGTGTAACTGTAGACTAACAATTGTAATGGGTTAGCTAAGATGGTCTGTTTGTCTTCATGACAGGCTGTGAATCATGGAATTCTTCTGCCTTTGATAGAAAGAATGAAGAGACTTGTAAGGGAATTCATTCAACCACCTCTGGAAGAAAAAAAATTTAAAAATACAAGAGATTGAAGGCTATGGCCGAGCCTTTGTGATATCCAATAACCAAGTAATGGACTGGGCAGATATGATGTCCTTGACAACTCTACCTCCACAGAATAGAAAAATGGAGTTTTGGCCAACAAAGCCAGTAAATTTCAGCCACCTAAACATTTGTTAATTCATGTTGATAAAATGTCTTTGATTGATCTCATCTAGAGACTCTTTTCCCCTCTTCTCCTGTACTAGGTCTTTGATGGCTATAGGAATGTAAAGCGTATCTATTCTTCAGTTAGTTTTATTTAATCCATATCAAAATATTTGCTTGTTAAAGTAGCTCGTTCCTATCCATATGATTTTTATCATTTTCATTTTCGATCTAATTATGCTGCCCATTTGTTGCAGAGGAACTGTGGATCGATATGCTCTGGAAATTCAAAAGCTTGGCAATACAATTCTTTAGCTCTTATCGGAGAATGTTGGAATAATAGCAAACTATTTCATTAACATGTGTGGGAAAATGACACAGAGATTGAGATCAAAGCATAAGCCCTCATTTAGATGGAATTGGTTTGACAGTGTTGTTGCAGGATGATAAGATAGTGGGGCTATAGATCTGTAACGTGATGGTGAATGTATTCCTGTTCAACCCATCCCTGGTGCCCTAATTATCAATATTGGGGACATGCTTAGGTAATGATGATGAATTTTAATAGTCTTTAGGCCAAAATAATCTATAGGATCTATCAAACTTTGTTAACTTGATTTAGAGAATGTTTCCATGGGTGTATAATTCTGGGTTTTTAATTGAAGTCCAAATTTAACACCCGTTCCCTCATCTTTGTCCACATGGACACACCTATTCAGTTACTAATTTCTAGCTTCACATGTTGGAATTTCTTTTAGTGAATATTCATCATTAGCATGGCTAAACTATTTATAGTTTGCCTCACAAAAACATGTTTTTAGCCTCTGGGAAAAAGAAGACAAAAAAATCAAATGCAATTGAATAAACATTCAAGGAAAAATCTGAAATTCTGTAATCATATTAACAGATCAGAGTTCAATCATGTGCTCTTTGCATTTGTGTATGTTTAATTTTGTACTTCAGTGTGGTTTTTGTCAGAGGCGATGAATGTTTTTCTGTGTAAGAACCTGATACTAAAATTGTAACTTCCATTAGCATATTCTCTTTCTGAGAATGGACAATTATATAGTGTTCCGCACGTGTGTAATCAGTCTTTTCTCTTGTTTAAAGATCCTCACTCCTCTGTTAACTGGAGGAGTCCAGCATATTTCAGTTGCAATTATAACTTTTAACATTTTGTCGCATCTCAGCTCTATCAATTTAAGCCTTTACACATTGAAGAGTGTAAGTGTTAAAATATGTCAAATTCCCCCATAGTTACTGTTAAGCTTAATTGCTAAAGTAAATTTGCACATATAAAAAGCAGTTTCTACAATGCTAACATAAGCAAATAGCTATGTTCGATGGTGTTTTAGAGACGGAGAATCAGTGCCAGCAATCTGGGAACATTTTTCATGGATGCAATCTAAAATATACTTTTTGGGGTTGGCAATATATTTTCAGTATATATATATATATCTTTAGATGTATGATATAAAATAATAAATTGTGGATGCACAAAGTTTTATAATAGAGAGAATGAACTCATGCTTGATTCTTTCCCATGAGACTAGAAGAATGAAGCAAATTATAAATAAAAACATCTCATATGAATCTAAGTGGCACCCAATCGTCTCTTCTGTAAATACGATATTAAAGATGGCCTGAAACTACCCTATGCCTGTAAATGAAAAACTACTGCTATTGTTTTTACAGTTCCATATCAGTCTTTGTCTCTTTTTTCTCTCAAGAAGCCTGGTTTCATGCAAAAACAAAATTTAACCCACCCACATGTCAAGCTAGCGCATGTTCTCGGATGTGAGTCTGTGGGTCCCAATGGAGAGCATGAAAGAGATTTTTTTTGCCATGAGGAGGGCTCGCGCAAGAGCATAGCTGAAGCATGGAAAATACCCGGTCACTAGTGCGTCTGATTGACACGTGGTTCAAAATTGGTATGGAATCGTCTCCTACCACTGCGTACACAGGATAATACAAAATCCCTCTTACTAACTGCCCCTGCTAATCAATTTCAATGGGTAATTTGCCTGCCGGTCTTAAAAATCTGAGTAATCTCGTGGAAACGGTTTACATTTTTATTTTAATTCTGGGGATTTAAGTATTCTTTCTCTGAGTAAAATAAGAGTAATATATATAAAGTTTTTGTTGCTGTGGAAGGTTTGAAGGTTATCGATTCATTTTTATTTTATTTTAATTGAATAAAGCTGAATAGGTTTTTGATTCATTTTTTAAATTGTCAGTTCAAAATGTTGGCATTGGTCCACCTCGAATATATTATAATATTATAATATTATAATATTTTATATAGAATACAATATATTATATTTATTGGTCATGTGAGGTAGGACGAAATCCCTTCCTTGTCTCTTGCGACTTCATCCTGAAGTCGCAAGATAACTACTTTAGTTTTGTTGTTACAAGATAGAGCACCATCAAGGGTTAAGGCAAAATGCAGGAAGTCATAGGGCACAACAGATCAGAAATAAGCCTAGCATTTATTCATTAGAATTGTGTTGGGACCACAAGAATCCACCAATCCAAATTGTGGAATTCGAGATCAACATGGGTAGTGCATTGAAGTTATCGGTTTACAAATCTTCATCAAATAGGGCAACAGAAGTGTGCAAGAGGAACATTTTCAGATTCGCTCAGTTATATTCTTGAGTGTCCATTTTGCATAGGTGAACTACTCTTATTAAAACATAGTGCTAACCAGTTGAAGTAAATGGAACATTAGGAGAAATGGAAGCACATCATCACAGGAAGATGCCTGATCAAACTGCTATTACACTTCCCATATATCTTTTCCGAATACTTTTATATTGTTGTTTATTCGTTGCATATGAAAATTGCCTAATCCAAGTAAATTGTTATGGGTCTGAGCCAGTGATGATAACTATTGATTGTACCAACTGATTGTTATGAACTCTAGCAAACTGTGAATATAATGTTGCTTATGTTGTCAGCAGTAAGAGAATTGAGTTGACAAGGGTAAAATCAGCTTACATTCCAGGTTTAGAAAATTCACACAACAATGCC
The DNA here is from genome assembly GCA_007115665.2 of Sequoiadendron giganteum. NCBI lineage: Eukaryota > Viridiplantae > Streptophyta > Pinopsida > Cupressales > Cupressaceae > Sequoiadendron > Sequoiadendron giganteum. The sequence goes on from CM021102.1 coordinate 385,106,240, forward strand.
AATGCTCAGATTTGGGCATATCTGGTGATTTTGAAATTGTCTTTGTATACATGATTTCTGGATCATTTGGAAAGGATTGAACTTGTAATTTTCAGTTGAACACTAATCAACACTATGTTAACCTTTTTACAAACCTAACAATCTAATTATGGTTCATACTCTGGTTTTATGCCCTCATTGCTCATGCGAATGATTCATGGCTTCCTGGAGTTGCTTAGTCAACAAAAGTGGGGACACCAATAAGCCATCAAACTACCGCACTATTATGATTAATCTGCTTCTTGGAAAACTTTTTGGAAGCATGATTGAGCACAAAATTAGTAGTTGGGCTGAGAAAGAGGGCAAAAGAGCTGGGGGTCAATATGGTTTTAGACCGAAACATTCCATTATTGATCATGGTAATACTCTTAGAGTTTTGATTGAAAAAATATGGAACATTCAAGGGGAGGAGGCCTTTTGCTGTTTTGTAGACTTTAAAGAAGCTTTTGACACTGTGCCACGGGACAAGTTGTGGAATAGAATGGGGGAACTGGGGGTCCCAAAGGTGCTTAGGGCGGTTGTTCATAGGCTGTATGAGCAGGTTAAAGCTAAAATCAGAACCAACGAAGGTATGTCTTAGTGCTTTGGTAGTGACATAGGGATCAAGCAAGGTTGCCCGCTTTCCCCAACATTATTTGGGCTCTACATTGACAAGTTGGAAGAGTGGATAGAAAAAGTTGGTGGGGAAGGTATTCAGTTGGCCAATTATGTAATAAAATTGCTCTTGTATGTTGATGATCTCATTTTGATTACTAAAACAACACATGAGTTAAGAGAACATTTGAAGGCTCTTGAATCTTTTTGTAAGGAGGTTGGGATGCAAGTGAACACTAGTAAAATTAAAATAATGATCTTCTCTCTATGAAGGAAAAAGCAACAAATTAGCTTTATCTTTGAAGGCAAACCACTAGAAATTGTGGATGAATACAAATACCTTGGGTTGGATTTTCACTACAAGCTTAGTTGGGAAACTTGTAGAGCAAAAAAAACCCAAGGGGGTTGGAAAACACTTTATTCTCTACAAAATAGGTGTAGAAATGTTGAATTATGGGATTGGAAAACCAAGAGAACTTTGTTTGGCTTACTTGTGACCCCAATGGTTCTATATGGGTGTGAAATTTGGGGCAACAATATGTCAGATCATAAATGAAGGCAAGTGGAAAGAATTTAAAAGCACCTAATTGTTAGTAGCCTTAAACTCAAAACTACAATACCCTATGAGATCTTATTGGCAGAGACATGCACCTTCCCCTTGGAAGCTTCAGCGATGATTCGGTTACTAAGTTACCTGCAGAAGGTCCAAAATATGGAGAACCATCGTTGGCCTAAGCTAATTGTAGAAGAAAAGTTGGATAGAAGAAATAATACATGGATGAAACAATAAAAAATGGATGGAAAAGTGGGGTGTGAATATGCAGGATTGTCCAAGTACAAATGAAGAAATAAAAAAGTATGTGAAGCAAAAATTCAAAAATGCTATATGGACAAAACAACCAAGGTGAAAAAAAGATTACTATATCAAAGAATTTAATCCCAAGGGGGACCATGAAGAAAAGACCTATATAGGAGCAAATATTAAATGGAGAGCAAAGATGTTGATAGCTCAACTTCGGACTAGCTCACATCGTCTTAGATGTGAAACGGGTAGGTGGATGGTTCCTAAAGAAGAGTGGGAAAAAAAAATATGTCATTTTTGTGACATGAGATTGGTGGAGACAAGATGACACTTTGTTATGGAGTGCTCAATGCATAAATATATTCAGACCAGTTATGAGGACACCTTGCAAGTTGATAACTTAAATAACTTGTTTGAGGAGGAAAGGTTGGTCAAATCAACAAGCTACATCATCAAAATTCACTGTCGTAGGGCTGACCTCGAGCAAAAATCTCAATCTGTTTAGGGTCTTTTCTTTTTGCTAGTAGTCTTGTGTTGTTCCTGGGTCTCTTAGATTGTTGTGGCCTCGTGAATGTTATTAAAATATTTCATTTCACATAGAATATCTGATGGTAAAAGCCTTCATGCAAATAGATAACTTCCTAGGTTGTTTGTTCCCCCACACCTTTTATTTCTCTTTATTCCATCACAAGCTTTAGTGGACCACGTGTTACTCACTTGCATCAACAATCAAATCCTTTCCATGATTTCATTGTGCTCTTGCGCTAGCCCTCTGCGTGGCACAATATTCTTCTTTAGCACTTTCCATCAGGACCATAGACTCATATTGACAAACAATTTATTCGTCACATGCACTAAAATATTTTCCAGTACGAAGTTGGGGAATACGAAAGCTAAGTTGGAGCCATTGGTTTGAACGTGGCTGAGCTCGTGACATTCACCAAATGCAGAAGTTTGAACAAACCAAATTCAGTTTTCGCCCTTGGTTGGACTCGACCTTGTGACCTTCTTCAAACACTTTCAGTTCTTGGTTAGGAAAATGTGTAAAAAATGTGCAGAAATAACATTTGTAATTTCAACATTTATAGATTTTTTTTAATCTATTTTCTGTAGAGCTTTTTTATTCTTTTGAAAGCATGCATTTGTACGGTACTTGAAGCTTATGGTTTGAATGAATGAATGAATGATTTTACTAACATCCGCAAGACCATCCACCTATGGGACCCAGAGTTTGATCTTTAACCGTTTTCTGGTTCCTTTCAATGTCCACTCTCCTATTATGAATCTTGATCAGGAAGTTGGCCATCTTGTGGAGCCTCGCCTCTTTAAAAAGCTCATTTAGATTATCCACCTTTAAGTTGCTCTCATACTGGATATGAATGTCATCATAAGCTGCACATTCGGAGATAAAGTGACACTTTGTCTCAACCACCCCCTTGTTGCAGAAAATACAAATTCTTTGTTCTCACTCTTCCTTGGGGATAGTCCACCTACCTGTCTCACATCTACGATGATGAGACCCAGTCCTTAGTTGTGCAACGAGAAGCCTCGTCTTACCTTTAATTGGAACCCTTAGGTAGTCATTTTCATCATGCTCCCACATGGGGTTGAACTCTTTGATATAATGTGCCTTTTTGCGACCAAGCTGCTTAGCCCACATAGCAGCTCTAAACTTTTCAAACACAAACTTTTTTATCTCCCCATTAGTGTTAGGACAATCTTGTAACTTAATGTCCCACTTTCTCAACCAATTGTTATTTTGTTTCATCCAAGTCTTCTTCCTACTATTTAGCTCCTCCTCAACAACTATTTTCGACTAGCATTGCACATCCACGTTTTCAACTTTTTTTAAATAACTTATTAAACGGATCACCGCTGATGCCTCCATCGAAAACTCCCCTACTTCAGCCAAAAGAATCTCATAGGAAACTGAGGACTTGACTTTGATACTTGTAGTGATTAAGTGCTTTTGAATTCTTTCAACCTGCATCCACTTGTGGCTTGACATGCTACTTCCCCAAACTTCACAGCCATAAAGGACAACTGGCATGACCAACAAACCAAAAAGGGTTTTCTTGGTCTTCCAATCCTATAACTCTGCCATCCTACACTTGTTCTGCATCAAATAAGGAGCTCTCCAATCGCCTTGAATCCTTTTCGTTCTACATGTCTCCCAGCTGAGCCTATTGTGAAAATCAATACCCAAGTATTTGTACTCTTCCACCACCTCTAAAGGGCTCCCCTCAAAAATAAAATTAACCTGTTGTTTCTTCCTCTTCAGAGAGAAAACCATAACTTTGGTTTTACCAGTGTTCACTTGCATCCCAACCTCATGACAAAAGAGCTCAAGAGCCTTTAAATGCTCTTTTAAACCAAGGACAGTTTTAGCAATAAGAATAAGTTCATCCGCATATAAAAGTAACTTCACCACATAGCCAACAAATTGAAACCCTCCCCTGCAATCTTGTTTAACCAATCTTCAAGCTTATCAATATACAATCCAAACAAAGTGGGAGACAAGGGACAACCCTGTTTGACCCCAATGTCACTGCCAAAACACTTAGACATACCATCTTTGGTTCTAATTTTAGCTCTAACCTGCTCATACAGCTTATGCACACCCACCCTAATTTCATTAGGAATCCCAAGTTCCTCCATTCTATTTTGAAGTTTGTCCCTAGGCACAATGTCAAAGGCTTTTTTGAAATCCACGATGCAACAAAAAGTTTCTTCCCCTTGAGTGTCCCACACCTTTTCAATGAAGTGTCTAAGCGTTATGCAATGATCTATAGTAGAGTGCCTTGGCTTGAAGCCTGCTTGTCCCTTTGCCCTTTTTCCTTCTTTTTCAGCCCAACTACTGATTCTGCGCTCCAACATGCTCCCAAAAAGTTTTCCAAGGAGAGGATTGACCATGATAGTACGGTAGTTAGAGGGATTATTGATATCCCCACTTTTGTGTAAAGGAATGACCACACTAGTAGACCATTCAGTTGGGAAGCCCTTTTACGTGATGTTATTAAAAAGAAATTTGATGTGAGGAGTAAGGAGCTCAATGCCCCACTTTAAGAATTAAGCCTGCAGCCCATCAATGTCTTGAGCTTTACCACTTGTGAGATTTTTTATACCTTGTTTGATACCTTCCTCTGAGAAGATCTCACCTAGAGCACTAACAAGAGGAGGCTTGCATTTATCTAGCGGTCGCTCATAGAGGAGCTTCACATAATCTAACCACTGCCCCTCTGTGATATTACTTTCTATTTCTTGCATTGTGTATGCTTGAATTTAGGGCCAGACTTTTGAAATAGAGGAAAATGCATCTTCAATTATAACTTATTAATTAATATTCTAAAATTTAAAATAATTATAAATATTTAATAATCAATAATTAATTTAAATTTTTTTATTAAATAATTATTAATTAAGATTATTATTATTAAAATAATTAATTTTTTTTTTTTTTGATAATTATAAATTAAATTCTAATTCTAATCTTAATTATTATAATTATATATATATTTTTATTACTTAATTCTAAAATCATTATAATTATGGTTAGGGTTAGACTTAAGGTAGAACTAGGGATGAGCTTAGAATTAGGGTTTGAAATAGGGTTAGGGTAGAATTAGAATAAGGGTTAGAGTTGGAATTTGATTTCAAAATAGAGTTAGAATAAGGTTACATTTATGGTACGCAAAATGTAAATAATGTTCTCTTTAATCACACTTCAAAAATTATCATAATGTGTTAAAATTAGAAATAACTTAAAGGTTGTATTTATAATTAGATTGAGGGTTAGTGTTAGGGTTATAATTATGGTTATGATTAGATTTAGGGTTTGACTTGCAATTAAGGTTAGAATTCGGGTTATGATTATGTTTGCAATGGAATTAGGGTAAGGGTTACAAATTGAATTAGTATTGGATATGAAACTATGGTCAGGGCTACAATCAAAATCATATTTATATTTAGGATTATAATTAGAGCTAATATATCAAAATAACATCAAACTCGTGCATTATATCTAGATACTAATAATGATGTTTGAAAAAGAAAAAGAAATGTTGACAATAACATCAAACTCCTACATTAGTGAGAACAAAATGTTTGCGCTATCGAGAGGAGTTTGTTACAAATACAGGTCCAATATACTACAAGGAGGGACCTCGAAAGATAGCAAGGAATTTTTTCTCGTACCTCGACTACCTTTGCACATCTTCACTTTTCTAACTATGATTTATAATTTTTTTCCAATTCGAGTTATATTATGTTATATTATATAAATAATATAATATAATATATAAATAAAACAGTATAATATAAATAAAATAATATATTAAAAATATGATACAATATATTTAAATAAAATAATATATTATATATAATATAAAATATAAATAATAAATTACACGTCCATTTGATTAATATTTAATAACTATATAACTAATATTTAATCAAAGTTTAAGAATAATATTTAATTATGCAAACTCATTAGGCATAGTTAAATTGTTGTTAGATGTAATCAATTCAAAATGTTGTGGATCCTTGGTCCATTTTGAATATATTATATAATTTATATTTATATTTATATTATACTATATTATACTGTTTATATTTATATTTATTATTTATTTATATTATTATTGTATTATATAATTATTTATTTATATTATATTGTTCATAATTATGTCTAAGGTTAGAATTAGGGTTGCACTTGGGGATAAAACTAGTTTGAGCTTAGAATTACGATTGGAAATAGGGTTAGGGTAGGATTAGAATAAGAGATAGAGTTTGAATTAAATTTCCAGTCAAGATTAGAATAAGGGTTACATTTATAGTTACAAAAATGTAAACAATGATCTCCTTAATCGCATTTTAAAAGTTGTCTTAATGTTAGGGTTAAAATTAGAGTTAGGTTATTAAAATTAGAGTTAGGGTTAGGGTTAGTGTTAGGGTTATTTGTAGGTTTATAATTATGATTAAGATTAGACTTTGGGTTAGGATTAGGGTTAGAACTATGGTTATGGTTATACTTGCAATAGAATTAGGTTTAAGGTTATACATTAATTAGGATTAGAATTAAATTTATGGTTAGAGTTATAATCAAAGTTGCAATTAGGTTAAATTTAGAGGTGGGGTTTTAACTATGGCTAGAGTTATGATTATGGTTAGAATTAGGAATATATCAAGGGTTAGAATTAGGATTAGGTTTAGGGCTAGGGATAGCATTAGGATTAGAATTAGGGGTAGAGTTAAGGCAACAGTTAGGATAAGAAATAAAATTAAATAAAAATAACTCATCAAATAAAGTTTAAGGAAATAATGAATTTATATTATTTCAAAAGATTTAATTCTTGAACTTTTTTCATTTATTTAAGAGTTATCTTATTTACTCTAAATTATTTAAGAATTATTTTACTCTATATATTTAAGAATTATTTCAATTTGAACATACTCAACTTCAACTATGTTAGACATAGTTGTGCTTAGTACAAATCGAACTTAGGTTCAAGATCAAACCTAACAACTATGAACTCACTATCGATGTAACATTTCAACATATTAAGTTTGCAAGATTCTATTGATATCAAACCATTACTAGCTTACCTCTAAATCAGTATGTCATGCCAACTGATCTATCAACTAGATAACACATTGTTTACCTCCCTCTAAATCAACAAAATAAAAATTATTACCATACTACAAAGGCAAGTACTCACCACCAAGTGACACTTGTTTCTACTATTGGTACATTGTTGTAAAGGAAGGTACTCGCCACTACATGGCCCTTGTTTTTTTAAAACTACCAATAATTTCATAACTTGAAAATTTTAGCTATAGAAACGAAGTATCATGGAGCATAAGCATTTGAAAGGAATTTATCATGGAAATTAACCATTGAATTGAGTGATTTTTTTATCTACCTTAAGCTAACAATGAGGTTTCTTGATTGCATGTAACATAATTAATCCATTACATATAAATTTGATTTGGTAGTTTGTGGATTTTCGTACTTGTAAAATGGATCTTTGTCTTGTGCTTGGACTTACAAATAAGGCCTACAAATTATAGATTGGTGGTGATGACACAAATTTTACAATATTAATAGTGTTAGCATACCTCTGACAAACTTTCTTAAGTTAGGACCATGTTCTCCTTAGCCAAATTCTTATTTTTGAGTTGGAAATACTTGATATTATAGATTAGAAGAGATTTAATTAATACACCAAGCATTTTCCTAAGTGAGGGTTATGAAATCTTAAGCTTGGAATGTGAAACTTGAGATTTCATAGTGTAACAAGAGGAATACTAATGTCTAGCATGCAACTAGGGTTTACAAATGGTAGCATAAATCTATGAAAAAATAAAAAATGATTTGGAAAGTTGTTAAATCTAGATATGGATATCTCTATAATTTAGAAGTGATTGTTAAGGAAGGCTTCCTATGAAGCCACTACATGAACTTTGTGGAGTAGGCGTTCCCATGAAAAGAAAGAAATATGCTACAATATAAAATAGAATCTTGTGCCAAAATATAGGAGCCCTTACTTTATAGGTTGTATATTTGATTATTTTATTTGGGGTGGACTTAAAAATTTCCTTCATCCACTTCCTAAAAAATTTCTACCACATGTCATTCATTTGTAATTTAAAAAAAATAAAAATATTTTTTTAGATTTATCTATATAATTGTATATTCAACATTCCTTGGTGCTAAAGAATAAGAATGAAACCACCATCTTTCTAAATTTTTAGCTTAAAATATCACCCAATATTAAAAATATATGGGCCTCAAGCTTATTAAAACTATAAAAAATTATCAACAACATTCACAGAGGCATTTTAAGAAGCCCCCCTCCATAGGACCACAATATAAGATGATGGAATGTTGCTAAGTTGGTGGAAGATTGGTAGATGCTAGAAGGGAAGTGATTGAATGTTGCTAAATTGATATAAATTTTTAAATATATATAAGATGGATAATTCGTACATGGAAGAGTGATGTTTTCTATATGCAAATGTTAAATTATTATCCCTATTTAGAGTAGGGAATCATGGTTTTTTAAGCATTTAAAGTCATTTTTCTAGTACGAGGGTTCGTTATCTCTCTAATACGTATCCTTTTCTATATATTACCAATACAATATATTAAACATTTATATATATATATATATATATATATATATATGTCATTCCAATATACCCATTAATATATGGAAGAATCTAGTTCTCTCTAAATAAATGGTCTTGAATGAGAGAGATCTTAAGGTACATGAAAGAGAACATTGTGTGGTACAAGGAAATACTTAGAAAAACATTTATTGTGTCAATGAAATGTACCAAGAAATAAGTATGTTGGACACACTCAAATACTGAGAGACGGGTGGTGAATCAGTATTTATAAAAAATTAAACCCTTCAGATCTTAAAACCTTCAACAATACTCAAATTTATACTTTTAACAAGATTAACAAATTATAAATATATCAACAATACTTAATAAAATCAACAACAATGAAAGATAAGGTAATTAACAAATATGCACAAGATAACACCATATTTACGTGGAAAACCCAAAAGGGAAAAACCATGGTGAGAGTTATCTCAAAATATATGAAGCTCACTTCTTACAAATATTACAAATTATTTTAAGGCTCACTACCTTAGGACTTGTAGGCTAATGTACACAACCTTAGGGCAAGATACAAAAAGGACTTGAAAGCTAAAGCACAGGAATTTAGGGCAAGATACAAGGACATGATGAGACTCACTATCTCATACCAGGATACATGAAGGTTTAGTATTACAACATCTGTCAAAAATACACTTTGTTGACTAACGTGTTGAAGCACATCTGGTCTATCTTCCACAAAATTTTGCATTACTTCTACATTATTCTCAATTCATTCCACACTCTCACACATTACTACTAATTTTTTCTTCAATTTATATCCTCCACACCATCACAAAACACCAATTAGATTGGAAAACATAAGGAATAAGCAATGATTTCAACAAATTTACCACATAACATAAATACAGTGAAGGCAGTCCTATCTAGGAGATAGGGAGGATCAAAAAAATTATTACATCTTCCAATGTGATCCCAAACATCACACACACTGACACACAATATCCCAAGTCAGAAACAAGGAAACATGTAGAAGAAACATGTAATGCATTACAAGTTATCCCAAAAACATAACTTCCAATTAGTCAAGACCCAAGTACATCTTAACACAATGATAATTGCTGGTGCAAGCCCCCAAGCACATAGTGTAAGCAAGAAAACAAGCCCTATCGGCTAGACATCCACAAGTTTCCGAAAAACCAACTCAAAGCAATATGCAGCCCTAAAGAGATTAAAAATTAATGTGCAAACCATAGAGAGATGTTCTAATAACATCCAACAATAATTACAAATACTTCTTTCACACTGACATGCCATAAAGAACCATCATAAACCAAACAAATATATAATACTTCATTCTAGAAACCCAAAAGACATAGAAATGAGATAAAACATTCACAAATCAACTTACGATAAACATCATTACTTGAAAGCTAAACTGAGACACTCCAAAAACACTGAGAGAACATCCACCAAGATGCAAGAGAAAAAAACAATAATGCAAAGAAATGCAAAGCATTTTTTGGACCAATCCAGATAGGCAATTAAACTACCAACCCACAACAATTATTAGAAAACTCCTCAACAATAGAAGTGACTTGAAAAGATAGGAGTGCAACATCTAGAGAGCATATACATTGAATCCTAAACCAAAAGACCACATCTTCAAAAGTGGAGGAATGCAAAGCATTCTCTCGAACAACCTTCAAACAAACTTCCTACAATATAAACCTTCACAAAAATTTAGAGACCAAAATATCCTTGTAGCAACACATACTTCCTCAAAAAAATAAGAGAGAGCATATAACATACTAGACACCATCAAAAAAATCTCCCCAACATTAGCATTACTTCTAATCCTCATCTTAATACTTTTGATTCTCATCTTAACACTTATAATCCTTATCTTAATATATCATCATGATATCATCTCTGCTAATAGAAAACATCCTCAATACTACTTCTATTGACATCAAACAAGGCATGGCATCTAACCATGAACATCAACAACATCAATGAAAATAACACTAACATATTTGCAATAATCTCATCAACATGGGTATCAATGAAATTCCAAAGTGAGTGTCGACATCAATGATAACTGCATCAATGACAACCAAAGGTGAAAAATGTGCAATAATCTTCCCCTTTAGCATTGATGGCTACACATACATGCTCATTGTACCCCTTTGATATCAAGGACAACGGGACAAGGTATTCATTTGAAACAACACATTCTCCCCCAACATATGCACATGCTTAATAATTGCACATCTTCTTGAAGCTTCCCCTATCAACAATAATCGGCTAACTACCTACTCCCCTTGAGAGGTAGCACACATCAATCCAGGAGAAAAGGATATGACATAAATTTCTCCCTCTAGATAGATGCACCATCTATTCATCTAGCTAGAAAATGGAGGGACAATAACCCCTAAATTCTATCAAAGATAATCAAAAGAATCCTTTGAAAGTGCGGTAGTGAAAATATTTGCAATCTGATCCTTAGTAGGTACATACTCCAATCTGACTTCTTTCTCTGCAAAATTTTCTCTTAGAAAGTGATACCAAATAGAAATATGTTTGGTCCTTGAATGCATCACCAAATTCTTGGAAATGTTTATTGCACTAATATTATCACATAGTATGGGAATGGGTTCATCATACACCACCTTTATATTCTTCAAAGTCTGCTTCATCCAAAGCACTTGGGTGTAACAAGATGTTGCAATGATATACTCAACTTCTGCTATGGATAAAGACACCGAGTCCTATTTCTTACTAATCCAAAAGACCAATCTATCTCCTAAGAGGAATGCACTTCCATTGGTACTTCTCTGGGAATCCACACATTGTGCCTAATTAACATTAGCATAGGAATTCAAACAAAATCTATCATCCTTTTTATATGACAAACCATAAGCTAGAGTTCCCTTCAAATATCTAAATATTCTTTTTATTGCCTTCTCATGAGTTTTCTTAGGATTAGCTTGATATTTGGAAACCAAACATACTGCATGCATGCATAATATTAGGTCTAGAAGCAATCAAATATAATAATCCTCTAATCATAGAGCTATAAAGAGTCTAATCAACCTCAAGTGGCTCATCATTCTTGCTCAAGTGACAAATGGTAACCATAGGAGTACTTACTGGTCTGGAATCCTCCATTCCAAATTTCTTCATCTCTTTAACACACTTATCATGAGAAATAAAGATGTCATTATCTGGTTGAACAATTTGAAGCCTAAGAAAGAAAGACAACTCACCAATCATGGACATCTCAAACTCTTTATGCATCTTTTCTTCAAAACCTCTTACACATATTATCATCTCCACCAAGGATGATGTCATCAATGTATATAACCACTATCAAAATATCGTCTTCCTCTACCTTAATGTATAAATTACTATCTGTAGTACCTTTCTTGAAACCCTGCTAATGTAAGTACTTATTCAACTAAGGATACCAAGATCTAGGGGTTTTCTTGAGTCCATACAAAGCTTTCCTAAGTCTATCCACCATTTACTAATCTTCTAATAGATTGAAACCATCTAATTTTTTAGTGTAGAATTCTTCATGTAAATCACTAAAATGGAAAATTAAGGTTCACAAGAATGAAATAAAGAAGTATGTTATTGTTAGGGGGGTGTGATGCACCTATCTTTCTTCTAATTTCATTAGGAAAAGAGATATCCCAAATATAGGATATAGGATTGACTTTGAACCAAAAGGTGAGTCAGCCCTATTAGAGGATCTACTGTTTCCCTTATGACATAAAATGACAAATATGAGTGAAATGTAGTTTGGGGAGACAAAAATGAAATACCAAATGAACTCAATTATACAATTTGAAACTTGAAATGTATATTTAAAGGATAGCACAAATAGAAACAAAAAGATATAGGTAGATATGAGAAGGGTAAGATGATGTGTACCAGTCACCAAAAAGGATTGCAAAGTGTCCTGCTAGGATAGATTCACCCTAGGGTGAATGGGTCTTTGAGTAGGGTTTCAAAATCTGATTTCGTAGTCCTCTGATCTTGGATGTGCACTCCCGATTCCTCCATATTCCATTGCCGGAAGGTCAGAAATAAAATCTGCAAGTGAGTTTTCATGGCCTTACAACTTTGTAAAATCACACTTTTGATCTATCTTGGATCCTTCTTCACCTGCAAATTTGCAAACACAAAGAGAGGAAAAAAATGCTTATTTTTAGTGAATAGGTTCTTGCCTTGGTCAAAAACCATTTTGGTAATTAAACCTTGATAATGACAGACAATGACAAATGATAAGGATTGATGAATGAAAAAGTCTATGCCACAACTCACCAAAAATTCAATTGTTGCCCTTAGAGGACTAAAGTCCAACACATCTCTCTAAGGATTGTGTAGACACCTAAATTTGGACACTTTCATTTGTCCAAATTTATCCCTTTTCATCTAATATCCTCTTATTTGCATTAATTAAGTAATATCCCTATTATTTAATTAATACATCTAAAGTTCTTTTAATCCCTAAGGTATCTAGTTAAATAATTAAGTACCTTACCCCTTTAATTCCCCTTTCATCAAATGAATTAAATAAATATGGCATTTATTTAATTCTTCACATGCCACATCACTTTCACTTAATCCTAACCCACCTCCTAATCTCTTCATTAGGGATGTGCACATACCTAATCCTTGATTAAGGATGTGTCACATCCTCCAACTTTTGCAAGTTGACTTTTAATCCTCTTTTACCACTAATCATCTTTTAATCACTTATCAATTAAGCCTAATCAGTACCTGTTGTGCAGTTCTTGTACACACGCCCCATAGAATGTGGGGACCCTCTTTCTTTTCGCTTTTTGGTGTTCTGGTCCCTCTTTTTGAGGGTGTTGCTTGCTTGAGTTTGTGCCTTAACGTCCTATTTTTCCAATTGAAGTGGTATCCTTTTAAGCCATATTGAAAATCTAAGATTTTAGCTTTATCTCGGGTTTTTCACTTTTTTCAAGAAAATCCGCCTAGGCCGGATTCTCCCGGTTTCCCCTGATTGTCCGAAATTGACTTTTTGCACTGTCTTTGGGAAAATCCGTTCATTTCGGATTTCCCTGAAATCCTTCCCTGAGTCGAATCCCTGAACTCTGTCCTTGAATCGAATCCCCAAAATTCCTCGTGGCTGCAGCTGTCTTGTCGAATGCATTAATGGCGTTTGTATGAAGGCAGGAGGCTTTGATATATTAATGGTTTGGGAAATACTTGATCACTTTGAGTTGTGCATTTGCTATCATTTGAGCTTGTGTGAGTGAGGTTTTCGGTTTTCTGCTAATATTTTGATCTTCATAATTACTTGAGTTGTGCATTTATTTTTGGAGTGCGTGGATATCTAGTCTGCATTAGGCAGTTACTTATCATTTCCTTCATCACAACCTTGACGCTTCCATGGTATGTATATGCACTCTATCCTTTGTTGATTTCAATTTGCTTCTCACATGTTTTGGGAGTCTTTCGTAGTTCTCTAGCATTTTTGGTTGTGCATCATCATTGCACGTGTTGGGGTGGTTTTGGTTTGATACACCAGTTCATTTTGCATCGATTAATCGTTATGCTTAGTCTAGTGTTGGTTCTTGATTAGGCTTTGGTCCGCTATGACTTTGGTTTTTTCCGTTTTGGTGAATTGCTGAGTTGTTTGTGCTTTCATGGCAGACATTTAGGGTTCCCAACATAGGGCATGGCTGTTTGTCTTCGAAATTGCTAGGAAATGGGTCATTCATTCATGTTTTGTTCATTAAAATCCTAGGTCATTTTAGTTTCGGATTTTTGGCTTGGATCCGGAAGGATTTGAGTTCATATGATAGAGCACTGAGGATGTGAAAAGGGTTCGGGTTTTCGAGGTCTTCGTGGAATTTCCCTCTCCCTGGATTTTCCCGAATTTCCTTTTTTTCTTCATTTTCGCTTTAATTCGGATTTCCTTTGGTGTCGCGAAAATCCATTCCATCCGGATTCTCCCGAAGTCCGCGGTCGGGTCGTTTTCCCGATTTTAAGCTTAGATATTGTCATACCTTTGGTTTCGCCAAAATCCATCCCATCCGGATTCTCCCGAGAATCTGTTCCCTTTCATTTTCCCCAAGTCTGTCATAAAACTGTCAATTTCGCCAGAATCTGTCTCTGGCAGATTCTTTCGGGTGTTTTGGGAAAATGATTGAATTTGTTGAATGTGGATTAGGGGTATCTTGATGATGCATCTAATTAACTTAGGAGGCTTATCATTAATGTTCTTAGTGCTTTTCCTGGGTTGAATTGAGGATTTAAATGGTATTATGGGATTTAGTATGTTTGGTTCCCTGGAATCCACCTGGTCTGGATTTTCCCGAAAATCCTTCCCAGTGCAGAATCCGCAAGGGGGGCTAAATCTCGAACTTTGAGATAATGATATTTTCACACTCATTTCTTTTAATGGATCTAATTTTATGGTGTCCTTGTGTGTTTACAGGCAGGATCAGGACAAAATGTTGCTGGTAAGGGCAAAGGAAAGGCGACTAATCCTACTGTTGAGGCCTCTGTTATTTCAGATGCGGAAAAGGTGAAATTGGACATCAAGAGCAGAGTCCCTGATAGCAAGATGACCTCAATTTGGTTAGGCATAACGGATACCAATGTAGGAATGTGGGATTATGAGGAGTTCAAAGCTGAGATGTCAGCACCGAATCCTCCTCTGCTGGCAATAGGTATGGTAAAATCCAGATTAGCTCATGTGGCAGGTTTCCCTCCTGCAATACAATGTTATGAGTTAGTATTGGAATGTGCAAAGAACTATGACAGAGCAATGCAGAGGATAGTAGGTCCCCAAGGAAGGATTCTTGCTAGCTTCAGTCTTGTGGCGATTGCTACAACCTTTGACATGCCTAACAGATCCCATGTGGTGGGTTTTAATATGACTGATTCTAGAAAATACTATGAGGATGACATGGTTAAATCACAACAGGTGATTAATTCCTAGCTGGAGAAGCCTAAATCCCATTTCTCTAAGTTGCCCAAACAGTTGTCCCGACTTAAGTTCAAGAAGGAATATTATAATGCTAGCACCCTTCTTAGTAGGTTGGTGGGATTGAAAAGTGCAAGTTTGTTTGAGACATGGATGTTCAATATAATTGTTTAGGATGGAGCAGGTAATTGACTATCATTGGGCAGGTGTCATCAGTGATGAAATTCATCATCAGTTGTGTAATGTCTTGCAGACCAAGACTTTCACCATGACCTCTTACCTGGTTTACTCATTGGCCAAGCTTTATCCATACAAGGGATTGAGTACTAGAGGTGTCTTCGGGCAGGATGCTATTTACGAGGTGTACCCACAACTGCACTTAACTAGTGGGAGTTATAGAAGATCAAACGATGCCTTCACCATGTATATCACTAGGCTACTCCAGGGTGTAGAGCATGTGAGAATTTCTGACAAGGCAAAGGAATTGGTGAAAAAATATGGGGCATGGTTTATCCAATTCCCTACCTTTTCATACATCCGAATTGTCAGTTTTCAAAGGGCTCCTTACAGATTGCCAAGGTATCCCATAGATCACATCATTTTGTTGGAAGTTGTGAGACAAATCTGTGATTTTGACAACATTATAAAGGGAGAAATGCATAAGACTGGGTTTGGGAATGATTTCCCTATGAAGATTGGAATGGGAGAAGTTTGTGCTTCTATTCAGAGTGCCCATGCTGCTAAGGAGGAAATGAGTTCTTTTGGACTTCCTTTCTACACTAAAAGGGAAAGGTTTGATATCACAGGCGAAGCACAGAAGAAGGCTAATAGGGATTATAGCCACAAGGCTCATATTGAGGACTATTGGGCAAACCTTGCCGATGAGTTTGAGGTAAGAGAGAAGAGGTTTTCCAGGTTGCCAGTGGGTCTGGTAAGATTGTAAAACATGAGGGCCATCCCAGACCAGATAGAGGAAGATGGAAATGTGATTCAGGGCCATGTCTATGAGGCAGTAAAAGATAAACCAGTAGGGGAGGTCGATTGGTTGGAAGAGGAAAAGACTGACACAAGTTTGAAAGGTGACTTGGTTGAAAGGTGTCCAAGATAAAGGAGATGATGTCATTAAGGGCATATTGTCCACTGGAGGGGAAGCATTGAGATTGATTGATCAGTTGAAGGTGGCATTAGCACAAGATAATGTGGATACTGACCTCTTGCTGCAGAAAGTTATAGATATCATGGGATTCACTGAGGATAGATTGGTTAAATGCAGGATTCTTCCTTTTCCTAAGGTTTCTGAACCTTGGGAATGGTTCGAGATTCTGCAAATGAGGTAGAAGGCCTTAAAGAAAATCCATAAGCAAGCAAAGCTGGTTGAGGATGCCCTAACTGATGTTCATTGGAGATGCATCTCTTTCTTTGAAATCATGACTGGAAGGAAGAAGTTTGCTCCAAAGCATCTCAGTTTGGAGCAACTTAGAAAATGGTGGAGGGATGCATATTCTCCAGTCAGTGAAGGACCGATTATTGAACATCAATTGGATGATGCTGCAACCTATATTGCATTCATTGATAGATATTTGAACAACAAGGTTGATTGGGATGGTACAGTTCAGCAGGCAAGGGAGGGTGTTGTAACCCTTGAGCGAAAGATCAAAGTTTTGCCTATGCCACCTGTTGTGGAGCTGGATAGGGTCTTGTTGGCCGTACATGGAGAGTTGGATAAAACAAAAGATAAGGATGGGAAGTAAATATATTGAATCTCATTAATATTTGTGCTTCCCATTTTATTCACATGTATTGGGCCGACCTTCTTGGGTGTTTTGGCGGTTGAGAATGAAATTGGTGCTATGGCACATTTCATATGTCTGAATTTAGTCTTTGGGGCCGACCTCTTGTAGGTTAGGGTTTTATTATGAAGTTGTAATTTGGGCTGACCTATCATGTTTTCTATATAATGGGCATGTTGCCTCATTTTGGGCATATAGATAGACAGAAAAAAATTGAGAAGGAATTAGAAATAGAAGTGCAAGGACATGTAAGAGCAAGTTAGGGTTTTATTTTCAAGCAAATATTGTAACATAAAACTGGAATTGTTGCCATTTTTGGATGATTTAATATAATGAGGATATTGTGTTTGGTATCCATCTTGTGGAATTTCATCTAGCATGGTTCTTGTTGTTCTATCTTTCAAATTGCTTATAGTTTATGGTTAAATGATTTGATAATGCTTAGGGTTTCATGTTTGGAATGTTTGTAGTGATCTCTAGTCCATACTTTTTGTAGTTAGCTGATTGTTAGCTACTTTGCAAAGTTAGCCTAGACTTATATTTTGTGCTTAGTTCAATTGTGAAAGTTTGTTTAGTATAGTTTCTATGGAATTATCTGAATGAATGTTTATGATTTGAAAATCTTTCAACACCTTAGAAGATTGCACTATTTCTGTGGAATTGCATATTTATCTGGGTCAAGCAGAAGATAGTTTATGAGAGATCGGTCCATTCTAAATATTTTATCCTTTCATATTCCAATTTTAGGGTTAAGAATAGTTTTAAGATTACTTCTGAAGCCTTTATCTTTTGTTATTTCTTTATCATTTCAGGTTCTAATTGAGTCTAAAAGTATCATTTTAGTGTTCATATCTAATAAGATCTGATATTCAGTATTACTCATAGTAAGGTCCCATTGTGATTACCAACATTTTCACATTTATCACTGAGTTGTTTACTGCATTGTCAAGACCTGACATTAGAGACCTTGGGGTTATCTCTTTTTCCATAGAGATTTACCTTTCAAGAGAGATAGGATATCATATTCTGTCTGAGTTGTTGCTGTGCAGAAAACACCATCAACAGATTGGCGCTAGAAGGAGGGCTATAGGACAAGCAAGCTAGAGCGTT
Organism: Sequoiadendron giganteum; assembly: GCA_007115665.2. Lineage (NCBI taxonomy): Eukaryota > Viridiplantae > Streptophyta > Pinopsida > Cupressales > Cupressaceae > Sequoiadendron > Sequoiadendron giganteum. Next base: position 385,124,673 of record CM021102.1, read on the forward strand.
TCCTAAACGCCATCTCTCCTCAGAGACTTAGAAGAAGAACTAGGTCCACTCTAGGAGAAGAAGAATTCCAAGAATTACAGGCCCCTACTAGGTCAAGAAGGACCAGAAGAAGGGAAGAATCATCGTTAGCTCATCCACTTCCATCATCTCCATCATCCTCATCTTCATCTAACTCTGAGGGGATTCCCATTCCGCAACCCCAACTAATCATAAATCAGCCATTACCACCCCTGCCTCCACCAATGGCTTTCCTCACCACCAATCCGTCCCCATTGACCTTCAATAATTACAATGTTATGCCCAAGAATCCTGAGCATTTTTGCTCAAAGTTTCATACTCATGACCTTAATAGAACTGCTGAAGAGCACATTAGGATTTTCTAGACTTGTCTGAGGGATAGAGGGATTAATCATGAGGATGTTGCATGTAGGCTGTTTCCTTATTCTTTGGGAGAAGAAGCCTTTTATTGGTATAATCACTTACCTGCTGCTTCTATCCGTAATTGGACTGAGTTAGAAGCTACATTCTTGCAAAAGTTCAAAATTCCTATAAGTGCTAATGAGATGTACTTGCATTTCACTAGGGTGAGAAGGGAGATTAATGAGCCCATAGGATCATTCAATGATAGGTTCCATCGAGCATATACCAGACTCCAGGCACCTTATGCTGGAAATGAAGATACTGCTTTAGAGATATACCTTGAGGCCCTGAATAGCCTTACAGCCACCTTCCTGAAACAAAGGACTAACCCTCCAAATACCCTACTCACTGCATATGCGAAGGCAGTAAAAGTTAGCACAGACTTAAGACAACATTTATCAGGACCTTTGCCATCCCTGGGACCCGTTGCTCACCCTGGACAAATCCAAGCCCTTAATCAAGCCTTGACCAGTCACACTCCAGTAATGAATCCTGTGCCATCACTACCTTTGGTTCCTCATCCAAGTCCACCTCTGAGCCAAGCTCAACCTACAACTTCTTACCCTCAGCAAAGAGTTAATCAACCTGTACAACAGCAACAAGCTGGCTTCCCTACATACTTACAAAATTCAAAAGTCTTGAATCAGGCTATTGGTCTTGGGAGTGCAGCTAGGTATCCTCAAACAAGTAATCCAGTACCACCTAACAATCTAGATAAAGAAAGGTTGGATGAATTGTCTGAGCAGGTGAAGAGGTTGAATACATAAGTAACCTACTTGAGAAATCAGAATAATCAGCTCCAGGCTGCTTAGAAGAATATATAGTCTAGTTATGGTAGGGAGACTAGGAATTCTGAAAGAGGTCAATACTTTGATAGGAATCAAAATTATGACAAAGGGCATGACTCTGGTCAGAATTTTGATAGGAGACAGGGCTTTGGCCAAAATTTCAATAGAAACCAGCAAGGCGGACAAGGATTTGACAGAGGACAACAACCAAGGCAGAGTAGAGCTTGGAATACTGGCCCTAATAATGGAGGAATTCCTACCCCTTTGGATCAACCTGTCAATCAAGAGAAACCTCCAAATGGTGTATATCTAGCAGAAGCAACTTTGTCTGGATGGTGTAGGCTCCATAAAACAAGTCAACATTTCGAATTAGACTGTGTTGAGTTTCAAACTGCTACTTCCATCTTCCAGTATGAAGTGGAAAATAATTCCAATGGGCTAGAAATAGTACATTCAAACCCTTATGATTCTCCAGTGTTGGTACTTAATCATGCTCCATTCCCAAAGGCTGAAGAAAATGAACCAGAAAAAGTGTCTAGTGCAGAGGAAGAGGCTGAGCAAGTATTGAATGAAGAGGAAATCTCCCAATTGTTTAATGAAGAAAATAAGAATGATAATGGTCCTTTTTATGAGGGAGATGTCGATGTTGAAGAAGTGCAGATGTTTCAACAGCTGATGAAGAAGTATGACTTGAGAAGCAGGCCTAACAGGAGTCCACAAGCTAGTAACAATCCATTGTTTCCTCAGATACCAACACAATACCTGTCAAAAGGGAACAATGCTGAAGTCTCTAAGGATAAGCAAACCAACAGAAACAAGGAATGTCAGGCTGACTTCAGTGTCGAGCATTTGGGTGAATATGTAACTGAGGAATTTAGGAAAGTAAAGGGAAGTCTTTCAGTTTTTGAATTGTTAAGAGTTCCTGCAATTAGAAATACTATACTAGGATCATTTGGTTCAAGTACAACATCACCAAGGGAAGCCACGAGTGAAGCCACCACTAGGTCTTCTAATTCTCAAGTACCTAGAAATCAAGTCCCACTTGTGGACAAGAGAGTAGATAGAGATAAGGGTCAGGTTGCACAAGCCGACACTCATCTAAATTTGTTTCAAGGAAAAATGGAAACTCCTCATTTTCTAGTTTTTGTTCGTATCTTTAGAAAGAACTTGCATAATTATCTTCTAGATTTGGGAGCTTCTACAAATGTTATGCCTTTTGCTATTTGCAAAGTACTAGGTATTACTCCTATATATTCTCAAAAGAAGGTTACTCAGTTGGATAAAACAGAAGGAAGTGTGGTTGGAGAACTGAACATGATCCCTACACAGCTGGCATCAGATCCTAGGATACAACAAGTGATTAATATCCAAGTTGCTGACATCCCTGATACCTATGGCTTGATCTTAGGAAGGGATTTCACTAAAGCTTTAAATGGATACACTTCCACAAATCATTCCCATATGTGGTTACCATGGAAGGGAGTTCCAAATCAGATTAGAATTGAAAGAGAACCTAGGATGAAATACTTGATCACAGAATACTAGAATATCTCAAATGAGGTATTAGTGTCTGAAGTAGGCATGGGAAATTATGTGTTAGCTGCATCAATAACAAAAGATGAAGAAGTTTTTATGTTCCATGATTCCATCAGTGAACATATTTTGGAGAGTAGCAGTTCTAAGACTTTGGTTAAACTAGAAAATGAAATAAATGATGAAGATGACAGACAACTTGGTTTGTTGGATAACTTTCAAGAGTTCATCCAAAAATGTATTGAAGATCAAATGCAATTAAAAAGAAGCATGAAGTTTGAAGAATTACTGCTTCCAAATTGGTGTAGAGTGCATGATGCTTCCCACTCTGAGTTAGAATGTGACTTGTGTCAGAATGCTGTCAGGGAGATATAGGGTTACATTAATCCAACTTCACCTACTGGACTCAAGACATGGGAGGAGTCAAACGGAGATAAAAATAAAAAGTCAGGGTCCCTTGAAGAATTCCCTATCTTTGGTAGAGGACATAATAAGTTGAAACCGAAAGAGCCTGATGGCTATTGGACGCTAAGATTTGATGGATCTAAATCCAAATAGGGTGCTGGAGCAGGATTTGAATTGATCAGTCCCAAAGGAAAAAACTATTTTGCTGCTAACAGACTCCAGTTTCAATGTACTAATAATGTCGCTGAATATGAAGCCTTGATCCATCGTTTGCTAATGGCATCAAGAAAGAAAGTCAAGATACTGCAAGTATTCGGAGATTCTGAAATTGTGGTCAAACAAGTTAGGAAACAATATTCATGTCGAGACAGAAGAATGACTAACTACAGACACACAGTATGGGATCTCATTGAGGGGTTTGATGCTTTCAATATCCAACTGATCCCTCAGAATAAAAATCAAGTTGCAGATTCTTTAGCCCAAGCTGCCAGCACTTTACAACCCTTGTCACTTTCAGGATTGAAAAATTTTACGGTTGAGCTCACTCCAGTCCCTTCTGTGCCTGATAACATCACCAACTTTCAGGTATTTGAGGACGACAAGCATATTTTAGACTTTATTGTGAGCTGTGATGTATTTGCTTCCCAGGTCATCGATGAGATAGAGCCTCAAGAAGCAGAAATTGATTTCAGAGGAATCATCAATCTAAAGACTAATACCATCCCCAGGGGTATGGTGCAACTCGAACAAATTTTTGACTTGGATAAAATCAGAGATCAAGAACAACATACTAAAAGAGAATCCATTAGCAGCCAATGTGAAACGTATAATATGGGAACACCAAATGATGTGAAGAACATTCTTATTGGCAAGGTGTGTACTCCGACTGAAAGGAAAGGGATTATTGATACCTTACATACATATCATGATGTGATTGCTTGGAGTTATGAAGATTTGAAAACATATGATACCTCCATCATTACACACACTATCCCTCTAAGATCGGATGTTAAACCATTTCGATAGAGGCAGAGGCCGATCAATGCTTTGTTAGAACCCGTTATTTAGAAAGAGGTGCAAAAATTGCTGTCTACACGTATTATATTTCCAGTCAGACACTCCACTTGGGTGGCGAATTTGTTTCCAGTAAGGAAAAAGAATGGGGAAATCAGACTGTGTGTTGATTTTAGGAATCTGAACAGAGCATCAAAAAAGGATAATTACCCCATTCCTTCACTGGATGAAGTGCTTCAGATCATCTATGGGTCACAAATGATGTCTTTTTAGATGGGTATTCTGGATATAACCAAGTCATGGTGCAATATGAGGATAGGCACAAGACTGCTTTCACTACAAAATGGGGAACATTTGCCTATAGAAGAATGCCATTTGGGCTAATCAATGCTGGAGCTACATTCCAGAGAGCCATGGACATTGCCTTTAAAGATATAATTGACAAATGCATCATTACCTATATGGACAATTTGACTATTTTTTCGAAGCTACGAGGTGATCATATAACTGACTTAGGTAAGGTGTTTCAAAGATGTAAAGAGTTTGGCATTTCACTCAATCCAAGAAAATGCATTTTTGGAGTCACCGAAGGCAAGTTATTAGGACATATCCTCTCTGAACAAGGTATTGCTATTGACCCTAAAAGAATTCAAGCTATCCTAAAGATCCAACCTCCTACAAGTAAGAAAGAGATGAAGTCATTCTTTGGTAAGATTAATTTTGTTAGGAAATTTATCACAGGGTTTACAGAAATAGTCAAACCATTGAATGCTATGTTGAAACAAGATGCAAAGATAGAATGGAGTTCAGAAGCTAAGGAGGCATTTACAGAAATCAAAAAGGCCATTGCTGAAGCTCCTGTGTTGGTAAGTCTAGATTATTTCAAGCCGTTTTACATATATTCATTTGCTTCCGATCATTCTTGTGCTGCAATGTTAACTCAAAAGTCTGATCAAGGGGAAGAGCACCCTATAGCCTTCATGAGTGCACCCTTGAAGGATGCATAATTGAAATATCACAATGTGGAGAAACAAGCATATGATTTGGTTCGAGCAGTAAAGAATTTCAGACAATATATTTTGAGGAATAAAGTTTTTGCCATAGTGCCTGATCCTGCAGTAAAGTTGTTGTTGATGGAGAACAAGTTAGGCGAACGAAGAGCTAAGTGGGTAACAATGTTGTAGGAATATGATATGGAAATCCAGCCCATGAAATTGGTGAGAGGACAAGGACTCATAAAGATGATGGCTGAGACTGGTCCGGACCTCGTAGCTCAACATTATTATCTTCAAGAAGTTTCTCCAGGAGATTGGTATGACGAAATTACGTTCTACTTGCTGAATTAGCAATGCCTTGATCACCTTAATACGGTCCAGAGACGAGCCCTGCGCTTGAGAAGTGGGAGTTTTATGATGAAAGGAGCCATATTATATAAACGAAATCATGAGGGTGTATACCTGAGGTGTTTGGGAAAAGATAAAGCTACAAGGGTAATGGTTGAATTTCATGAAAAATATGGCACTGGCCATGGTTTTGCATCATCCAATGCACATCAAATCTTAAGGGTAGGCTATTACTAGCCTACCATATTCAGGGATGTACACCAACATGTACGAACCTGTCACATATGTTAGACTACAACAAGTAAGGAAAAATACGCAACTCTTCCACTCCAACCAGTCATAGAGGTAAAACCATTTGCCTAGTGGGGCATGGACTTCATAGGTCCAATTAATCCCTCATCTTCTACAGGCCACAGGTATATTCTTACCATAACTAATTATTTTACTAGGTGGATTGAGGCTATTGCTTGCAAACAATGTACTACAGATGTGGTAATCAATTTTCTTGAATCAGGGATTATTAATCATTTTGGTTGTCCCCTGTCTTTGGTTTCTAATAATGGTCCTGCATTTGCATCACTAAAATTTTCTAATTGGGCATATGATCATGGAATTGTAATTAAGTTTTCATCCAATTATTACCCGCAGGGTAACGGTTTGGCCGAGTCCTCCAACAAGAACCTTTTGACAGTGATCCGTAGGCTGATAGAACAAAATCCTAAGGATTGGCACACCCAGCTCCGATTTGCTCTCTGGGCTGATTGTACTAGACAAAAAGCATCCATCGAAACCTCACCTTATCATTTGGTGTATGGTCTAGAACCAATATTTCCCATATAGTTGAAAATCCCTACCTTGTAGTTCATTAACGAATACTATAACGGAGAGGCTAAGCATGAAGCCCGTTTGGTTGAACTATTGCATTTGGAAGAACAAAGAGATGAAGCCCTAGAAAACTTTGCTAAACATCAGGCTGTGGTAAAGAGATGGTTCAATAGGAGGGCTAAGGTGAAAGCCTTTAGAATTTCTGATTTAGTTCTTTACTGGGATAAGGCTCATGATCGTAAGGGAGAGCATGGTAAATTTGATAAACTTTGGCTTGGTCCTTACCAAATTTCATAAATTTTGGGAGATAATGCTTTCTGTTTGAAAACCCTCACTGGTAGGATATCCCGCTACCTATTAATGGGTAGTATCTGAAGCATTATTTTTAAACTTGAACTGTTTACAGTTCATCTTGTACATAGCTAGAGTAGATTTGCTTTTGTTGGTTTTTGTTTCTGTTTTGCTTTGGTAGATTAGGTTTGCTTTGGTTTGTTTTGCTTTCTGTTTTGTCTTGCTTTTGGGTCCCTAAGTTCTTTGCGGTTGTTGTGCCTATTCACCTGGGCTATTCTGTTTGGTCTTATTCTGAGCATTTCTTTTATGAACTCTAATCAGTTTTCTAGAATCAGCTGGTGGTTTTCTTTTATCTACTGTTCCTTGTACTTGGAGTTGGAGTCACTTGTTTTGAATGTGCTTTGAAACATATATGGGTCTCACACCTTTTTACACTAAATTAATTCTCTGAAGTTGCATTGGGTTCTTGAGTAGTTTGGCCTAGTGAAAAATCTTATATTCTGCTTCAGTGCCGCTGTGTTCCTCATCCTTGAGCATAAGTTTCATTACTTGCGAAGGTGACAAAAAAAGAAAGAAACTAAGACATGTTGAAAATTCAACAAAGTTTCACCTTATCAAGAGTATCCTAGTATCTCTACCGGGGCTATGGATGCATGACTGGTAGTAGAGCTATGCTTGGGAGGGTCATAGTGATAACCTCACCGGGGCTATGGACGCTTGACTAGCAATGAGGCTCTATCTAGGTTACTTTTGAAGTTGGAATTCTTATGTAGCTTGGTCAAGTTTACTCTTGTTCTCATTGTACTTTCAGACGGGAAATAAATGCATAATACACACACTTGGACCCTAGTATAGGAAGAGGTCTTCTTACTTGTGGTTTCTAAAACTTTGTTCTTAGGAGTTCTGATGAAAGATTGCGGGTTCTGGGTTCTTGATTCTGGTTTATCTTTGAAATACTTTGGAGTATTTCCCTAGCAGAGTCGCCATTTGTTGTGCAGTTTTTGCACACACGCCCCACAGAATGTGGGGACCCTCTTTCTTTTCGCTTTTTGGTGTTCTGGTCCCTCTTTCTGAGGGTGTTGCTTGCTTGAGTTTGTGCCTTAATGTCCTATTTTTCCAATTGAAGTGGTATCCTTTAAGCCATATTGAAAATCTAAGATTTCAGCTTTATCTCGGGTTTTTCACTATTTTCGGGAAAATCTGCCTAGGCCGGATTCTCCCGGTTTCCCCTGATTGTCCGAAATTGAATTTTTGCACTGTCTTTGGGAAAATCCATTCATTCCGGATTTCCTCGAAATCCTTCCCAGAGTCGAATCTCCGAAATCCGTCCTTGAGTCGAATCCCCGAAATTCCTCGTGGCTATGGCTGTCTTGTCGAATGCATTAATGGTGTTTGTATGAAGGTAGGAGGCTTTAATATATTGATGGTTTGGGAAATAATTGATCACTTTGAGTTGTGCATTTTCTATCGTTTGAGCTTGTGTGAGTGAGGTTTTCAATTTTCTGCTAATATTTTGATCTTCGAAATTACTTGAGCTGTGCGTTTGTTTTTGGAGTGCGTGGATATCCAGTTTGCATCAGGCAGTTACTTATCATTTCCTTCATCACAACCTTGATGCTTCCATGGTATGTATATGCACTCTGTCCTTTGTTGATTTCAATTTTCTTCTCACATGTTTTGGGAGTCTTTCGTAGTTCTCTAGCATTTCTAGTTGCGCATCATCATCGCGCGTGTTGGGGGGGTTTTGGTTTGATACACCAGTTCGTTTTGGATCGATTAATCATTATGCTTAGTTTGGTGTTGGTTCTTGATTAGGCTTTGGTCCGCTATGACTTTGGTTTTTTTCATTTTGGTGAATTGCTGAGTCGTCTATGTTTTCATGGTGGAAATTTAGGGTTCCCAACCTAGGGCATGGCCGTTTGTCTTCGAAATTGCTAGGAAATGGGTCATTCATTCATGTTTTGTTCATTAAAATCCTAGGTTATTTTGGTTTCGAATTTCTGGCTTGGATCCGCAAGGATTTGAGTTCATATGATAGAGTACCGAGGATTTGAACAAGGTTTGGGTTTTCAAGGTCTTCACAGAATTTCGCTCTCCTCGGATTTTCCCGAATTTCCTATTTTTTTCTTCATTTTTGCTTTAATCCGGATTTCCTTTGGTGTCGCAAAAATCCATTCTATCTGGATTCTCCCGAAGTCCATGGTCGGGTCGTTTTCCCGATTTTAAGCTTAGATATTGTCATACCTTAGGTTTCACCAAAATCTGTCCCATTCGGATTCTCCCGAGAATCCATCCCCTTTCATTTTGCCCGAGTCTGTCGTAAAATTGTCAATTTCACCAAAATCCGTCTCTGGCGGATTCTTTCGGGTGTTTTGGGAAAATGATTGAATTTGTTGAATGTGGATTAGGGATATCTTGATGATGCATTTGATTAACTTAGGAGGCTTATCATAAATGTTCTTAGTGCTTTTCTTGGGTTGAATTGAGAATTTAAATGGTATTATGGGATTTAGTATGTTTGGTTCACTAGAATTTGCCTCGTCCGGATTTTCTTGAAAATCCTTTCCAGCATAGAATCCGCGAGGGGGGCTAAATCCCGAACTTTGAGATAATGATATTTTCGCACTCATTGCTTTTAATGGATCTAATTTTATGGTGTCCTTGTGTGTTTACAGGCAAGATCAGGACAGAATGTTGCTGGTAAGGGCAAAGGAAAGGCAACTAATCCTACTGTTGAGGCCTTTGCTATTTCAGATGCGGAAAAGGTTAAATTGGACATCAAGAGCAGAGTCCCTGATAGCAAGATGACCTCAATTTGGTCAGGCATAACAGATACCAATGTAGGAATGTGGGATTATGAGGAGTTCAAAGCTGAGATGTCAGCATCGAATCCTCCTCTGCTGGCAATAGGTATGGTAAAATCCGGATTAGCTCATGTGGCAGGTTTCCCTCCTGCAATACAATGTTATGAGTTAGTATTGGAATGTGCAAAGAAGTATGAAAGAGCAACGCAGAGGATAGTAGGTCCCCAAGGAAGGATTCTTGCTAGCTTCAGTCCTGTGGCAATTGCTACAACCTTTGACATGCCTGACAGATCCCATGTGGTGGGTTTTAATATGATTGATTCTAGAAAATACTATGAGGATGACATGGTTAAATCACAACAGGTGATTAATTCCTAGCTGGAGAAGCCTGAATCCCATTTCTCTAAGTTGCCCAAACAGTTGTTCCGACTTAAGTTCAAGAAGGAATATTAAAATGCTATCACCCTTCTTAGTAGGTTGGTGGGATTGAAAAGTGCAGGTTTGTTTGAGACATGGATTTTCAATATAATTGCCAGGATGGAGCAGGGATTTGATTATCATTGGGCAGGTGTCATCAGTGATGAAATTCATCATCAGTTGTGTAATGTCTTGCAGAACAAGAATTTCACCATGACCTCTTACCTGGTTTACTCATTGGCCAAGCTTTATCCATACAAGGGATTGAGTACTAGAGGTGTCTTTGGGAAGGATGCTATTTACAAGGTGTACCCACAATTGCACTTAACTGGTGGGAGTTATAGAAGATCAAACGATGCCTTCACCATGTATATCACCAGGCTACTCCAGGGTGTAGAACATGTGAGAATTTCTGACAAGGTAAAGGAATTGGTGAAAAAATATGGGGCATGGTTTATCCAATTCCTTACCTTTTCATACATCCAAATTGATGGTTTTCAAAGGGCTCCTTATAGATTGCTAAGGTATCCCACAAATCACATCATTTTGTTGGAAGTTGTGAGACAAATCTGTGATTTTGACAACGTTATAAAGGGAGAAATGCATAATACTGGGTTTGGGAATGATTTCCCTATGAAGATTGGAATGGGAGAAGTTTGTGCTTCTATTCAGAGTGCCCATGCTGCTAAGGAGGAAATGAGTTCTTTTGGACTTCCTTTCTACACTAAAAGGACAAGGTTTGATATCACAGGTGAAGCACAGAAGAAGGCTAATAGGGATTATAGCCACAAGGTTCATATTGAGGACTATTGGGCAAACCTTGCCGATGAGTTTGAGGTAAGAGAGAAGAAGTTTTCCAGGCTGCCAGTGGGTCTAGTAATATTATATAACTTGAGGGCCATCCCAGAATAGATAGAGGAAGATGGAAATGTGATTCAGGGCCATGTCTATGAGGCAGTAAAAGATAAACCAGTAGGGGAGGTCGATTGGTTGGAAGAGGAAAAGACTGACCTGGATCAGGTTATGACCCCAGTGATTAAATTCACTAAAATGTGGTTAAAACACAAGATGCTAGAGCTCGAGAGCGAAGGTGTTCCATGCACCTATGACCTAATGGGAGACCTGGAGTCCCATTCTACTTCTAAAGCTTCTATTGAACCAGACTAGAAGGGTAAGGAGAAGGTGGCCTCTCCTTTTAGAATTCAAGTAAGAGATGTTCAGGCTGAGAAAGCTGCAGAGTTGGGGAAACAGAGAAAGCCTGTTGCTAAGAAGAGGAAGCATGCCTCTAAAAAGAAAGTTGAAAAGAATCAGGGAGAAGAAGAAGAGGTGGAGAGTGTCCATGCATTGATGAAAAATAAAAGGACTACAAGGACATCACACAAACTGGAGGAGGCTCCTAGGGTTGACAAGAAAGCTAAGCCACCAATGGTAGAAGTGGAAAGATCTGGGGAACAGACACAAGTTTACATGAGGAGATCCAGGACTCCTTCCCCAAGGGATGTTGTGGCCAAGGAGGGTGTATCAGTAAGTGCCCCTATTATTGAGTAGGTTAGCTCCTCTATTCCTCATGATGCTGGTAGTATAGAAGGAGAATCAAAATAGGATGAAGATCCTAAGGAGCTGGATGGAGAAGAGTTTCAAGAGGGAGATCTCTTCAATGCAAAGGCAGAGATAAATAAGGTGATTCAATCTCCCTTGGTGGCACATGCCGATTCTCTTACAAAAGAATAGGATAAGTCTCCCCAAAGGCAGGAGGAGACACCGGCTAGGACTCCCTCACCAATGAAAGTTGTTGTAGAAGAACAGATACAGTAGGAGGAAGACCTAACAATGGATGTTCCCAAAAGTCCACATGTTGAAGAGAATGTTACTGATGATCAAGAGGAGAAGGAGTAGGGTAAGCAGAGCACTGTACCCATCGAGTTCACTATCCCTGACTGGCTCGAGAAGGAATCAAAAAGTAAAATTGTGATTGTTGAGGATGCTCCTCCTAATTGGAGTTCTCTCATGGTGAATGTGGAGAAGCAGAGAGCTAAAAAGAAAGCAAGGGTTATCTCTTGGATTGAAAGAAATGGATCAGGTAATCGGGTGGCCCACATTGCTGCTCCTGCTCCGGACAAAGAAAGGGACAATGTAACTGCCCAGGATTATGATGTGCAAACTGTTAATTTTGGGCATGCTACTGTTGCGCAAGATATTGAGGAATATGAAGGTTCCAGTGTGGTTATTGTGGGATGATTGAAGAAGGCAGTAAAGACTAGGCATGAGCTAGAAAGGGAAAATGAAACTCTGAGAAAATACTTGTAGGATTTGATGAAACCCTTGCAGGCAATTGGCTCCTCCTCTTCTGCTGCAGGATTCTTTCCCCAGGAGACCATTTCTAAGCTAGAGAAGATGAAGACTACCTCCAATGCTGCAGTGACTTGGTTGAAAGGTGTCCAAGATAAAGGAGATGATGTCATTAAGGGCATATTGTCCACTGGAGGGGAAGCATTGAGATTGATTGATCAGTTGAAGGTGGCATTAGCACAAGATAATGTGGATACTGACCTCTTGCTGCAGAAAGTTATAGATATCATGGGATTCACTGAGGATAGATTGGTTAAATGCAGGATTCTTCCTTTTCCTAAGGTTTCTGAACCTTGGGAATGGTTTGAGATTCTGCAAATGAGGCAGAAGGCCTTAAAGAAAATCCATAAGCAGGAAAAGCTGGTTGAGGATGCCCTAACTGATGTTCATGGGAGATGCATCTCTTTCTTTGAAATCATGACTGGAAGGAAGAAGTTTTCTCCAAAGCATCTCAGTTTGGAGCAACTTAGAAAATGGTGGAGGGATGTATATTCTCTAGTCAGTGAAGGACCGATTACTGAACATCAACTGGATGATGCTGCAACCTATATTGCAGTCATTGATAGATATTTGACCAACAAGGTTGATTGGGATGGTACAGTTCAGCAGGCAAGGGAGGGTGTTGTAACCCTTGAGCGAAAGATCAGAGTTTTTCCTGTGCCACCTGTTGCGGAGTTGGATAGGGTCTTGTTGGCCGTACATGGAGAGTTGGATAAAACAAAAGATAAGGATGGGAAGTAAATATATTGAATCTCATTAATATTTGTGCTTCCCATTTTATTCACATATATTGGGCTAACCTTCTTGGGTGTTTTGGCAGTTGAGAATGAAATTGGTGCTATGGCACATTTCATATGTCCGAATTTAGTCTTTGGGGCCGACCTCTTGTAGGTTAGGGTTTTATTATGAAGTTGTAATTTGGGTTGACCTATCATGTTTTCTATATAATGGGCGAGTTGCCTCATTTTGGGCATATAGATAGATAGAAAAAAATTGAGAAGGAATTAGAAATAGAAGTGCAAGGACAAGTAAGAGCAAGTTAGGGTTTTATTTTCAAGCAAATATTGTAACATAAAACTGGAATTGTTGCCATTTTTGGATGATTTAATATAATGAGGATATTGTGTTTGGTATCCATCTTCTGAAATTTCATCTAGCATGGTTCTTGTTGTTCTATCTTTCAAATTGCTTATAGTTTATGGTTAAATGGTTTGATAATGCTTAGGGTTTCATGTTTGGAATGTTTGTAGTGATCTCTCGTCCATACTTTTTTTAGTTAGCTGATTGTTAGCTGTTTTGCAAAGTTAGCCTAGACTTATATTTTGTGCTTAGTTCAATTGTGAAAGTTTGTTCAGTATAGTTTCTATGGAATTAACTGAATGAATGTTTATGACTTGAAAATATTTCAACACCTTAGAAGATTGCACTATTTCCGTGGAATTACAGATTTATCTGGGTCAAGCAGAAGATAGTTTATGAGAGATCGATCCATTCTAAATATTTTATCCTTTCATATTCCAGTTTTAGGGTTAATAATAGTTTTAAGATTACTTCTGAAGCCTTTATCTTTCGTTATTTCTTTATCATTACAGGTTCTAATCGAGTTTAAAAGTATCATTTTAGTGTTCATATTTGATAAGATCCAATATCCAGTATTGCTCGGAGTAAGGTCCCATTGTGCTTACCAACATTTTCACATTGATCATTGAGTTGTTTACTGCATTGTCAAGACCTGACATTAGAGACCTTGGGTTTATCTCTTTTTTCATAGAGATTTACCTTTCAAGAGAGATAGAATATCATATTCTGTCTGAGTTGTTGCTGTGCAGAAAACTCCATCAACAGTACCTTGGTCAACTCTCTCCATCTTCCAAGGAATTTTAAATTCTTTTTTATTCATCCAAGACTACTCTCTTCCTCACTTCCTCATGTGAATTTTTAATTCACTTTTATTCCTCCAAAAAATTTTCTATTCTCCATGCAAATTCTAGAACCTTTGACTTTTTAGATCACATGTGCTAAAGTATTCTAGAATCTTTGACTTGTCACATCAAGTCACATGTGGGTAAGTACTTACCTTTTTAAGGACCTTGTTTTATCCAAGGTACTTTCCACCTCTCTTTTTGGAATCTTGTCTTATCCACAAGATTTCTCAATCGTGTGAAATTTTAATTCACTTTAATTCACCCAAGATTCTCCTCTTTCCTATGTGATCATTGAGAGGTCACATCATCCCTTTTACAAGGTAATTGTCCTTCCTCCACATCATGTACCTTCCTTCCACCTCACTTCCACATCATCTCATCCTAACCCATCTCACATTCCACATGTCAAGATGTGAGGGCTTGTGAGTCCTCAAGTCACCATAGCCCTCCATCTTGGCCTTGTTGGTTTAATCTCAACTATTGAATTCTCTAGAGAATTCAAATCCCTCTATAAATACCCCCTCTTTTCTCTCATTTAGGGAACTCATGCATTTGATACCAAACTCTTGTCATTTTGTTATTTGAAACACTTAGCCATTTGCACCCACATGCTACCAAATTTCCCACTCAATTTGCAAGCATCACCTTAGCCATTGAGCCATTATTAGTTGCTTTTTATCACATTGCTCATCTTCCATACACCATTTTCATAGCCATCCAAGGAACACACAAGTTTTCAAACATCAAAGGCCAACCAAGAGATTCAACAACACAAAGGTATAATCATTTGCAATCTTTATTTCATCTATCTTTCTTTGTGTTATCATTCCTTAGGAAAATTTTAAGGTGTAACTTTTGTGTTCTTCCATTGGTGCATAATAGTTGTTTTGCATCTTTGGAATATGATAAACATTTAGGGATCACATTTTTGGCACACCCGATGAGACACAAAAATGAGTCCCTTCATTTCATGTTTGTTGTTGTTGAGTTTGTTTGCAAGAACAGGTCGCAGAGGGGCGGATTTGCCCTATAGAGGAGCGGATATGCCCTCCAGATTGTTGCAGAGGGGCGGATTTGCCCTATTTTACACTTTGTTTTTTAACAATTTGCTGCAGAGGGGCGAATTTGCCTTGTTTTTTGATATTTTCCTGCAAAGGGGAGGATTTGCCCTATTTTCACACTATTTTCTGATATTTGACTGCAGAGGGGCATATTTGCCCTATTTTTCACACTGTTTCTGACATTTAACTGTAGTGGGGCGGATTTGACCTATTTTCCAAGCTGTTTCTAATATTTGACTATAGTGGAGTGGATTTTCCCTGTTTTCATATTTTTTTTGGATAGTTTACTGTAGAGGGGTTGATTTTCCCTAATTTGAACATTGTTTCTGACATTCGACTACAGTGGGGTGGATTTGCCTTGTTTTTCAGGCTGTTTTCTAACATTTGACTCCAGTGGGGCAAATTTTCCCTATTTTCATGTTGTTTTATGACATTTTACTACAGAGGGGCTGATTTGTCCTAATTTGTACACTGTTTATGACATTCGACTATAGTGGAGAAGATTTGCCCTATTTTTCAGGCTATTTTCTGACATTTGATTGTAGTGGGGTGGATTTGCCCTGTTTCCATGCTATTTTCTAACATTTTACTGCAAAGAGGCAGATTTTCCCTAATTTGAACATAGTTTCTGATATTTGACTGCAGTGGGGCGGATTTGCCCTATTTTTCAGGCTATTTTTTGATATTTGATTATAGTGGGGTGGATTTGCCCTGTTTTCATGTTGTTTTCTGACATTTATTACCGAGGGGCAGATTTGACCTAATTTGAACACTGTTTCTGATATTTGACTATAGTGGGGCGGATTTGCCATATTTTTTAGGCTATTTTTGGACAGTTGACTATAGTGGGGTGGATTTGCCTTGTTTTCATGTTGTTTTCTGATATGTTACCGTAGAGGGGCGGATTTTCCCTAATTTGAACACTGTTTCTGACATTTGACTATAGTGGGGAGGATTTGCCCTATTTTTAAGGCTATTTTTTGACATTTGATTGCAGTGGGGCGGATTTGCCCTATGTTCTTGCTGTTTTCTGACATTTTATTGCAGAGGGGTAAATTTGCCCTAATTTGAACACTGTTTCTGACATTTGACTATAGTGGGGTAGATTTTCCCTATTTTTCATGTTGTTTTCTGACATTTAACTATAGTGGGGTGGATTTTCCCTATTTTTCATATTGCTTTCTGACATTTGACTATAGTGGGGTGGATTTGCCTTGTTTTTCATGTTGTTTTCAGACATTTGACTATAGAGGGGCGGATTTGCCCTGGTTTTGAACACTGTTTTTGATATTTTACTGTAGAGGGGTGGATTTGCCATAATTTTGAAAACTATTTTTGATAGTTTACTATAAAGGGGTGGATTTTCCTTAAACAACATGTTTTGGAAGGTAAAAATAAGCATTTTAGCTTCGTTTTTATCTTAGTTTTTTGTTGTTTTGAGGTTCTAACCCCCTAACCTTGTTTTTTTGTGGGTATAGTTGGATTTCTTGCTAATATTTTGCAGCATATTCTCATAATTGATGAAGAACGAAGGATAAAATAGCTAACATTTACTTGCAGGGCCATTCGTTTGTTCAAATTTTAGAAGTCTTCCTTGTTGTTTTCATCTAGGCACATACTTTAATTAGGGGAATGTAAAATTTACTGCTTGTTTTCCCTATTTTTGTGTCACCCAAGGGGACACTAGTTTGTTTTCGCTTTCCCCTTTCACTTCATGTGAGCCTAGGGAGTAGTTGGAAACAATTAATACCTTCTTTTTAGAGGGACCTGCTTGGGGATTTCATCACCCCAAGGGACGATCCCAACCATGTGTGCCGACGAGGTATAGAAAGGGGGGAGAGCCAAAGTTGTACCCCAATCTAGTCATGTTGTATCTAGTAGAGCGTCGAAGCTAGGGTGATACCTAGATAGACGTGAAGAGTTGGTTTGAGCCCTTCAATATCTCGTTGGGGTTCCTGACTCATGCTTTTGACGGATTAGTGTTCATGGTCTGGGCCTAACGTATCAAGAGTATATCAAGGACTCCCTAGAAACCTTGTGCATCCTAGATCAAGACCTTTGTTGCCCATACCCTTAACACTAATCATAGGATTGTGATTGTCTAAAGTGTCTTCTTGTGAGAAATTAGTAAATCTTTTGAAAAATTAGCCTCATTATTATCATTTTAAACCTTTTCCATAGTCATTTCCATCCAAACCAAGTCTTTGTTTCCCATAGTGGGGTGGACTTGCCCTGTAGTTTACTGCAGAAGGGCGGACTTGCCCTACAGTTTACTGCAGAAGGGCGAACTTGCTCTAAACAGTCAATTTCGCTCTGTTTAACCATTCCAAGCCTCCGTTTAACCATTCCAAGAATCCATTTATCCATTCCAAGCATCCGTTTAACCATTCCAAGCATTCATTTAACCATTCTAATCATCCATTTAACCATTCCAAGTATTCGTTCACCTATTTCGAACACCCATTCTACCTTTGCAAAGTTTCATTTCCCATTCACATTACTCATTTCATAATTTGGGGAACCCTCTCTACCATTTTACCATATGTTAAACTCATTTTCCTCCAAAGGGGTGGCCTTGCCCTCCAAAGGGGCGGCCCTGCCTTCAAACAAAGGTAAAAGAACCTTTTTCTTCTTCATTCGGGACCCCGTTCGGCCATTTTTCGGACCCGTTCCTCATCATTCTTGATTTGGTTGACCTTTCCCTCCAAAGGGGTGGCCTTTCCCTAAAGGGGTGACCTTGCCCCCTGAACAACCTTTTTGACCTCCATTCGCCAGCTGTTCACCCGTTCTTGGAAATCGTTCACCCTTTCCAACAACTTATTTTCCCATTCTGAGTGTTGTTCCCTTGTTTGGAGTACCCATTTACTCATCCCAACCATCCATCTGTCCATTCTGAGTATCCATTTTCTCATTTTGAGCAATCATTCCCTCTTTTTGACCAGTTGTTCACCTGTTTCAAGAAGCCATTCACCCATTCCAACAACCTTTTTTCCTGTTCCAAGTGTTGTTCTCCTGCTTCAGGTATCTGTTCACCCATTCCAAGTATCTATCTACTTGTTTCAAGTGTTTTTCCCTCATTCCAACCATCCATTCATCCGTTCTAGGTATCTATTTCCCCATTCCAAACATCTTCTCTCTCGTTCTGGGTATCTATTTCATCCTCTTATCTGATCAATCATCCAATCCTATCGCATCCCATCATTTGAATCCGAGCTTTAATCCAATATCCCAACTTGAGCTTTAGTCCACCTACATCTTCTTCCAATCCATCCTATTTATCGTTTGATCGTCTTGTCCCCTCCATCTTCTCAATCTGTACCCATTCCATCTAGCATCATGAATTCTTATCCTCCTCCCATGCAACAAAAAATAGTAGTTAAGGGGAATCCTAACTACGTTGATGATGATAACAAAAGTCTTGTTGATCACGAAGAGTGTTATATAGACCCCCTTGATGCTATCATTGCTAGCAATCTCTCTCCAATTGCCTCCCAAAATCTCACTACTTCTTCGAACTATCTCTCCATGCTTTCATCCACATCTAATCACAGTCCTTATGCTACCCTTGACAAGGGATATCCAACATTCTCACCATCGACATATTCATCATTTCCTCACTCTCTACCTCTATCCTATCCAACATCCAAATCCTCCTATAGTAATCCACCATCCCCATACTCCTATCCTTATCATCACCTCTACCTTAATCCCACATCCCAATCTTCTCATCCTAATCCAACACTCACGCATTCCTATCCACCATCCCAATATTCCTCTTATCTTAATCCTCCATCTCAATCTTCCTATCCTCATCCATTACCTATTTCCTCCTATTCCAATCCACCATCCATATCCTCCTATGGTATTCCCCCACCTCAATCCTCCTCTTCTAATCCAACATCCACACCTTCCTATCACAATCCACCATTCCAATATCCCTACCTTAATCTAGCTTCCACATATTGCTATCATAATCCTCCATCTATACCCTCCTATGAGAATCCACCACCCACATATCCCCATCCTAATCCATCATCCACATCTTCCTACTATTATCCATCATCCCAATCTTCTCATCCTAATCCATCATCCACATCTTCCTACTATTATCCATCATCCCAATCTTCTCATCTTAATGTATCATCCACATATTCCTACTATTACCCACCATCCCAATTTTCCCAACCTAATCCAGCATCCACATCCTCCTATCTTAATTCATCATCCACATCCTCTTGTATCACTCCCCCCTTCACCACATTATATCTTAATCCTCCCTTTAAACATAACCCACCGAGTCCTCCAACCACCCCTAGTCCTCCATCTAGTCCCATCCACTCATCTAATCATAATCCTCCATCTCCTCCTAGTTCTACATATAATCCTAATCCACCATCCATTTCCATCCCCTCACCTAACCCTAATCCTCCATCTCCTCCTATTTCTACATCTAATCCTAATCCACTGATCCCTAATCCTCCATCCATTCCCATCCCCATGTCTAATCCTAATCCACCAATCCCTAATCCTAGCCCTCCATCCATTCCCACCACCCCACCTAATCCTACATCCCTTTCACATGTCATCCAAGGACTCATGACATAAGATACACCATGCCCTTCCACCCTATCATGTATGGTCACTAGTGATGAGGCCCTCCTCCATCCTACACCTATCACTCCCATTGCCATTCCTGACACCATCCAAATCGTTGAGCCTGTCAAACCCCAAAATCCATTGAATCCCCATCCACCCAATCTATTGGAGACATCCAATCCACTGCTCCTAGTCCTACTATTACCAAATTTCAATCCCATGACCTTCATGAATCCTCCATCCTCCCATCTCCCCCACCTAAGGAGTCCCTCCAACAATCCTCGATCATTGTGCCTCCCATACATGTCGAGCCATGCCAAGGGCTTGATCCAAAGCACACAAACCTAGATCTCGCCATCTCATCCACTCCATCCCAAGATCATAGTCCCCCATCCATCCCATCTCATGATTCCTTTCCTCACCCAAATCCTAATCTCATCATCCTATCTACCCCATCTCAAGATCACACTAGCTCGCCCACTCCATCCCATGATCCCCTTCACATGCAAGATCCAATCACTCCCTCTCATGAGCCCTTATCACCCACTACCATAAATACGGATCCTGCGATACCATTTAAATACTCTCCCGATCCCTTATCACTCATTCCTCTTGATCAAGATGTTGCTATCCCCTCATCTCCATCGCATGGTCCTCCATCACTTCCTATCCTTGTCACCACAACACCACTTTTATATCACCTCAGTAACATTACGCTCATCCATGGTGGTCTCCTTATAGAAAAAAAAAAAATTACATGCACCACCCATCCTCTTTTACCTAATAATGGACTCACATCATGCTTCCAAAAGAATAAGCATCCTACCATAGATCACATGCTCCAAAACATGAACTATCATGGAAAATGTTTAAGCCTTCATGAGCAAGGTAGTTTAGAGCCCATCCAAGTCAAAGAACATCCAGGAACACATGGTCTTGGATATATCTCCCAAAACTCGCACTCCAAAGATGTTGGTACAACCTCCGTACATCCTAAACATTCCTCTTCTAAAGGCACACGAGGTACTTCTCATCATTCTACCAAATCATTTTCCGCCATCCCCCCTCCTACATCATATTACCTCAAAACAACTGTCCATTTTCCTTCTTCATCCTCTAGGTCCATTTTGAGTCCTTATGTCCCTCCATCCATCATTGCTCATCCTCCATCTACTATGGGTCCTTATATCCCTCCATCAAACCCCACACATCCTCCATATATAAAGTCCCTTTTGGGCCCTTATATCCAAAACTCACCCCCTCCATTCACCACCTATCCCTAGTGCACAACATAAAAATCCTACCTTCATGACTCCTAATCAGGATCAACAAAGGCACCCCTCCATGCATGCTATCTCGCATCCTCCATCCACACATCCTCATCAAATGCCTACTTCTATCACTCCATCCACATCCTCTCCACATCATCCATCTTCCCATACCCATCCCCTTGCTACTAAAAACACTTTGGATTCCAAAGAAAAAATGTATAAATCCAAATGTAAAGATGAATCTAAAGCTCCTCATGTCCCCTTCAAAGACATGTTGAAAAAAATAAAAATCAAGTCCAAAATCCAAATCAATCCAAATGGCCACAAAGGCCCACTAAAGCTAAAATCAAAGCCATGTGGATCCCAAAGACAAAAGATACAATGCCTTCAAATGAAAAATCCATAACGACATCCAAAGTTACTAGTCTATGGAAAATTCATTCACATCCTCCATCTCCTAAATTTGTTTTGGGTCCTTATGTCCCAATATTCACTATCCCAATGCCTCCATTATTGCCACATTCTCCATCCATCAACCCTCCTATCATTTCACATCCACCACATCTGCCAATGTTGGTCTTGAACACCTTCCCTTATCACACATCCAATCCATTATTCCATCCATACACTTTCGAACACCCCATCCACTACCTCCCATATCTCCCCCATCCAATCCCTTTGATTCATCCTCTTGCATAATCCATTTCTCCTAATAAGGTTGTACCAACATCCAATGGCCACTTTACACATGGGATCTTATTACCTCATATAGACCTTGATGCTTGAGTCCTTTTTCCATCCTCTTTATCATATGTCTTCCAAATCCATTTATCCATTCATCCCTATCCTTATCCATCTCCATCCGTATTTCTATTCGAAAATTCCCAAAAGTCAAAAAAATACAAAAAAATCAAAAAATAAAATAAAATCAAAAAATAAAATAAAATCAAAAATCAAAAAAAAAGAAAAAGAAAAAACACGAAAAATAGTAAATAATTCGTCCAATGGTGAAAACTTGGCAAACAAGTGCCTTGGATAAGTACCATGATGAAAACCTGGCAAATAGGCATCATGTGTAAATCCTCCATCCAGTCTACTTCCACGATTGGGGGAAACATCCACTTATGCATTCCTTTCCTCCATCTCATACATCTGCCTATCTTCCCCTAGTCCCTCCATCTTCCTTGTGATCTTGACCTAGATAGGGGCAAACATATATACATGCTTTGGACACCTCTTGGCATATATTCCCCTCATCCATACACTATCACATTCCTTATCTTCCCCATCAATTTTTTTTTGATCCATGCATATTATCTACATCCATCTACCTTCATCTTCTATCTAGCATGCCCACAACCATATCCCCTCCTTAACCATATCTCCTATCTATGTCCATCCCACTCACTTATCCACCCATCCTGCTATTCCTCTTGCCTCGTCACACATGACACATCTAGAGTGGGGGCATCTCCTTATTTGTGATAGAGTCCTTTTCCATCTTTTCATCCTTACCTCCCCATCCATTTATCCATCCATTAATCCCTTCCATCTACCAAATCCTTATCTTTCTATACTCTCATCCACTAGTCCTTTTTTGTCCTTTCATCCTTATCTACCCATCCCTCAATCTAAATATCCCACCCATATCCCTATCCTTATCTTCCTATCCATCTTCCCACATCCTTGTCCCTCTATCCATCCATCCTAACATCTTTCTATTTCCCCATATTTATACATTTCCCTGTCTCTTTCCTTCCAACTCGTAATCCATTGTCATTGGTATATAGCTATAGGATAACCCTCATGAAATACAATGCCATTCATCTCACTATCATCCATCCTATCTATTCCTCACATCTGTCCCATATCCTATCACTCTTCATCATTCATCTATCCATCATTTCCTCCTCACAATTCATCTTTTGATGATTTGGATAACTATCCCATCCCCTAGCTTCACATCATCCACATCCTACACATATCAACCATACCATTTGTATGGCCTATCCTGGCTCATCATATCATCTCTATCATCTTATCATGGTCATTTCATCATCCCTTATTTGTTGTCTGTCACTATTCTTGTGTCAAACTACGTTGCCCCTGCACTTTCACGTAGGCAAGGTCGATCATTTGATCCACCCTCAGGGCTTTGTTTTATTTTTCCTTGTTTTTGGTCCATCTTTGTCAAACTACATTGCCCTTATGCTTTCATGTAGGCAAGTTCAATCATTTGATCTACCTCTAGGGCTTTGTCTTTTTTCTGTCTTATCATCCTCCATCTCCTGTCTTTGGCCTTGTATCAAACTACGTTGCCCCTGCGCTTTCACGTAGGCAAGGCTCGATCATTTCGTCTGCCCTAGGGTATTTGTCTCGTTTGTGTCCTCCATCATTAGTCACCCTTGTCCTCTTTCTGCTTTTATCCATGGTATTTTATCAAACTACAAGGGCTCTATGCTTTCACATAGGTAAGGCTGGTCTTTGATCAACCCTCGAGCCCCTAGGTCTTTGGGGTGTGTCAGTCTTGTGTCCCTTAGGTCTTTAGGGTTTTGATTGTCTTGTGTCTTTTCATCCTGTTATCTTGTGATGTCGTCAAGTTTGTCCCTATCCTAACTGGTGCTCACAAAAAAGATCCACTTGTATCATCAGATCCAATCGGTTTTGAATATCCTGTGTCATATCAATCTTTTAGTTTAGTATCCATCATCGGTCTCAACAGGATGCATCCTTCCTAACATACCTCATCAACCCCATCCATCCTCTTGATCCTATGGCAAAGGACGTTTGAAATTGATTATAATATTTTGATGCTTTTGGCTTTTGTTTATCATTTGATCTCCCTATCATCACTTGTCATGGTCACCTTGATCCATCATATCACGGTGTTCTTTGACTAGTAAACATAGGGGCATATCTTGATCTTTTCTTTGTTGTTGTCTTCTCGGTTTTCCCACGTAGTACCCACCAAGACTCCTGTGGTCTTGTGTTATGTTGGGGAATCCTTTTGTGCTTTTGGTTATTCCAATACCTGGCCCGACCAAGGTCTTTGTGACTTTGGGGTGTTGGGATAGCCTTCTTGTTTGTTGTGTTTGTTTTCCACATTAGACACTAATCCGTCTTGGTTTACATACACTGATGCCCGGTGTCTTATGCTATAGCAAAAATCAGTGCTCCAAAAATGGAAAATTGCATTAGGTTTGCATTTCATTTTCCATTCCATCATCTTGCATGTCTCCCCCATCCTCATCCATTCAATCTCATACAAATCATCTAATCACATCCTTGGTCTTGTTCCCAGCATTGCTACAAGCCTTGATCCAATCATCACCATCATCATCAACATAGGGATGTATCATTTCCTATCCTTTGGTGTTGTTTCAGGACATATCCTTCTCTCATCAACAACCCTTTCGTCGGGGTGTATTCTTCCAAAAATCCTCATGTTGTTTTGGGAGGTATTCTTCCCTCATCCACAACACTTTCATCATCATCGTCATCAAGATGTATCCTTCCCTCTCCTCGTGTTGTTTTGGGATGTATCCTTCCCTCATCAATGACACTCCATCCATCATCAAACCATTTTGGCTTGTAGCTTGACTGGGGAAACATCACCTTTTTCCTTATATCGATTTGTGCTTCTCATCATCTCCCATCACTTATCATCATTTCTTATCCATAACTTTACATCATCATCTCATCCATTTCGAGAGCATACTCGTGTTCTCTTGACCCTGCATGTCCTCTCAAGGGGGAATCCTCACCTCTAATCTTCATCTTCATTCCCATCATCTTTCTTCCCAATCACTCTGTTGATGACTGGGGCATCTTTTCCAATCTAATCGTCTTTTTCTGGGTTCTATGTTTTAATATTCTTTGAAATGATGCTATTTCGTAACACCATCTCAAAGAGGAGAAAAATGTAGACACCTAAATTTGGACACTTTCATTTGTCCAAATTTATCCCTTTTCATCTAATATCCTCTTATTTGCATTAATTAAGTAATATCACTATTATTTAATTAATACATCTAAAGTTTTTCTAATCCCCAAGGTATCTAGTTAAATAATTAAATACCTTACCCCTTTAATTCCCCTTTCATCAAATGAATTAAATATATATGACATTTATTTAATTCTTCACATGTCACATCGCTTTCACTTAATCCTAACCCACCTCCTAATCTCTTCATTAGGGATGTGCACATACCTAATCCTTGATTAAGGATGTGTCACATCCTCCAACTTTTGCAAGTTGGCTTCTAATCCTCTTTAACCACTAATCATTTTTTAATCACTGATCAGTTAAGCCTAATCAGTACCTTGGTCAACTATCCCCATCCCCCAAAGAATTTTTAATTCCTTTTTATTAATCGAAGGCTCCTCTCTTCCCCATGTGAATTTTTAATCCACTTTTATTCCTCCAAATAATTTTTTCTTCCCCATGCAAATTCTAGAACCTTTGACTCATCACATCATATTTGCTAAAGTCTTCTAGAATCTTTGACTTGTCACATCAAGTCACATGTGGGTAAGTACTTACCTTTTTAAGGACCTTGTTTTATCCAAGGTACTTTCCACCTCTCTTTTTGGAACTTTGTCTTACCCAAAAGATTCCCTAATCATGTGAATTTTTAATTCACTTTTATTCACCCAAGATTCTTCTCTTCCCTATGTGATCATTGAGAGGTCACATCATCCCTTTTCCAAGGTAATTTTCCTTCATCCACATCATGTACCTTCCTTCCACATCATCTTATCCTAGGCCATCTCACATTCCACATGTCAAGATGTGAGGGCTTGTGAGTCCTCAAGTCACTATAGCCCTCCATCTTGGCCTTGTTGGTTTAATCTCAACCATTGAATTCTCTAGAGAATTTAAATCCCTCTATAAATACCCCCTCTTTTCTCTCATTTAGGGACCTCATGCATTTGATACCAAACTCTTTCCATTTTGTTATTTGAAACACTTAGCCATTTGCACCCACATGCTACCGAATTTCTCACTCAATTTGCAAGCATCACCTTAGCCATTAGCACTTGAATTTTATCACATTGCTCATATTGCATACACCATTTTCATATCCATCCACAAAGCACACAAGTTTTCAAACATCAAGGGCCAACCAAGGGATTCAACAACACAAAGGTATAATCATTTGCAATCTTTATTTCATCTATCTTTATTTGTGTTATCATTCCTTAGGCTAATCTTGAGGTGTAACTTTTGTGTTCTTCCCTTAGTGCATAATAGTTGTTTTTCATCTTTAGAATATGATAAACATTTAGGGATCACAGATTGTATCTTGCATGAATTGGCTTGAATGATAGCTTGATTTGATGTTTGAATGCTTGCTTGAATGTTTGAAACCTACATCACAATGTTAGCTCAAAAACATAACATGAACACACATGACTTTGACATGATAATATGATCTTGATTTTTTGTTATAGATGCTTGATAAATATTCTCTTTAATGCTCTTGACAATAATGTTTTATGTAGGAATGCCTACATAAAGTGTGTTCTAATATTTTTTTAGGTTTGAATTGATAAAACAATTATGTATTTATAGGTGTTTATTTGATTTCATGAAGATTATATTATATAAGCAACCATTTGAAATTTGAATTTGAATCATTAAAATGCCACCAAAAACATATTAAAAATTAGGATCTAGGATTTAAGGACCCATTGTCTCTTAGGTGAATAGGTCCTAGGACCTAAATCGAGGACACACAATTTGTAAGATAATTAATTTAATGTTAGCATTTTTTAATTGTTGGTTTCCCTTTCGAAAAACAAGAAAAATAAGGCTTAAGAATGCATAATTTAGGCCATTAAAAGCTTAATTAATTCCAATTTAATTAAGAGACCCAAACATAATGTGAAAATGTAAACGAATACATTTTTCTACACAACATTTAGCCCCCACTTTAGTGAGAGTGTGAGCCCTACACTCAAACTCACACTAAAGTAGACAAATAAGTCAAGAGAGGTCTAATTGTACAATTTTTAGAAAGATGAAATAACAAAGATCAAGGAGGATGATCAAGCCACCAAGATCAAAGATCCATGGAAAAATAAAGAAAGGCACAAAGAGACATGCAAACGCAGTAGTGACACAAGATACAATATCATAAAATGTCAAAATTAATGCAAAAATAAAATAAAATAAAAATAGATCAAGCTTCAGTTGTTTGTCCAAATTATATGGATCAATCCTAGGCTATTTTTCCAAAAATACATGGCTCCATAGGAAAAAAATTTGTGTTATGCAAGGTGGCCATGAAAATACACTCACAAGTGCAGTCCGATATACACTCAATGAGCCTAAACAAGTGAGAAACATACACTAGGTCTAGCAGGTGTGAACCCACAAAATAAGTGACAATGGGAAAGTCATGCCATATCTATAGGTTCCCATACGTGAACCATACCAAAAGCTATACTCCCCATACAAAAAAGAAAGGCTAGCAAGATGTGTTATGCTAGACACTCATGAAACAAAGGCACCACCAAACAAGTTGTGTTATGCTTAGTGGCCAAAAGTTTTGTTTTAAGATAGTCAAAGGGGTTTTTCTTAGTTCATGATAGGTCTCACTTTAGGGAACATTACACTCAATATCACCATCAATAGAGGACTAGTCGAGAGATAAAATAATCAAACCTTAGGGAATGCAAGCCATAGCATTACCACTAAGAGGAATGCCATATGCCAAGAAAGGTCACACTCTTGAAGGACATCAATCCCAATATAACCAACAAGAAGACACATCACATGAAGTAAGAAGACCAAAATTTGAATAAGAGGTCACAACATCAAGCAAGCAACAAGCGGGAAACATAATGCCCCCCACTTTAAATAAATTTCTAAACACCATACTGTGAGCAATTACTTTAAAGTAGAATACGATAAAAGACAATAGATGAAATATACATGAGAGCTTATTTGGAAAGCCCTATACCAAACATATGTCTCCAAATGAAGTGTCATAGAAAAGAAAGTTGGTCCCCACATGCAACTTGAAGATAACACATAAGGGATCCATATATTTGGGGTTAGCTTATGTATTTTCTATAGTATTATAATTGAGCTTGAAATCATCATCATTCCCCAAATAACTCATGGAACAATGAGCACAAAGGGAGAATGACACATAGAGAGAGTGAAAAAAAGGAGAAGCCTTTTGGGCCAGCATGGAAGAGATCTAAATGTCTCAACACTTTACATCATCCCCAAAAGGAAACACAATAAAAATGAAAAAGACAATGGTTAAGATAGATAGAAGAATGAAGATACAAAAAGAAGAATGCCATAACATATTTGCTTCCTTTGTATCCTTACATTGATGAAGTGACAAAGGTCATCCAAAGTAAGCTCACAAACATAAAGGCATATTATGAGAGATCACACTAAAAACATGTAATCACACAAAGAACATGACACTAAGACATAAAGCTAGTATGACACATGTGGGCCAACCTAAAGAAGTCGTCTGCATCTTAATCTTGTTCATTATATACGAAAGGCAAATGACTAGCGGAAGGGGCAACAACTAGTACTAGAAAAAGTCTATCTAACCCCTTTCCCCCTAAATGTAGGACAAAGATGAGCCAAGATAGGTGATGATAATGTGCTCCTTGCAATATGGAAATGATTTGTCTTAAATGTAATATATGTAATAATGAGTATGCTATGATTCTACAACTATCACATGGCAAGGAGCAGAGTGCATTCTTATCAAGTTGGATCCTTAGGGGGTTCAAATTTTCTCAATAGCTATTGTAAACCACAACAATCATTAATGTGATGTCTAAATATTTTATGATATGCACAATATGGTTTGTTTTTATCACTTTGTTTCTTTGTTTATTGTTTAGGTTTAGGAGGCTACTCAATTAATCCCCAATGTAAAAGTGTATAGAAATCAAGATCAATCTTGGATAGATTTAATAGATCATGTAGATGTTGAAGAGGATCGTGAACCTTATGTTTCTTGTATTTTTAACACTTATGCTCTTTTTTCTTTGGTTGAACAATTGGTTGATATAAAGGTGGAGGATCTAAGGCAACCTTATCCCCTTCACAATTCCTCAATCGGTCTTTGGAAACAATTTTATAAACAAGTGCACCTTTCCTAGTAGGAGAGGTAGTCAGAGGGAGATAAGAAAGATTCTCATGATGGTTTACAATTGGATATTCTAACATCAAAGAATCCCCTTTATGAGGGGAGGTGTTAGGAAGATGAGGGTTATCAATGATTGTTCACGAAAATGAAACAAAGAAAAATAAGGTTCACAAGAATGGAATAAAGAAATATGTTATTGTTAGGGAGGTGTGATGCACCTATATTTCTTCAAATTTCATTAGGAAAAGAGATCTCCCAAAGGTAGGATTGAATTTCAACCAAAAGGCGAGTCAACCCTATTAGGGGATTTACTATTTCCCTTACGACAAAAAATGACAAATATGACTAAAATGCAATTTGGGGAGATAAAAATAAAATAACAAATGAACTCAATTATGTAATGTGAAACTTAAAATGTAGATTTAAAGGATAGGAAAAATAGAAACAAGCTACAAGTAGATCTAAGAAGGGTAAGATGATGTGTTCCAGTCACTAAAAAGGATTGCAAAGTATCCTACTAGGATAGATTCACCCTATGGTGAATGGGTCTTTAAGCAAGGTTTCAAAATCTGATTTCACAGTCCTTTGATCCTAGATGTGCACTCCTGATTCCTCCATATTCCATTGTCAGAAGGTTGGAAATGAAATCTTCAAGTGAGCTTCCATGGCCTAACAACTTTGTAAAATTTCAATTTTGATCAATCTTCAATCCATCTTCACCTAAAAATTTGGAAGCACAAAGAGAGGGAAAAATTGCTTGTTTTTGGTGAATATGGGTTTTCCTTGGTCAAAACCCATTTTGGTAATTAAACCTTGATAATGAAAGATAATGAAAAATGATAAGGATTGATGAATGAACAAGTCTATGTCACACCTCACCAAACCTTCAATAGCTTCCCTTAGAGGACTAAATTCAAACACATCTCTCTAAGGATTGTATCTTGCATGAATCGACTTGAATGATAACTTTATTTGATGTTTGAATGCTTGCTTGAATGCTTGAAACCTACACCACAATATTAGCACCAAAACATAACATGAACACACATGAATTTGACATGATGATATGATCTTGATTTGTTGTAGATTCTTGATAAATATTCTCTCCAATTCTCTTGACAATAGTATTTGCTATAGGAATGCTTGCATAAAGTGTGTTCTAATGCTTTTGTAGGTTGTAATTGATAAAATAACTATATTTATAAGTGTTTATCTAGTTTCACAAAGATTAGATTCCATAAGCCAACATTTGAAATTTGAATTTGAATCATTAAAATTCTTGTAGTGCCTCTCATGTTCTAATACTCTGCTACTGCTTTGGTGTGTGTGTGTGTTTGCTTCAGTGTGATTTTCTGGCTATGTTTTGATGCATATTTGATACTCTGTTTGACATCTTTTCTGCCATGTGTTGGGAATGGCAGATAGTTATGCTCATTTGATTATGATAGGTAGACTTATGTGTGTGGGATACTCATGTTGATGATGTTACTTTGTGGGTTATATTGATGATCTGATGCTTAGGTATTGTTTTATTGTTTTTGATTTGGGTGAAGGAGACGAGGTGGCATCGCTCATCTGTGAGTGCCCTGCCTCTCTATAACTCTCCTTTATAATGTGTTTTATTATGATATATATATATATATATATATGTTGTTCAATGTTTTGTGTTATGCAAGTACCAGATGCCGACTCCACCCGCATTGTCGGGTCTGAGCACATCCTATCTACCCAATGGTATTATGTGGTTAGGGAGTTGGTAAGAAAGTACCCCCGCCTATGTCACTAGTTGGTTCAGGGATTGTTCTTGTCGTGTCCGTTCTACGTTCGTGTGGGTATGGTTGTTAATTAATCATTTTATTTTATGAGTTTTACAAGTATATTTATGGCTTGGTCTAGTGATTTATACTTTAAGTTAAATGTTATTTAATGATGTAATATATTAAATTTATAAAATATCCTATGTTGCGTATGATATTTATGTTTTGGAAAAATAATGAGTACATTAGCACATTATTGTTATTTTATAATGTGAAGTGATTCTTTAAATTAAATCATTAAAAATTAAATAACATTGTTAAATAAATTATTATGGTTTATTTTTTAATAAAAAAATTAAGTTAGGGAAACATTATCATATTTGTCTTTGTTTAAAAAGTGATTTTTATAAAATAAACTTTAAACTTAAAATATTAATAAAGTGGAATATGGCTAAAATTATTATTATTTAATTGTTAATTGTCAAAAGTGAATTTATTTAAATGAGATATAAAGTATTTAAAAAGAGGCATTTATTGTGTAAATTAAATTGGAAGATACTCTTTCAAATTTGGGGAGTGACAAAATTTTGTGTTAAGTGGATTTTTGCATGGGAAGTTGCTGGAAAATCTATGACAACTCCTGATTGGATTTTTTGGAAAAAGATATATTTCCAATTGTTGCTTTTTCGAAAAAACAAGTGGGAAGAAAATGGAAAAATGAGGAAAATGTCTGCAACTCAATTTTTGTTGAAAAATTTACAATGGGATAATTAATTTTTGAAGTTTTTCGTCGATTTGATCAAGGAAATTTAAATTTGGTTTTGCATTGGCGGTTTTGATTGAATCCGTGGTTGCGGTGAAGATCTCTTTTGGTTGGATTTGTGCAACTCATCCTCGAATCGAGCTTGCATTGGACTCTGTAAATTTTATCTTTTTGAAAGAGGAAAAAGAAACGGTGTTTAAAATATATAAATTCCCTTTTCTCTGTATTTTAATATTCTGATTAACATTTTATATATTTTGATTTACTATTGGATGTGTATTTTAATATTTTGATCAACATTTTATATATTTTGATTTACTATTGGATGGGTATTTTAATATTCTAATCAGCATCATATATATATATGGATATATGTATGTGTATATATATTTTCTATGAAATAAGATATCTGGTTATTGCTGTGTTTTTTAATTTAGTTACATTAGATGATTTGATATATATATATTTATTCTTGTATTTGTATACACATATATATGTATATATATATGCATATATGCATATAGTGTATAGGCAGGAAATGTGAATAAGTATTTGGAAAAGAAGAAAAAATAAAAGTAAATTATTGTCTGGATAAATTTTATAATTAATGAGGAAAATATTATTGTTTTAAAAATCTGTCTGAAAACAATTTATTTTATTCCGTTTTAAAGTGACATAAAATAATTTCATTTTAATATTGTTATAGAAGTTGGATTTCCTTATTTTCCAGTTAGACAGTATTTAGGAAATATTAGATTAATTGTTATAAATTAAGTAGCTCAAACTGATTTTTGAACTTAGTTAAATAATTTAGATTTAGTCTGCTTTTTTTAATTTTGTAACCGATTTTCTTAAATTAAAATTTAGATTTATTTTATTTAGGAAAATCAGAATTTAGATATTGCTATGTGAAAAAGAATTAAAATATGGAAATACAATAGAATTGAAAAATTTGCATTTAGTAAATAATATATATATATATATTGGGTTTGATAAATTAAGTTAGTAACGTTAATTTTAAAAGTATATTTTATTATGTTTAAATAAATAATGGAATTATCATTGTTGCTCTTCAAATTATCTTTTTAGCAAGTTTGTTAACTTAGATATTTAATTAGTGAATTATTTAAATGTAGGAAGATATTTAATTAACTTAAATATTGCTTTTTTATTAAATAAGAAATATTAGTGAAATTTCCTTATCTTGTTTTAAATTGATGAAAATGGTTATTTGATGGAGACTTAGATGATTTATTATTTAAATGTTTTGTGGTTAATGTTGTGGTGTTATTAAATTAAATGTAATATTTTTAGTATGTCTTGCATGGATTAGTGTTATCTCCAGAGGTTAGGGAAAATATGTGTGTGTTCTTCTATGGTTGCATTTATTTGGTTCATGTTGCTTTCATGTGGGAAATTAGTGGGAGGTACTCTGTTGAGGTTATGTTTCTTTTGTTTGAACATTGTGGTACCTGTCTCTTGGTTTTGGTTTTAGGGCAACCATAGGGGAGAGTGGCTCTTCTTGAGGCCAGTGTACAAGTGAACACTCGTGATAGATTTTCCTTAATTAAGTGAAAACTTAATTAATTTATTTAGTGGGTTGGGTTAGTTATCACATAACAAGATACAATAGACACCTCACCCCTGCCGTTAGTGCTCCCAAAGGCTAAGGACGGGTGGGAAGACTTGGTCGATAAGGTCACTACCTTGTCTTCACAAAAGGTAGATGGCTTCACATGAGTCACCCTATGGGGCGGTGCCTTGAGATAGGTTGTCTAGTTAACCATAGATGGAGGTGGTTCCTAGTGTTATATAGCTTGGTTAATCCACAGAGTTGGAGTCGGTTCCTAATGTTAGGTAGCCTGGTTAATCCATGTAAGGCCATGCGATGACACTCTCCCATTGTGCCCTTTGTTTCCCTTGTTTTTTGTACCTCTGGAGTTATGTTGTTTATTTTACTATTGATGTTTATGTTGTTTCATGGGATTGAGTCTCGTGACATGTTTCCTTTATGTTTGAGTCTGTGGCCAAGGGTTCTTTCTTACCGACTCCTTGTATGAGGGGTGTTCCTTCGGGTTCACATGGTCGGGTGGAAATGTGCAATGCACCCATTGGGTCCCCAATTGTGATCGAGGCATGGATGCAGTTGCAATGATCTCATAGCTCACATGGAGAAGACTGTTCCTTGAAGAATTCTCTTTCATTATTGTACATTTGTAATTTGAGTTTACCCTTCCCAATGTTATAAGGGAAGCGACCTTTTAATGTAACTCTGATTTTATATTGTGTTGTGTCTGTGGAAATATATTCCACATTTGTAATTTGAACTTTGAAGTTGATTGTAATATTAGGTGATTTATGTTTATGATTATATCTTATTCTTGATGTAATTTTATCATGTTTATTCTCATTTCTTTATTCCGCTTTAGTTAGTATCACATATCGTTTATTTGTTGGGTTCGTTTAAGTAACACACCATGTACCCCATAGGATTAGGTTAATGATTTATGTTATATTGATGTTGTATAAATGTTTGATGTTTGATGTTGTAATGTGTTATTGTTACTTTCAAAAAAAAATATTCTATATTTGTTGTAGTTGTCCTATGGGGTTTGCATGGTGAGGTGTTACAACTTGGTATTAGAGCCAAGGTTAGCAACACTGGGTACTCTAGTTTCTAGTGATTCTATTATGTTAACCTTGTGCTTAACTCTGGAACTTATATGTTTCCTTGCTATCATTGTGTAGGATTATGCCTAGGGGACGTGGACATGGTCATGGCCGTGGCCGTGGTGGTCGCAGAGCTAGCCGTCATAATTCTCCACCTCAGAGCTCTCATGAATCGGAGTAGGAGGAAAATCAAGATTCCCAGAAGAACCCTCCAAGTGGAGGCCCTAATCCAGAGCAACCAATTCAGGGTGGTGAGTAGTTGCGCCAATTGTTGGAAGATGTTCTTGGTCGTCTAGGTCCTAGGTAGGATGAGAAACGGGTGATCAGAGAGAGAGAGTGATTGCCGAGGAGGAATGAGATACTGGTAGATAAGGATGCAGTGGCCGCTGGTCATATGAGAGATATCCTCAAGGCACGCCCTATTTATGATGGATCTAGTGGAGGTAAGCTGAAACTTGGCTCATTGATCTAGATTGATGCATTGCTATGCATCCCTATGAAAATAATAATAGGGAAAGGTGTGCCATCATGCACTTGAGAGGATTTGCATCCACATGGTGGTGACTAGAAGAATAAAAATTACACCTTGACATCGGATCAGTGACATGGGAATTGTTCTTAGAACGGTTCAGAGCCCGTTTCTTATCTAATCACTAGAGGCAATGCCAGGCAGATGAATTCCATGACTTGAGACATATGGAAATGTCTATAGAGTAGTATGAGTTTCACTTCTTTGAGCTTAAGTAGTACATCAAAATTGCTAATGATGAGGCTATGCTAGTACAACATTTTGTCAGAGGTCTGAATGTGTCACGTATAGATTTTATGGATTTTTTAAATGCAATTAGTAATTATGATATTGTTATTTAATTGAAGTTAAATGATTATTTAAATGAAAGTTAAATTGAAATTCAAATTGAAGTGAAATTGAAATTGAAATGTAATTACAATGATTCGAAATGTATTTTTATTTAAATTTGGGGTTTGTCATTGCTGATGAAAAATCGAGTGCAAGTGAATGCAAGAACAAGTGAACATGATTGAAGGAAAAAACATCGATCAGGTAGAGTCATTTTAGCCATTAGATGTTTACGAGTATGATGGAATCACACACACTCACTTAGTTGATATTTTAATGCATTTTTGTGATTTCTATGTTTGCAAATTTTCAATCTAGTTTTATTGTTATCTCCAAAATGTGGAAAAATACATGTTGCTTTAAATGACGATTTTATTAATTTGTGATAAAATAGATCTTATTGAAATAACCAAATTATTTAAGTCAATATTTTATCATTGTTTGAAAATAGATGCTTGTATTTCGAAATTTAATGAAATAGACTCTTTATTTCAGAATTTAATAAAATGTAATAAATAAAGAGTTATAAAATTAATAGTTTTTAATTTCTCATTTGAAAATTATGAAAAAGGAAATTATAGTTGAAATTCAACAAATAGCTAAAATGGAGTTATTGAAAACAATTCACGTGCAAATTGAAATGGCATTTAAAACTTTAGTTGAACAGATTGAAGAAATATCTTCAATTAATTGGAAAAGCAATCAAATTTTCAAAACTTGGAGTTAGAAAATGGAACTGGAGATCAACCTCAAATTGGGGATTTCATTTCTTGTTAACATCTATGCATGAGAAAGAAAAAAGGGTTTGAAACAATTTCGAATTTGCACAGAGGGTAAAAAAATCCATTTTTGTATGACGGAGAAGAAATAGACATAGGTAGAGGAATTTTGCCAGGGAATTGATATAAATTAGACAGAGGCAGAGATGGATATGTGATCTTCTTGTTTATTCTGGAGCTGCGAATATTCCATGCGCACACAGCTTGGAGGAGAGGATTCAAACTCAATATTCTTAAGTTTTGTTGTCATCTTCTTAGAATATACTTACCTCATCTCCCACTCTCCATGTGTTGCTACAGGGGACATAAGGACACACCATCAGGGAGAAGTAAGGATGCTTGAGGTAGGGAAGAGGTGCAGGCAGAGAGGCTCATATCCTACACAACCACCAAAGTTCCCCACTTCCCATGCACCATGTAAGGGAAGATTGAAAGGGGCGTGCAAGAGAGGGGCAATGATGGAACCTCATTTCCCATGCATAGGAAGAAGGAGGGAGTCTTGGACGTGCAGGGAGAAGGCTGCAACAAACAAAAAGACTCCTCTAATTACATAAACAACCACTCCTCCATTTACCCATAGCCACTTTATGCTTAAAAGGGAGAAAGAGGCACTGCTAAAGAAATAGAAAACAAAGAGGAAAGGCAGATAGAAAGGAGGAGGGAAAGGTGTGTTGAAGATAGAAGAAAGGTGCATAGAAAATAAAAGAGGATATTCAGAGGAAATTCGTAGTAGGAAATTCATAGAGAAAGACACAAACAATCACTCCCAGAATTACAAGGTAACATTTTTATTTGAAATATTTAAACAAAATAGTAAACATGAAATCAAGAATTCAAATAGAATAGATTTTTTGCTTCTGATTTCTTTGAAAACTATTTAAAAGTATTTCTATTACTTCGAAATTCTGTTTGAATTCTTAAATATCAGACTGTGATTTTTCTAGAAAACATTGAATTTGGAAACAAAATTTTTTAGGAAGAATTTGATTGAAAACATGAAATAAAAATAGCTGATTTAGGAAGAGATTCAAAACAAAAAAACATCATTTAAATTTAGATTTAAAAGAATTTTAAATAGAAAATGTTATTTACAGATTTGAAAGAATTAAAAATAGAAAGATTTTGTCTAAAATAACCTTTAAATTTTAAACGTGATTTCAAGATAGAAGTTAAAGTTATCAAAAATTGCAAATAAAACTCAAAACAATCAAAACAGAAATAAAAATGTTTTATTTTAATTCTGTTTGAAAAAGTAATTATTTATTTTATGAAAGTAATCAAAACAAAAAATAAATCAATTAAGTTAAAATATGATTTACATTGAAACCAAACGAACGTGAACAGGATTAAACTAAGGAGTAATAGAACGAAAGAATGTGTGCTCTTTTATGTCTATTTTAACATATGTACTTAATTACATACTGGAAATACACCTTCTTATTTATTTTTGATTATTTAATTTACTCAATCTAAATATTAATTCAATGTCATTTATGGATTAAAACAATGAAAAGAACAGCTTTTAAACTATTTTCACTTCAAAAAAGATTATTGTTTTACTGTTTGTGAAAGATTGTATTTGACTGTTTAGAACCATGCATGCTTGATAAATGAATGTGCATGTCATGTTTTTGGGAAAGTTACCTTCTGGGACGGGTGTCGAATATGGGTTATTAGAGAGTGTAGTTTTGCTTTTCCAAAACTGCTTTATTTGTCATGCATGACATTTTACTTGGCCAAGTAACTTAAGGACCATTGCAATAGATGGAATTATTGAACTCTCTACCATATCCTAGTATCGAACTTGCTTGTTTCATAAATGAATTAGAAAAATGAAAATGCTTGTGGTTTTACTAGTTATACTAGGCATGCACTAGATTCCATCTTGCTCGTAGAATGCTTTTTGCTAAGCGATTCGTGTAGGGTCAGGTATTCTTTGAATGATTTAAGAATTTCGGGGAAGTGTAAGCTTCAAGGTTGGGCGGAAAAAGCACCCGATCCTTGTTCTTGTCTTCTTTATGAAGATATGCTATTGGATTGAAGATCAAAGGATGCCATCTTCTTTTATGTTTTATTTATTTTTGAAATATGTATTGAAGAGCTTAAGGCAACTGAATGCCTAAGTCTTGAATTGTAATTGATATAATAACTTCTTATGTATGATTATCATTGAAGTGTATTATGACACATGTATCTATTTAAACTGGAATTATATATTGAATCTATCTTATCGACTTAAGTCATTGTGTTTTGGAATCAATTATCTTTTATGATGTCTAAATGAATGAATTGTCGACTTTATTTTGAATATAAATGAAATTATTTAAATTTTTGTCAATGTTTGTTTTAAAAAGTTCCGCTCTTTATAGAATGCTAGGATTAGTGATGGTGTTCGACTCTTTGAGCCGAAGATGATGGAGGTTGTTGTTGAGAAAGCTCGTCTTGTGGAGGGCAATTTGACCTTGGCTCTAGGAGGTCACACTAGAGTCCAAATGGGTAGTACGCCTGCTTCTGGTTTTGGTTCTTGAGGTGGGCAATATCAGTATGCAGGGGCTTTTGGGGGTCAATCCGCACCCGCTAAGGGTGAATAGCAACAATAGTAGTTCCAAATGAGGAATAAGTCCTCTCATTCTCAATAGGGTAGAAGATTCCAATCAAAGAAAGACCATCATTGGTAGAGATCACAACGTAACCATGTTGAGAAGCTAGCACAGTCTTCACAACCTGCACCAAGCTGTGGTAGCTATCAGTAGTCTAATGTTCGATCGGGTGTCAAAGGTTTTGGCCATGGTACTAGGTGTTTCAGTTGTGGGCAGTAGGGACATATTTCCAGACAGTGTCCACAAAGGAGCACTGTAGGGTTCAGTCAGGGACTAGCTATTTTTGAGCCGACAATGGGTGACGTAGGTAGGTCACACCGAGCATATGCTACGGTTGATAATTGTCTAGATGGACACTAGGATGCTATGGATGGGGGTACCGGTAGAATTCAGGAAGCTGACCCGAGAGCTCATGGGTGAATTCGTGAGGGTTTAGTAGAATCTCAGCGTCATTGTAGTGTCTTTTGTGTTGTTTTCTTTTATGCATTTGATACTTATAATAATCTATTTTACGCTTTGAGACCTTATAGTTGGTTGTTTCACCATTCTTGATGGTGTTGGATGAATTTTCATTTATTTTTGATGATCGTGACATTGTGTATTGATGTTTATGTTACGTTGTATTTATGGAATTAGTATTGTGTTGGATAATTTTGATTACGTGTATCTCATGGTTCATGATTATTCTTTTTATGCTGAGGAGTAGCTATTGCCTTATGATGTGGTTTGTAACTATGTATGTTTACTTGATCTTGCAACTTCCAGGAGTAAGTCGAGTTCTAGGGGGGAGGATGTAGTGCCTTTCATATTCTGAGACTCTGTTATTGTTTTGGTGTGTGTGTGTTTGCTTTAGTGTGATTTTATGGCTATGTTTTGATGCATATTTGATACTCTGTTTGACATCTTTTTCATCATGTATTAGGCATGGAAGATAGTTATGCTCATTTGATTATGATAGTTGGACTTATGTGTGTGGGATACTCATGTTGAAGATGTTACTTTGTGGGTTATATTGATGATGTGATGCTTAGATATTGTTTTACTATTATTGATTTGGGTGAAGGAGATAGGGTGGCATTGCTCATCCATGAGCACCCTGTTTGCCATAACTCTCCTTCATAATGTGTTTGATTATGAGATATATATATATATATATGTTGTTCAACATTTTGTGTTATGCAAGAATGTAGGTACCAGATGTCGACTCCACTTGCATTGTCGGGTGTGAGCGCATCCTATCTACCCAATGGTTTGATGTAGTTAGGGAGTTGGTAAGAAAGTACCCCTGCCTATGTCACTAGTTGGTTCAAGGATTCTTCTTGTCGTGTCCGTTCTACATTCGTGTGGGTATGGTTGTTAATTAATTATTTTATTTCATGAGTTTTACAAGTATATTTAGGGCTTGGTCTAGTGATTTATACTTTAAGTTAAATGTTATTTCATGATGCAATATATTAAATTTATTAAATGTCCTATGTTGCGTATGATATTTATGTTATGGAAAAATAATGAGTACATTAGCACATTATTGTTATTTTATAATGTGAAGTGATTCTTTAAATTAAATCATTAAAAATTAAATAACATTGTTAAATAAATTATTATGGTTTATTTAAAAAGAAAAAATTAAGTTAGGGAAACATTATCATATTTGTCTTTGTTTAAAAAGTGATTTTTATAAAATAAATTTTAAACTTAAAATATTAATAAAGTGGCTAAAATTATTATTATTTGATTGTTAATTGTCAAAAGTGAATTTATTTAAATGAGATATAAAGTATTTAAAAGGAGGAATTTATTGTGTAAATTAAATTGGAAGATTCTCTTCCAAATTTGGGAAGTGACAGAAATTTGTGTTAAGTGGATTTTTGCATGGGAAGTTGCCAAAAAATCTATGACAACTCCTGATTGGATTTTCTACAAAAAGATATATTTCCAATTGTTGCTTTTTCGAAAAAACAAGTGGGAAGAAAATGGAAAAATGGGGAAAATGTCTGCAACTCAATTTTTGTTGAAAAAGTTATAATGGGATAATTAATTTTTGAATTTTTTCGTCGATTTGATCAAGGAAATTCAAATTTGGTTTTGCATTGACAGTTTCGATTGAATATGTGGTTGCGGGTGTTTGTATCTTTGGTTTTGAAGATCTCTTTTGGCTAGATTTGTGCAACTCATCCTCGAATCGAGCTTGCGTTGTACTCTGAGTAATTCAAATTCTAATTAGATCTCTGTAAAATTTTTTTTTTTGAAAGATGAAAAAAAAATGGTGTTTAAAATATATAAATTCCCTTTTCTCTGTAAAATTGTTTTACGTGTTCATGGATTTCCCTCTTTCCTTTCTGTATCCATTTTGAAAATTTGTTGATCTTGTTTCTCAATTTTTAATTTCTAGAAACCTCTCTCTCGTTTGCAAATCTTTCTCTTGTTGATAATCCTCTCACCCTCAGTAATTTGTTTCCCCAATTTGTTATTCTGGAAATTTGTGCAGTCCCCTCGATTTTGCTATAGTTGCTTTCACTGTATCTTGTTGAGTAAAATATATGTATTTATTTTATTTTTTGATTTACTATTGGATGTGTATTTTAATATTCTGATCAGTATTTTATATATTTTGATTTACTATTGGATGTGTATTTTAACATTCTGATCAACATTTTATATATTTTGATTTACTATTGGATGGGTATTTTAATATTCTGATCAACATTATATATATATATATATGATATATATATGTATATATATATATATATATATATATGCATATATATGGATATATGTATGTGTATATATATTTTCTGTGAAATAAAATATTTGGTTATTGTTGTGTTTTTCAATTTCAGTTACATCAGATGATTTGATATATATATATATTTATTCTTGTATTTGTATACACATATATATGTATATATGCACATATGTATATACATATATACATATATATGTATATATGTATATGTATATACATATATACATATATATATATATATATATGCATATAGTGTATAGGCAAAAATGTGAATAAGTATTTGGAAAAGAAGAAAAAATAAAAGTAAATTATTCTCTGGATAAATTTTATAATTAGTGAGGAATATATTATTGTTTTAAAAATCTGTCTGAAAATGATTTCTTTTATTCTGTTTTAAAGTGATAGAAAGTAATTGCAATTTAATATTGTTGTAGAAGTTGGATCTCCTTATTTTCTAGTTAGAGAGTATTTAGGAAATATCAGATTAATTGTTATAAATTAAGTAGTTCAATAATAGGTTTAGTCTGTTTTTTTAATTTTGTAACTGATTTTCTTAAATTAAAATTTAGATTTCTTTTATTTAGGAAAATCAGAATTTAGATATTGCTCTATGGAAAAGAATTAAAATCTGGAAATATAGTAGAATTGAAAAATTTGCATTTAGTAAATTATATATATATATATAATGGGTTTGATAAATTAAGTTAGTAACGTTAATTTTAAAAGTATATTTTATTATGTTTAAATAACTAATGAAATTATCATTGCTACTTCTTCAAATTAGTTTTTTAGCAAGTTTGTTGACTTAGATATTTAATTAGTGAATTATTTAAATGTAGGAAGATATTTAATTAACTTAAATATTGTTTTTTTTGACTAAATAGGAAATATTAGTGAAATTTCCTTATCTTGTTTTAAATTGATGAAAATGGTTATTTGATGGAGACTTAGATGATTTATTATTTAAATGTTTTATAGTTAATGTTGTGGTGTTATTAAATTAAATGTAATATTTTTAGTATGTCTTGAATGGATTAGTGTTATCTCCAGAGGTTAGGGAAAATATGTGTGTGTTCTTCTATGGTTGCATTTATTTGGTTCACGTTGCTTTCATGTGGGAAATTAGTGGGAGGTACCCTATTGAGGTTATGTTTCTTCTGTTTGAATGTTGTGGTGCCTGTCTCTTGGTTTTGGTTTTAGGGAAACCATAAGGGAGAGTGGCTCTTCTCGGGGCCAATGTACAAGTGGTCACTCATGATAGATTTTCCTTAATTAAGTGAAAACCTAATTAATTTACTTAGTGGGTTGGGTTAGTTATCACATAACAAGATAAAATAGATACCTCACCCCTGCCGTTAGCACTCCCAAAGGCTAAGGATGGATGGGAAGACTTGGTCGGTAAGGTCACTACCTTGTCTTCATGAAAGGTAGATGGTTCTACATGAGTCACCAATGGGGCAGTGCCTTGAGATAGGTTGTCTGGTTAACCATAGATGGAGGTGGTTCCTAGTGTTAGGTAGTCTAGTTAATCCACATATTTGGAGTCAGTTCCTAATGTTAGGTAGCCTGGTTAATCCATGTAAGGCCATGCGATGAAACTCTCCCATTGCGCCCTTTGCTTCCCTTGTTTCTTGTACCTCTGGAGTTATGTTAGTTGTTTATTTTACTGTTAATTTTTATGATGTTTCATGGGCTTGAGTCTTGTGACATGTGTCCTTTATGTTTGAGTCTGTGGCCAAGGGTTTTTTCTTACCGATTCCTTGCACGGGGGGTGTTCCTTCGGGTTCACATGGTCGGGTGGAAACGTGCAATGCACCCATTGGGTCCCCAGTTGCGATCGGGGCAT
This sequence comes from Sequoiadendron giganteum, assembly GCA_007115665.2. Lineage (NCBI taxonomy): Eukaryota > Viridiplantae > Streptophyta > Pinopsida > Cupressales > Cupressaceae > Sequoiadendron > Sequoiadendron giganteum. The sequence goes on from CM021102.1 coordinate 385,167,870, forward strand.
GGATGCAATTGCAGTGATCTCAAAGCTCACACGAAGAAGACTATTCCTTGAAGAATTCTCTTTCATTATTGTACTTTTGTAATTTGAGTTTACCCTTCCCAATGATATAAGGGAAGCGGCCTTGTAATGTAACTATGATTTTATATTGTGTTGTGTCTATTGAAATATATTCCACATTTGTAATTTGAACTCTGAAGTTGATTGTAATATTAGGTGATTTATGTTTATGATATTATATCTTATTCTTGTTTCTTTATTCCGCTTTAGTTAGTATTGCATATCATTTATTTGTTGGTTTCGTTTAAGTAATTCACCATGTACCCCATAGGATTAGGTTAATGATTTATGTTATATTTATTTTGTATAAATGTTTAATGTTGTAATGTGTTATTGTTACTTTCAAAAAAAAAAATTATGTATTTGTTGTAGTTGTCCTATGGGGTTTGCGTGGCGGGGCATTACAATGCTACGAAAAACATATTAAAAATTGGGATCTAGGAATTAAGGAGGACTCATTCAGCCTTAGGTGAATGGGTCCTGGGACCTAAATCTTAGACACACAATTTCTAAGACAATTAATTTAATGTTAGCATTTGTTTAATGTCAGTTTCCCTTTTGGATTTAGGAATGCATAATTTAGGCCATTAGAAGCTTAATTAAGTCCAATTTAATTAAGGGACCCAAACATAATGTGAAAATGTAAAGGAGTACAGTTTTCTACACTGCAATCACCATTCAAGAGGGTATACTTGACACCCATTTGATAGACCTTGAAATCCCTGTGAGCTGCAAATGAAAGAAACATCTTGATTACTTCCATTCTAGCTACTGGAGAAAAAGTCTCCTCAAAATAAATACCTTCAACTTATGAATAACCCTTACACACCACTTTCTTTTTTCCTCACAACTTCACCATATTCATTCAACTTGTTCTAGAACACCCCCTTTGTTCCTATAATATTCTTATTATCTAGTCTAGGAATCAATTCCCATGTATGATTCTTTTCTATTTGTCCAATTCTTCTTCTATTTCCTTCAACCATCCTTCATCTTCACTAACATCATTAAAGGTTTTAGGCTCTAGCTTTGATAGTAAGAACAAATTCACTTTCTCATGTGCTCTTGCAAGCCTTCTCCTAGTTAGAACTCCTTCATTCTTGTCTCCAATGATCTTATTTGTTGAATGGTTCCTCTGAACATACTTTGCTAGAGTCTTATGGGTCTTTTCTAATTCTCGTTCCTTCTCTTCTAGCTCCTCTTCTTCTTCATCTTCTTCAATGTAGGGAGGTATATCACATCCAAAAACCTCTGGTTCTTATGAGATTAGACACAAATATTCATCTACCTTATTTTTTTTTTCTTTCAATCATCTTTCCCAACCTCTTGTTATAGCATCTATAGGCCTTGCTTCTAGTTGAGTAACCAATAAAGTTCCCTTCATCACACCTTGAATCAAAATTTCCAAGGTCTTCTTCATCTCTCCTGATGTAGCATTTTCTACCAAAGATCCTGAAGTATCTAACAGTAGGAGGTCTTCCATACTATAGCTCATAAGGGATTTGAGTGCTATTTACCCTAAATTGTACTTTGTTAAGCATTTAGAAAACAATGTGAACTACTTCCTTCCAATACATATCAAGAATATCTACATCTTTCAATATTTTCCTAGCCATCTCTTGTAAAATCCTATTCTTTCTCTCCACTACCCCATTCTACTGAGGGGTCATAGGAGTAGACAAATGTCTCTTAATACCATGATTCTCACAATTTTTTTTTAAATTCATTTGAAGTTGAAAAATAGGTGGAGAGGATGAATGATGTTCACCCCCAAAGACCCAAAGACCTATTTTCCTAATTTCATTCAAAATATAAGCTATGAAACACAAATGAAGAACAATAATCAAATCTGACAGAAATAGAAACCAAAAAGTAGAGCTAGAAAGGGAAGATTGATGTGCACCTTTCACTGAAATCACTTTTTGAAGCTCATTGAGGACTCATTCGCCCTATGGCGAATGGGTCTTGGGTAGGGTTCCTAAAAAATGCTTTTTGGGTTTTCTTCTGCTATGTCTGCACTCCCAGATTCTTGATGTTCACTATTGGACAACCGAAAATAAATTCTATAGAGAAGTTTTCGTGATATAACAATTTTCTTGGAAATTTGAAAACTTTACAACTTTCTTCAATTTTTCTCTTCAAATGATCTTCAACCTAAAATCTGAAATCACACATTAAAGAGAAAATATTGTTTGTTAGGTGAATGGGGGTTTTCGTTGGTCAAACCCCGTTTTGATAATTAGACCTTGAAATGAAAGAATGAAATAACATAAAGGAATGATGAATGAACAACAATATGTAACAACACACCAAACCTTATTTGAACCTTGGAATACAAATCTTCAAACTAGCATGAAGTGGCCTTAATGAATGTAGATCTTCACCATCAAAATTGATTAGAGATAATGTACTTGAATACTTGCATAGATCTTGAACAGTACATCACCATATTAGCTCAAAAAACATGCATGATGCAAGAAATATTTGACATGATGATGAGAACCTTGATTGCTGCAATAATGTTCAATAATTCTGCCCTTGAATGCCTTGAATTTTCTCTTAAATTTCTCTCTTGAAAATACTAAGTGCTCATTAAAACTTTCTAGAATTGCTTAGATGAAACTTAGTGAAATTTTATACATATCTTAACCTTAATTCTTGAAATTCAAATATCAGAAGCTGACATCTGAATATACCTTTGAAATCATTGAAAAACTATGAAAAATATAATTCAAATTTAGTTTCTAAGAGCAACATTCACTCTATAGTGAATGGGTCCTACACCATTTTCCTAGGACACACATTACCTAATGTTATGGAATTTATGAATGTCGGGTTTTATCCCTCAAAATTTGTAATTAATTAGGCTTGGATTTAAATTAAAGGGGCCAATTAAGACAAATTAACCTTAATTAATTAATAAATCCCTAGATTAGTGTGAAAGTGTAAAGGCACACCTTACAACACCAAAAACAAGGCACCATTAAGTCCATTTTAATTAAAAGGGCCCTAAACTTGATGTGAATATGCAAAACACATATTACAACACTAAATTAAAGCATCATTAAGCTCATTTTATTATTATTATTATTCATCCTCAAATTAAGTGTGAAAAAGGGATACTTTTTCCTACACTACAGAAGTAAGTTCACCTCCTCTATCAATTCTTAAACATTTGATATTAGATTTCATTTCATTCTCAACCATTGCATTGAAAACCTTAAAATTATGAAAAGCTTATGAATTTTCTCTTAGAAATGTAACCCGAGTCATACTAGAGTATTCATCAATAAACAACATGAAATACCTTTCACCTTGTTGACTCTTTGTTCTTGTAGGTTTGCATAGGTTAGTGTGAATAAACTCCAATGAAGTTGTAGAAGAACACTCCTTTCTTTTTAAACTTGTCTTGGTCTACTTTCCCATTTGAAACTCCTGAGAATGTGTTTTTAGGCTTAGTTATCTTAGGTATGTCTCTCATTGCATGAGTATAACTGATCTTTACCATATTATCAAAATTGATGTTTCCCATCCTCTTATGCCACAATCAACACTCACCGGATTGAGCTGATAAATAAGTTCTTTCATTTGTTTCCTTTAGATGATAGACATTTCCATATGTCCTAGTATATTTTGCAACTAATCTTCCAGACCTTTCCTTCCTAGTTTCATAACCTTTTCCATGAAATGTAAGATTATATCATTTACTGCACATCTAATTGAGACTATGAAGATTATGCTTCACCCCTTTAAAATAGAGGTTATCCAAAGTCTTTCTCTTTCCATCGATAGTTATAGCACCCTTTCCATAAATTTGTGTTGACTCATCACCACCAAACTTGACAGGTCCACCATTCCACTTCTGAAGACTGATGAACTTCCCTTTGTCACCAGTCATGTGGTTAAAGAAACCACTATCAAATACCCAAGCATTTTCTTCTTCTTTTCCATGAAAAGCAGTCCACACAACTATAAATTTTTCATTATTTTTGCTAGTCTACAAGGTATTAGACTTCTTACATTTTCCAATATCATTATTTCTATCATTAACTTTTAAGACCATGAAAGTGTTTCATCATTTGAATCATCATGATCCTCATCTTTCTAAGAAGAATAAAGACTTATTTTGAACTTTTCTCCTTTGTTACTATCTAATGATTCTTTAAAAGGACATTTAGAAGAAAAATGACCGATTCTCCCACAATTGAAGCACTTGAAAGGTAACTTACCTTTTTATATGTTGGTTCCCTTCTTCAATAGTCTCACAAGTTTTAATTCTACCTCATCAAGGTCATTATCTTGGTCAACAGTTTCATCTTCTGTCTTCTTATTGAATTTGAATGATGCTTCTTTCTTTGGGGAATCTTTATCAAATTCTGTCATTTCAAAGGCTATGAGAGCACCAAATAATTGATCTATTGAATATTGATTCAATTCTTTAGACTCCTCAATATAATATACCTTATGAATTTAATATTTAGGGAGATATCTCAAAACCTTGTTTAAAATCTCATCTTCTTTCACTTCTCCACCAAGACCTTTGATGCCACTAACTAGCTCATCCACCCGAAGCATATAGCCAACAATGTATTCATCCTCTACCATCCTCAGGGTCTCAAATTTTCTCTTGAAGATTTGCATCTTGGCTTGCATAACTTTACTATCTCCATAAATTTTGCTAAGTTTTTCCCAAACATATTTAGCATAATTATAATTCATTATCTTCAATCATTTTGAATTAGCTAACCCACTCATGATAGCATTCTTTACCTTGGCATTGTGGTCATACAACCTAATCTCTAATGGATCAATAAGAGTACTAGTAGGACTAGTGTAACCATCCTTGATAGATTACCAAACACCAAACCCTTGAGAGGATGGATAGCTTTCCATCCTTAGCTTCCAAAAAGTGCAATTTATTCCATAAAAAAATGGTGCCTTGTAAGATCCATCATGTCCCATCTTGGAACTTCCTCAAGCGATTAAGATCCCAATGAACTTGGATTTGATACCAAATTTTGGAAACACTTGGATATTGAGAGGGGGGTGAATCAATGTCTATAAAACTTTAAACACTTTAGATCTTAAACCCTTCAACAATACTCAAATTTAGACTTTTAACAAGATCAACTTATAAACAAATCAATAATACTTAAAGCAAATCAACAATAATGAAAGATAAGGAAATGAACACAGATGCACAAGATGACACTAGATTTACATGGAAAATACAAGAAGGTAAAAACTACAATGAGAGTCAACTCACAATATATGAAGCTCACTGCTTAATTGTATTACAAATTGTTATAAGGCTTGCTACCTCAAAACTTGCAAGCTAAGGTGCATAATATTAGGGAAAGATACAAAAAGAACTTGAAGGTTGAAGCAAAAAAATTAAGGGAAATATACAAGGACCTGATGAGACTCATTATCTCTGAGAATGATACATGAAGTTTTAGTATTACACCATCTATCAATAATACACTATGCCGATTGAGGAATTGAAGAGCATCTAATCTATCTTCCACACACTTTTGCACTACTTTTTCATTATTCTTAATTTATCCCACACTCTCACTTATTACAATTGATTTTCTCTTCCATTTATATCATTCAAAATATCACAAAAATATCAATTAGTTCGGCTAGAATAATGGATAAGAAATTATTTCAACAAGTCGGCCAAAAAACATAAATCTAGTGAAGGAGATCCTATCCAGGAGATAAAGAGCACCAAAAACAACTTATTATATTTTCTAGTTTGATCCCAAACATCACACATGTTTCTGCACAACATCCCAAGGTGACAACAAGGAAACATGTAGCAAATTACTAGTCGACCCAAAAAACATAACTTAACATTTGAATTAAATTAATGTGGTTCACAACAAGATAGGTCATGACCCAAATACATTTTAAAAAAACCATAATTTCTAGAGAAGACCCCCAAGCACATAGTGCAAGCAAGAAAACAAGCCTTGTTGGTTATACATCCACAAGTTTCTAGAAAACCAAATCAATATAATATGTGACCCCAAAGAGATTACAAATTAATGTGTGGACGATAGAGAGAGATTCCATGAATATCCAACAACACTTCTAGATACTTATTTCACATTGTCATTGTTAAATGAACAAGACAACTGAGAGGGGGGTGAATCAGTTGTAGCAAATTAAACCTTCAAAACCCTCAATAGTAATTAGATCCACATGCATTCATTAAACACTTATTTTGTTAATGTGTTTAAACATGAAATGCAAATAACAAAAACTAAAACAAAAAAACCATACACAAGTGAACACCAAATTTGTGTGGAAAACCCAATGAGGGAAAAAACATGGTGAGGATTAGCTCACAATATAAGTACTTACAAAAATGATACAAGAGCTCATTGCCATAATAGGATACACTATCTAAAAAGGATCACAACTAGGGCTCATTTCCACATAAAGAAATACAAGAAGATAGAAGAATATTGTTACATAGAGAATACTTCTCAATGCAACATGGAATCCACCACAATTGCTTGCACACTTCCATAGTCTTTCTTGAATAATTTTGGATGCCTTTAGCTCACTTCCTTTAGGAACCCTAACATTGAAATTCACACAGATCTGTGCAAATTTTCACCACACATCACTCACATTGAGCTCACATCTATCTTGCTTCTCTCTCTTTCATACTATCAACACCACCACACTTATTTATATCAACCTCAACCTCAAAAGACTTCTTCAATATTGGAAACTAGTTGCTATACATTAAAATTCAAGGTCAATACCTAAAAATTCTTGTGGTGGATAGGAATGAAGGTGACCTACAAAAAACCTTAATTAGGATCCAAATAGATCCCAACGAACCTCAACACGCTTCTATAAGCCTCACATGTAGTGATAAAACAAGGTCAACCAATACCTATGTTAAACACCATAATGATTTAGTACATGGTTCCTTAAGTCAATCCAAGACTTTTTTAAGGAAACATAATTCACTTGAACACGATCTAGAATAATCTATGAACTACTTGAGACTCATCAAAAACTTCATCCAAGCTCACACCATACAAATAATTCAACTCAGAACAACTGGTAAACCTTAGTCGTAAATTAACAAATGAAACTCACTCTATGCAACACCAAATCAAGTAAAACCTTGAATACAAAAAGATAAAAAAAATTATAAGAAACTTCCCAAATCTGCACAACCCGAAGCCAAACAATAGAGAAACAAAGAGAAAATACACTTAGATCCCAGGCCACAAAAAATATCACTGAAAAATTGGATCACACACTAGTGAAAATATCTCTCTCTATACAATGATCTAGAAACCCAAATTTTGAATATAGCAACCTTTGATAGCCATGAAAAACATATGAGATCCACATAGGCATAAGATCAATATAGAAGAAACACGAAGCACAATACCAGAGCACACTATGAACATTTGCACTACATAGTTTACTTTGTTTATCAAATTTCCTCAAAAGCACTTGGAAACCAAGTACCAGAGACATAATATTAGCTCATTAATTCATCCCAACTCATATTAAAATACTACAACAGAAAGATAGATCCATGTACTCACAACACTTGCTCAATATTTCAACTATTCATGCACAAATTGCATCAACTTCATCATGCAATAACTTTCTCAACACATAGTTGATATCCATGACAACACTAGTCAGTAGACATCCTATTGACATCAATAACAACACCTTCATACTTGCAACAATCATGCCATAAACAACCAACACAAAGTAAAAAAAATCGAATACCTCATTCTAGAAACCCAAAAGACACAAACATGAGGTAAAACATTCACAAATCAACTTGCAATAAACATCATTACTTGAAAGCTAAATCGAGACACTTCACAAACATTGAGAGAACATCCACCAAGCTACAAGATCAAAAACAATAATATAGATAAATTTGGAGCATTTTCCAGACCAATCCAAATGGGTAATAAAACTACCAACCCACAAAAATTATTAGAAACCTCCTTGATAACACAAGTAACCTAGAAAGAGAGGAGTGTAACATCTAAAGAGCATATAAATTGAGTCCCTAGCCACAAGACCACATCTTCAAAAGTGGAGGAATGCAAAGCATTCTCCCAAACAATATTCAAACCAACTTCCTACAATAGAAACCTTCGCAAACATCTAGAGACTAGAACATCCTTGTAGCAACACATAATTCCTTTGGAACAACAAGAGAGAGAATACAAAATAGTAGAGACCATAAAAAATATCTCCCCAAAATCAAAATTACTTCTAATCCTCATCTTAATACTTCTAGTTCTCATTTTAATGCTTCTAATCCTTATCTTAATATATCATCATGATATCAATTCTGCCAATGTGCTCAATACTACTTCGATTGACATCAAACAAGAAATGAAATAAAAACATGAATATCAACAAAATCAATGACAACCAACTTAACATATGTGCAAGAATCTCATCAACATAGGTATCAATGATAGCCCAAATTGAGTGTTCGCAAAATGTGTGTTGACATCATTTGACAAATATAAGCCAATAAGGATTCAATTATCCAAGCATTAAAGAGATAGGACACCATTGAATATAAAGGAAAATCTATCGCTAAGGCTCAATATCCCAGGACACAAAAATGTAAAGAAAATTGAACAAACACACACATGTGATGTAATGTAGTATGAAAAACACAAATGTTACACCTCGTGTCATATTACCTTGTTTGGTTAAATTGCTTGAATATATGAATGTGTTTTATGAATATTGAATGGAAATATGATGAATGAATGATGAAATTTAGTGTTTTATAATGATTTTGACTATGAAATATGTGATGCATGTGATTATATTGTGATAAGCTAACTACTGTTGTTATGTACTAAGATGAATGCAGGAATAGGTTCAAACCTTCAGAAGAGAGGAGAAGTATCACTCAGGAGAAGAACTTGGTCTGGTAACCCTTAATGAGATTAATTGAGCATTCACACACTCACACCCTAGTTGGTATATGTCGAGTCAAGTTAGTTTTGGGAAAAGATAAGTAGTCTTCAGTTTAGATGTAAATGTTGTGTCGGGTTATGATCTTGTCCTATGAATGTTGTGATTGAGGAATGCGATTAAGTCTTGGTGTCAAGTGGAAGTCCTTCTTTGTGTGTTTATTGTTATGTTGATGAGATATATACAAAAAATGTATATATATGTATATATGTACGTGTCTACGATAAACTCATACATACGAGTGAATATGTACATGAGTATTTGTAGGTAGACGTACCTATACATGCTCATGGATGGATTAACCATATGCATGGGAATAGGCTAAGGTGATATATATATACACACACTTTGTGTATATATGTTGATTGATGGGTATGAGAGTATGAGTATTTTTGTAAAGGTATTAAAATAATATTATGTATATATTAATATATATATAAAATAATATAGCTACATATATATTAATATATATTTATATATAAAATTGTGTATATTTATAATATAAGTAATGTTATTCGATATATAATACATGTTTGATAATCAATAATTAATGTATTTGAAAACTATGTGAAATGAGTATATATATTAATATATATGTATATATATTACAAAGGAAATATATATACAAATATATATTATAAGATATTTCTAAAACACAATACATAGCGATGTGATTGATTATAGAAAGTGCTTTAAATGAATCATGGGCACATAAGGCATTGCCATGTTAATGCATTACAAAGTAGAAACCTGTGCATAAAGCAAACCAATGACCAAGTCAACAAAGTCTAAGAAGCATGCATGAAATAAGAAGTGTTGTGCATACGTTGCAAAGAAATTTAATACAATTTTTAATTAGTCTTTACCCTTGCTATTTTAAAGGGGTGCCAATGTATGAAATGTGGTGCCAATGTAGAAGTAAATGGAATGCATAAGAAGTCTCTTTACTACAAATAAGCCTAGAAAAGCAATATCTTAGCCATTAGACTTAGTCAAAGTAAACTTGGTAGAAATATAAGAAGGAATTCAAAGTGCAAACCATATAGGAAACTTTATAATAAGATTTTTATTCATTTGACTTAGTAAAAGAGTCTTGTTTTCCTTTTAAACAAGTCGACTCAACCATTTGAAAGGTGAGGACTATTATGTGCTGTAAAATTGTAAGTTAATTTGATGAGTCGTTGCATGGGGATAGAAAGGTGGCAAAAGTATTAGCTTGTTTGTAGCCTTTGATTTCTCACATTTTATTATATATAGAGGTTCTCATTCTACCATTTTCTACACTTGTTAGTCTGATTACCTTGTTTTTATTCTATTGTGATTTCTATGCTCGTGAGTTGAGATATTGAGAGTTAGAAAGTTGTTTTGCTATTTTGTATTTGTGATTGTTGAGAGGTTAATCTTGGAGTAAGTATCAAGCAAACTTTAGGAATCAAGCTAGGAGGGGAGTTAAATAAATTGGAGCTTTTAGAAAGGTATGCTAGTTTCTATACCTTTATCATTTATATTGAAAAGGTTAAGTATTTTTGTTTACTATGTTTAAAATTAATTTTTTGGAATATGTTGTGATGCTTGTACATGCTTGCATGTTTCTTGGTTGTTTATTATGTTGGAGAAACCTATCATATTGATTTATATTTATATAGATATGTATGTACCCTATATATGGGAGTTTGTATGAATGTAATGTATTTATACTATACATAGTTGTCATCGTTATATGTAGGTTGGCTATACAATATTTATGTGGCATAAAGTAAGAAGTTGCTAGAATCAATTTGGTAGTAAAGTAATTTTGATTATGAGTTGTTAAGTGGGTTATTCCCAGGGTTAGTTTGATCCATGGGAAAGGGGTTAACCTAGATATAGAGTATGAATGGTGATAAAATCAAATTGAGCTAGGAGGGTGAAATAGATGACTCTTTCTCAAAATACTAGGTGATAAATTCTTTGGCCAAAGTAGTGTAAGTAGCCATTATTTACACTATTAGTTCACTATGATCTAGGTTTACATGCTAGGCTAGGAATATCATACATGTAGGTTGTAGCCAATGTATGGTAGCTCTAGATATATAGGACAAAACACCATGCTCAGAAAAGGCTAGAGTTATGAGGTTACCAAACCAATCGCTTCGTCGAAGGGTAGGGCCATATTAACTAGTATAGTAGATGTGCGGGGGACTAAAATAAGTCCATGGTTGGCAGAAAAAGACTTGAGTGATGCTTCCCCTCACATAGTTGGCGGCCAATATTTGAGGAGATATTCTAGACCATTTGTACTTTCTATATTTAGTAAGATTATTGAAGCTATGTATGTAAACTTGTATCCATCTCTATGGAAATTGTAAATGTGAAATGACATATAATTACTTATATTAATGAAATGAATTCTTTAGTATGCAAATGGAAATGTTTGGATCTAGGTTATGTTTCAAATGTGTATTTATTATTCAAAGGAAAATAATTTTTTTATTGCTCTTAATATTAGAAGCATAATCTATTCACTTGTTGTAAAACATAGTAAAATTACTGGGTAGAATAATGGGCATGTTACACATGGTATCAGAGCTACCAAGTTTGGATTTAGAACCTATGTGCTCACTATGTTCCCATCCAACATTATATGATTATAATGTTTGGAAATTATTGTGCCATGATGGTGCATCTCAAGATGACTACAAGAAAGTCAATGATAAAAAATGAGCAATACTTACGGGCCAAGAAGGAAAAAGAAGCGCTTGTACGAACCATTGAGGGAACCAATCATGATAACACCATTTGGTTGAGTGATACTGAGAATTTTATTCATGCCCTTTCACAAATCATTAAAGAAAAAAGAAGAATGAGAGAGACTACCAACTTCAACCTTTTACCATCTATCTCCCCAGCCAAGTTAGAATCTTTATCACTTTCTAGGGATATGCCCTCATAATGTAGTGCTAGTCTAACAATGATATTTAGGGACCCTAATGTTATACCTATGGAAGAAGTTATCATAATAGCCTCAAGTGGTGAATTAGAGTAGTATGTTCCCTAAAAATATGTATATGAGGATAGGTATGAGGGATATTTTCTTTTTGACGAAGTATATGAGGAAAAATCTAATGGGTATACACCACGTAGATATGTATTAGAAAGTGAATATGAGGGATACTCTCCCTTAGACTATCTGAATAGTCATTCCATGTAAACTCAAGGATATTGAAATCCTTTTTAATCTTAATGAAAAACATGTTTATGGTAAAACTTGTGTATAAGTTCTTTATGGAATTCCTTATATGAATGGTTGTTCTTTTATATGATTTTAGAATGTTAAGTAAAATTTCTTAAATCTAATTAAATGAAACCTCTAGGTATAAATATTCTTGGGAAAAATGGTTAGGACATGAAATAACATTGGGGGAAGCCACTTGAAGTAGGTTAAGGTACTGAGAATGCTGAAGCTAAGTTGAACCACATATTGTCTATAATGGATGAAACAAGAATAAGGATAGGAAACCTCAAACAAGAGGTAAGGGGGAAAGAAAGGGACAAAAAATAAGTTCTGAATAATGATGAGGAAGTTCCTAAAAATGAAGAAGAAGGGGAGAATTCTTGTGATCGCACCCATTCTAGTGAACACGAGGATTTAAAGTCATAGTAAAGGTCATATGTAACTAAAAGGAAATGATTGGATAATGAGATATCTTGTGACATGAGGAAGATCACACCTCCAAAGTTTGAAGGTAGTGCTACTGGGGATGCAGTTGAGGAATGACTTACAGATATCAAAAAGTACTTTGAGATTAGAAATTACTCTAAAGTCACTAAGGCCATTTGGGGATCTTTTCAGTTGGCTCATGAAGCATCCAACTGGTGGATGAATAAGAAGATGGAGCTTGGGATTAGTTCCTTGAGGCTGACATGGAGTGAATTCATAGAGATTTTTAAGAAATGGTGGTTACCACAACTCTTCTACGATCAAAAGCACATTGTTTTCCAAAATCTAAAGGAATGAGATTCTACAGTGAATGAATATTGGGAAAAGTTCACTCACTTCTTGAGGCACGGACCCGTGTACCAAAAGGATGAGTGATTTTGAATAATGAAATTCATCATGGGTCTCAATTCCCAAATAGGTGGTGAAGTAGATGTGCACGATCTTGCTGCCATGGACTTGGTGTACAAAAAAGCTATTAAGAAGGAACAAAAGATTAAGTATATTTCAAAATATTGAGAAAGGAATATAAAGAAGTTCAATTTGGCATAGGCTAATAAAATTTCAAATAAGCCTAGTGAAGGGAAAATATTTTTAGAAGCAAGGTGATAAGGGACCCCAACAAAATTGGCATGAACCAAGAAGGGACCGAATAGGAAGCAACAAAAAATACAACATTAACTTCAACAACAATGCTAGTGGGAATGTTAGTAATTACGGAAGACCTACAAAAAAGAGGGGACCAGTGAAAGGATGTTTTACATGTGGGGAAGATCACTTTTCTAGTCAGTTCCCTAACAGGCCGGCATGATCACAACGACATGGGAATCCTCTTCCTCCTCAATAAGCTACATTCCAACAAATGATACATACTATAGTAGAAAAACAAAAACATAGTACCAAACTACTTTGGTAGAAGTCTCTGGTACTTTTTCTAGCACTCCTATCTCAATTTTAATAGATACTGGTGCCACAAATTTTTTTATTTCTCCTAAAATAGCAAGTCAAATTTCTAGAAAGGCTAGTTTTATGGAAAAATATTGGGTTGTTGAATATGCAAACCAAAAAAGAGCTGAAGTAAATCAATGTCTATTTGAAGCAAGGGTTGAACTTCCAAGTTTCTCTATAGAGGTGATTTTGTATGTAGCTCCCTTAGGTTCTTATGATGTTATCTTAGGAATGAATTGGATATGGAAACATAGGGCCAAAGTGGATTTTCATGATAAAACCATAGAATGCTTAGATGATCTAAGTAATTGAGTGTCATTGAAAGGAACATCTAGAGAAATCTATGAAAAATTTCAGCTATACAAATGCATAGGGTGAAAAAGAAAGGTTGTTAACTCTTCATAGTAAAAAGTAAAAACTTAAGGAATACAAGGAAGTAATTATTCAAGATGATTTTATGTATTATAAACCTCAAGATCTCTAATAATTCGAAGAAGGAGAGGTGGTGGAAACAGGGAAAATGAATATGGATAGATATATTGTCTTACGAAAATTTGCGGATGTATTTCCAGATGAACTAGCTGGATTGCCTCCCAAGAGAGTGCTTGATGATATAGTCCCTAGGTCAAAACCTATATCAAAAGTACCATATAGAATGACCACAATAGAATTAATGGAGTTAAAGGACAAATTAGAAGAATTGTTGTCTAAAGGAATAATAAGACCTAGTGTTTCACACTAGGGAATGCTAGTGATCTTCATGAAGAAAGATGGTACAATGCACTTGGGTATTGACTATCAGTTGCTTAAAAAAAGTAATGGTAAATAATAAGTATTCATTGCCACGTATCGATGATCACTTTGATCAGATGCAGAGAGCATCAACGTTTTTGAATATTGATCTACGTTTTGGTTATCATCAACTAAGAATCAAGGATGAAGACATTTTCAAGACAACTTTCAAGACTAGATATGGTTATTAAAAGTTCATAGTCCTACCTATTGGACTCACAATGCACCAAAAAAATTCATGAACCTAATGAACAATGTATTTAGGGGCTACTTGGATAGGTTTGTGTTGGTCTTCTTGGATTCCATCTTAATCTACTCCAAAAATGAATAAGAACATCACAAGCATCTAAAGATTGTTCTCCAACGGTTAAGAGAGCATAAATCGTATGGGAAAATCTTAAAGTGTACCTTCTTCCAAAAAGAGGTACAATATATAGGTCATGTAATTTTGGCTAATGGGATTGTAGCTGATCAAATAAAGATAAAAGAAGTGCTTGAGTGGTCGGTGCTTAAGAATGTTTTGGAAGTTAGAATTTTTATGGGTCTGGCTAGGTATTATTGTAAGTTTGTTGTAAAATTTTCAAGAATAGATTTTCCCATCACATATTTGTAAAGGAAAGGGAAGAAGTTTGAGTGGATAGAGAAATGTCAAGTGACATTTTATCTATTCAAGAAGTTGACCACAGGCTCTAATACTGAAGGTACTAGATCTAGATGGTAACTTTATTGTTATCACCAATTCTTTTGGAGAAGGTTTGCTTGGAGTGTTAATACAGGAGGGGTGTGTCATAGCTTATGAGTCAAGGAAGCTAAAGCCTTATGAAAAAAATTATGCTTCACATGATTTGGAGCTAACAACAATTGTTCATGCATTACCAATGTGGAGACACTATCTATTGGGGAAACCATTTGAACTCAATATTGATCATCATGGTCACAAGTATTTGTTTACCCAGCCTAATCTTAATGCAAGGCAAACAAGGTGGTTAGAACTGATATTTGACTATGATTTCAATATCAATTATATCAGGGGAAAGGAGAATTGGGTTACTGATGTTCTAAGTCATAGAAGGCATATATCTTTGATGGTGTTGATCCAAATTGACTTCAAAGGTCAAATGTTGCAAGAATCTAAGGGTGACAAGTTTTATGAACAAGTCAAGCAAGTGTAAACCAAGTGTTAGAATACCTAAGGATGTATTGTATGGATCAAAAATATAAATAGAAATATTACCTACCATTGGTTGAGTTTGTGTATAATAACTCTTATCATTTTGCGATCAAGATGGCTCCATTTGAAGCATTATAAGACATGAAGTATCAAGCTCCTATAAGTAGGGATAAACTAGTGTGGATGCTAAAATCTGCAAGAGAGGCTTAAACAATTTCATGTTGTTAGCACGAAAGTTAGTTTAAACCAGCAAACTTAGACATCCCTATGAAATATTTAACCATGTTAAACAATGCAACTAACAAAGACAAATACAAGCTAAATAAAAGCATATGCAAACATGATTAACCCTTTATCTCATAGTGAATTGGTGCCACTTTGTTGTGTAGTAAGAACCCTTTCCCAATCCTTGAACAAGTTGAATGATGTTATGGGAAATATTAATTCTCAAATGAAGAGAGTAACCTTGCTTGAAATCTGTGAAGTGAAGGTGAATTTGAGCATAGTAAGATTACTCAAAGTTGTGTGTTCTTGAATGAGGAGAGTAGTCTCCAATTTATAGATTTACAAAATGGAAGAGAGAATGAAATAGAGCAATGTGGGATCATTCAACATCCAATGGCCAAGTGCCACTTGTCAAGATGTGAATGGTTGAGGAATGAGCACATTTTGGTCAATGTGCATGATAAATTCCATTAGGTGGAATTTCAAATTTGAGAAATGACATGTGAGAGGGAAAAATGAATGAAATAAATGCCACTTGGCTCAATGCACAAGGATGTGTAAGAGTACTGAATGCCTTATTGGATGTACAAGTCTACTTGGAATTTTTGAATTCAAACAAAGGAATATTCCTTCTTGATGCTATGTGAGGGAAAATGGAGAATTAAATAAATCAAAGTAATTGATTTATTGTGCAAGTTGCATTCTTTAGAGGATTTTAGTGATTGAGATTAAATTAATCAACATTTGATCAATTTAATGAGAGATTAGATGATTTGACCATTTTGACTTAGATTTATGAATTGATTTAAGTCAAGAATTGAGAGGAAAACAATATTAAATAAATGATTTGATTTATTTAACTAAGGAGAAATATATTAGATTAAATTAAATAAGGTTTAGTTTATTTAATTTAATAAGAGGACTTTAGAGAATTTAATCAAATAAAACAATTTATTTAATTAAACATAAATGTAAGATTAACTAAATTAAATTGATTAATTTAATCACTGGAGGAGAAAGACTTAATTAAATGAATTATGACTCATTAAATTAAGAGGCAGAATATGATGAAAAGTTGAGAGTATGATTTAGGAAGAAATGTTGTTAATAATCAAGATCAAGTGTGTCAAACTGAAATTGTACATTTTCCATGTCCACAATTTCCCCCTCTTTGAAGCAATGTACTGGTTGCATTGATTGAAAGAATAAACTACTGTGATCAAAGTTCAAATTTTTTTAATTTTTTTTGAATGTCCCATTATTGCCCCAGCGGAAGGATTATGCTGGTATACTGCCCCCTCGAGATATCGAATGGGAACGTACGATTTTCCTATCGAGATCGTGATATAATGCGAGAGGAGTGGCTCTATTAATTAGAGGACGAAAGATAATTCTTTGATGTAGATAGATCTGACGATGTATAGACAGTCATTGAATATGGGTAGTCTCGTGTATACCTTGATTCAACACACCGATTTTAGATAGAAATGTTAGTAAATATAGAAGAATAAGAAGAATAAGATGGATGGAAGGAGGATCCATACAAGTTCACATTATTATCGATGATGATGATGAATTGCTTACTAGGAGTTGGGATTTTCAAAGGGCCAATCACTTTATGTTTGATAACATACATAGGTACAATGCATCAAAGTATAAAGGACCAAGATGGCGTGGTACCTAGTGTGATGGAATTTGACTTATCAATTAGGTAGGAGTATTCTTGTTCACACTTAGTGTACATACTTCATTCAAGATGTAGTTCAAACATTCTAAACATCTCGGGCCAAAACATAGAAAAGAAAGCCTTCCTATGTGGTCAACAGGATACATAAAACACCCTCCCTACAAAACAAACAAAGCACGCATGACTAAGTTATTTTAAAAGAGTATCCCATAAGCACAACAGATAATAAGATAATAATCATTGCCCCATTACTTTCTCTCTAAACCTAATTTGTTTAGGCATCATCGAGAGGTCCTTGGAATGAGTGCAAAATAAGATAAGTCAATAAAGGACCAAAATAAAGTAAACAAACAAGCTAATGTTCTTCATACCACTAGCCAAGGCTAAACTATTGTGAGGGGTACTTGATGTGTATGTCCATTGTAGGAAAGCTTCATCCTAGGGCATGTTGTGATCAGGGTTTTGATGGGACTGATTTGGGTGATAAGCTATTGATATTCCGAGTTGACCAACTTACTTGCTTACTGACTTAGACTTTCAAGACTTTTGACGATTAGGTGTTCACTTTTGAACTAGCTAAACTTGCTTCTGACTAACTTATCAAAGGGTGAAGGCGATGTTTGATTTTATAATGAGTGATAAAATTCACGGGTGAAAGCGAGATGAAATGGATGCACCATTTTGGGTTTTTCAAATGTTTTGAGGTTGTTTTGGTATTTTCAGATTTTAGGATGAAAGGACTAACTTAAAGACCTATCCTAGGGGTCTCGGGAGCTGATCCCTAGATTAGCCTTGTCTACATTATACATGCAGAGACTACGTAATTCAACTGACGATAGAATGACTTGATGATAAGATGGATAAACGGATTGCCCTTTTATTGCTTAAAGGAATGACCTAAGATGCAAGCTAGATGGGCAAATGGATTGCCAATGCGATAGATGCCTAAATGACTGACCTTACTGTCTCTTGGGATGATCAAAGATCAACCTTGCCTACATTCAAGCTCAGAGATGACATAGCTCGGACAAGGTGAAAGACCGACAAGACTCAATGATGATGTTTTTGAAGATTTTTTGATATTTCGACATGTTTTTGGATTTTTGATGATTTGGATGTTTTTGAAATTTTGATGAGTTTTTGGATTTTTGACGTTTCGAGAAGATTTGAAGATTATACATGAATTTTATCCAATGTCGATATAGGAACATGCCCCCAACATGGTGCGATAAACTATTTTGATAAAGGTAGGACAAACTAACCTTAGGAATATGCCAAGTAGTACTATGGTGGAATATGATATGGATACCAACTCAGGCTATGGTATGGATGTGAGCAGATGGGTGTATGGATGATTAATGAAATGTGATGGAATGGATGAGTGAGTCATGCAGATCCTGGTGGATAGAGAGTGTTTTATTTATGCTTGGTGCCTGTTTGCCAAGTTTTCACCAAGGTACTTGTCCAAAGCACCACCGAAGTGGTTTTCACTAGAGGACGATATTTTTCTTTACTGTTTTCATGTTGTTAGCACGAAAGTTAGTTTAAACCAGCAAACTTAGACATCCCTATGAAATATTTAACTATGTTAAACAATGCAACTAAAGAAAAAAAATACAAGCTAAATAAAATCATATGCAAACATGATTAACCCTTTACCTCATAGTGGATTGGTGCCACCTTGTTGTGTAGTAAGCAACCCTTTCCCAATCCTTGAACAAGCTGAATGATGTTATGGGAAAGATTAATTCTCAAATGAAGAGAATAACCTTGCTTGAAATATGCGAAGTGAAGGTGAATTTGAGCATAGTACTTGTCCAGGCTTAAACAATTTCATGTTGTTAGCACGAAAGTTAGTTTAAACCAACAAACTTAGACATCCCTATTAAATATTTAACCATGTTAAACAATGCAACTAATGAAGCCAAATACAAGCTAAATAAAAGCATATGAAAACATGATTAACCCTTTATCTCATAGTGGATTGGTGCCACCTTGTTGTGTAGTAAGCAACCCTTTCCCAATTCTTGAACAAGCTAAATGATGTTATGGGAAAGATTAATTCTCAAATGAAGAGAGTAACCTTGCTTGAAATCTGTGAAGTGAAGGTGAATTTGAGCATAGTAAGATTACTCAAAGTTGTGTGTTCTTCAATGAGGAGAGAAGTCTCCAATTTATAGATTTCCAAAATGGAAGAGAAAATGAAATAGAGCAATGTGAGATCATTCAACATCCAATGGCCAAGTGTCACTTGTCAAGATGTGAATGGTTGAGGAATGAGCACATTTTGGTCAATGTGCATGATAAATTCCATTAGGTGGAATTTCAAATTTGAGAAATGCCATGTGAGAGGGAAAAAGGAATGAAATAAATGCCATTTGGCTCAATGCACAAGGACATGTAAAAGGAGTGAATGCCTTGTTGGATGTACAAGTCTATTTGGACTTTTTGAATTCAAACAAGGGAATATTCCCTCTTGATGCTATGTGAGGGAA
Organism: Sequoiadendron giganteum; assembly: GCA_007115665.2. Taxonomy (NCBI): domain Eukaryota; kingdom Viridiplantae; phylum Streptophyta; class Pinopsida; order Cupressales; family Cupressaceae; genus Sequoiadendron; species Sequoiadendron giganteum. The sequence continues at coordinate 385,187,945 of CM021102.1, forward strand.
AATAGAGAATTAAATAAATCAAAGTAATTGATTTATTGTGCAAGTTGCATTCTTTAGAGGATTTTAGTGATTGAGATTAAATTAATCAAGATTTGATCAATTTAATGAGAGATTAGATGATTTGACCATTTTTACTAAGATTTATGAATTGATTTAAGTCAAGAATTGAGAGGAAAAGAATATTAAATAAATGATTTGATTTATTTAACTAAGGAGGAATATATTAGATTAAATTAAATAAGGTTTAGTTTATTTAATTTAATAAGAGGACTTTAGAGAATTTAATCAAATAAAATAATTTATTTAATTAAACATAAATGTAAGATTAATTAAATTAAATTGATTAATTTAATCACTGAAGGAGAAATACTTAATTAAATGAATTATGACTCATTAAATTAAGAGGCAAAATCTTATGAAAAGTTGAGAGTATGATTCAAGAAGAAATGTTAACAATCAAGATCAAGTGTGTCAAACTGAAATTGTACATTTTCCATGTCTACATTTTGCATCTCTTTGAAGCAATGTACTTGTTGTAATGATTCAAAGAATAAGATATTATGATCAAAGTTCAAAATTTCTTGATTTTTTTCGAATGCCCCACTGTTGCCCCAGTGGAAGGATTATGTTGGTATACTGCCCCCGTGAGATATCAAACGGGAACATATGATTTTTTTATCGAGATCGCACTAAAATGTGAGAGGAGTGGCTCTATCGATTAGAGGATGAAAGATAATTCTTTGATTTAGACAGATCCGATGATGTATAGAAAGTCATCGACTATTGGTAGTCTTGTGTATACCTTGATTCAACACACCGATTTTAGATAGAAATGTTAGTAAAGATAGAAGAATAAGAAGAATAAGATGGATGGAAGGAGGATCCACACAAGTTCACACTATTACTGATGATGACGATGTATTTCTTACTAGGAGTTGGGATTTTCAAAGGGCCAATCACTTTATGTTTGATAACACACATAGGTATGATGCATCAAGGTATAAAGGACCAGGATGGCGTGGTACCTAGTGTGATGGACTTTGACTTGTCAATCAGGTAGGAGTATTCTTGTTCACAATTAGCATACATACTTCATTCAAGATGTGGTTCGGACATTCTAAACATCTTGGGCCAAAACATAGAAAAACAAGCCTTCCTATGTGGTCAACAAGATACCTAAAACACCCTCCCTACAAAAAAAACAAAGCATGCATGACTAAGTTATTTTACAAGAGTATCCCACAAGCACAACAGATAAAAAAGATAATAATCATTGCCCCATTCCTTTCTCTCTAAATCTGATTTGTTTATGCATCATCGAGAGGTCTTTGGAATGAGTGCAAAATAAGATAAGTCAATAAAGGACCAAAACAAAGTAAACAAACAAGCTAATGTTCTTCATACCGCTAGCTAAGGCTCAACTATTGTGCGGGGTACCTGATGCTTATGTCCATCGCAGGAAAGCTTCATCCCAGGGAATGTTGTGATCAGGGTTTTGATGGGACTGATTTGGGTGATAAGCTATTGATACTCCGAGTTGACCAACTTGCTTGCTTACTGACTTAGACTTTCAAGACTTTTGACGATTAGGTGTTCACTTTTGAACCAGCTAAAATTGCTTCTGACTAACTTATTAAAGGGTGAAAGAGATGATTGATTTTATTATGAGTGATAAAATTGGCAGGTGAAAGTGAGATGAAATGGATGCACCATTTTGGGGTTTTCAAATGTTTTGAGGTTGTTTTTGGTATTTTCATATTTTACGACAAAAGTTCTAACTTAATGACCTATCTTAGGGGTCTCAGGAGCTGATCTGTAGATTAGCCTTGCCTACATTATACACATAGAGACCACATAGTTTGACTGACGACAGACTGACCTGATGATAAGATGGACAAACAGATTGCCCTTTTATTACTTAAAGGACTAACCTAAGATGCAGACTAGATGGGCAAACAGATTGCCAATGCGACGGATGCCTAAAGGACTGACCTTACTGTCTCAGGGGATGATCAAAGATCAACCTTGCCTATGTTCAAGCTCAGAGATGACATAGTTTGGACAAGGTGAAAGACTAACAAGACTCAATGATGAATTTTTTGAAGATTTTTTCTTATATTTCGACTTGTTTTTGGTTTTTTGATGATTTGGATGTTTTTGGATTTTCGATGAATTTTGGAATGTTTTTGGATTTTTGACGTTTCGAGAAGATTTCAAGATTATACATGACTTTGATTCGATACCGATACAGGAACATGCCCCCAATGTGGTGCGATAGACTACTTCAATAAAGGCAGGACAAACTGACCTTAGGAATATGCCAAGTAGTACTATGGTGGAATATGATATGGACACCAACTCAGGCTATGGTATGGATGCGAGCGGATGGGTGTATGGATAATTAATGAAATGTGATGGAATGGATGAGTGGGTCATGCATATTCTGGTGGATAGATAGTGCTTTATTTATGCTTGGCGCCTGTTTGCTAGGTTTTCACCAAGGTACTTTTCCAAAGTGCCACCGAAGTGGTTTTCACTAGAGGACGATTTTTTTCTTTACTGTTTTCAATCCTTTTTCTGATTTTTTTGGATTTTTTGTATTATTTGATTTTTTTGTTGTCGCCAAGATGCCTGTTTGCCAGGTTTTCATCAAAGTAACCATTTTTTAATGATGTTGTCTGATTTTTTTTGTATTTTTTGGATCTATACCCTTCAAGTTCTTAGGCATAATTTTTTTTGAGATGACAACTATTCATGGGTTCCTATAGAGGCTCGCCCTCTGGTGTCGACAACTGATATGCCCCTTATTTATAGCTTGCGGTGATGATGAAAGGTCCCTACCAGTTGGGTTCAAATTTTCCTTTGCTATCCGGGTTTGGTAGATTCTTTTGGTTCTCTTTTAGCACAAGGTCATTGACTTGGAAGGTGTGTTGCCTGATCTTCTTGTTGTAGCTCTATTTCAGGTGATTCTAGTAGACCTGTAGATGATTTAGGGCATCCATGCATCATTCATCCAGTAAATCCAGCTCATTTAGTCTTGTGACCCTGTATTCCTCATCTGTGATGAGGTTTTGCAAAGATATTCTTAGGGATGAGAGCTCGATCTCGATAGGGAGTATGGCTTTTGATCCGTAAACCAGGGAAAATGGGGTGGCACCTGTTGGCGTGCAGATGCTGGTGTAGTAAGCCCATAAGGTGAGATTTAACTGTAGATGCCAGTCACGACTAGAGTCATTGACTATTTTCTTAAGGATCTTCAAAATGGTATTATTGGTAGCTTCTACTTGGCCATTGCCTTGTGATTAATATGGTGTGGAAAAGCGGTGTTGGATTTCAAATTTTTCACACAAATCATGGATAGCGTGATTCTTGAAATTTTTACCATTATCAGAGATAATGGATTGGGGGACGCCATATCGACAAATGAGGTAGTTTAGGATGAACTTGGATATTTTTTCTTTCCAGTTATGTAGGTGATGGGAATTGCTTCGACCCACTTTGTGAAATATTCGGTGGTGGTGATGATGAACTTATGGCCATTGGATGAGGTGGGTGAGATTTTTTCTATGAGATCGAGCCCCCACTGGGAAAAGGGCCAAGGTGTAACTATAGGATGTAATTCTTGAGCTGTTGCATGAATGAGGTCTCCATGCTATTGGCATTGTAGACACCTTCTGACAAAGTCATGTACCTCTTTGTCCATTGTCAGCCAGTAGTACCCGGTTCTTAGCAACTTCTTAGCCAAGGTCATACCACTTGAGTGTGAACCGCATGTGCCATTGTGTACGTCAGTCAAAGCTGTCAAGGCTTCCTCAGGTTTAAGGCAACATAACAGGGTTCCATATATACTTCTACGGAAGAGGGTTTCTCCTAGGATGACAAATCGTAAGGACCTTTTGACAAAGGTTCGCTTTAGGTTCGAGGTAATGTTAGTTGGGAGGATTCCTAATCTTAGATAGGTGTAGATGTTATGGTACCAAAGATCATCGGGACCAACGATTTCACATGCATATTGTGATTCTGGTACCTTGAAAGTTGGTACGAGAAGCTGTTCTACCAGGAATTCGTGTTTCGAGACATTGTGAGGGATATCTAGCAAGGATTCGATTGTTGCCATTGCATCAACTGCTCTATTGTTTGCCCTCGGTATTTGCTCAAAGGTGATGTCGATAAATGATTCCTTGAGGTTTTCTACTACCTTTTTTTATGGTGTGAGCTTATCATCCTTAGTTTTGTATTCACCATTGACTTGGTTGATGATAAGCTGCGAGTTTCCATAGACCTTTAATGCCATGATTCGCCACTATGACGCAATTTTGAGACCTATGGTTAAAGCCTCATATTCTGGAATGTTGTTTGTATAGGGGAATGCCAACTTGTAAGATCTTGGTATGCAATTCCCTTGCGGGGTGATGAAGAACACATCGGCTCTTGATCCATGTTGCCAGTGGGAGCCATCAAAGTATAGTTTCCAGTGGTCGGCTGCACTAATATTGAAAAGGGACTCATCTGGAAATTTTGATATGAGCGAGTTGTCTACATATATTGGAGACTCTATTAGCTGATCCGTAATTACTTGTCCCTTGATCACTTTTTGTTCTACATACTCAATATCATGCTCAGATAGTATCATCACCGCTTTAGCCATTATGCCTATAAGCATTGCTTTTGAAAATAGATATTTGAGGGGGTCTATCTTGGCAATTAGCTTAATTTGATGAGCTAGCATGTAGTGTCTGAATTTATGGGCTGCAAATACCACTGCTAGGTAGGATTTTTCTATTGATGTGTAATTGAGCTCATGCCCCACCATTGTTCTGCTGATATAGTAAATGGCCCGCTCGGTTCCCTTTTCATCATGTTGGGCTAAAAGGTCACCCAAGGCTACTGTTGTTGCTGAGATGTATAGGATCAATGGTTTCTCTACGATTGGTGGCATCAGCACAGGTGGTGTAAGTAGGTACTCCTTGATATTTTTGAATGCTTGTTTGCACTTGTCATCCCACCTAAATGCTACTCCCTTGTGGAGTAGGTGTGAATAGGAAATCTGCTTGTCTGCTAGTTTTCCTATGAATCTTTGGATGGACTGGAGTCTACCCTGTAATCCCCTGAGTTGATTTAGTGTTCTTGGTGCTCCCATATCAAGGATTGCTTTTACATTTGCGGGATCCACCTCTATCCCTCTCATTGAAACTATGTACCCCAAAAACTTTCCTGATTGTACCCCAAAGACACATTTCTTTGGGTTGAGTTTGACCTTGTATTTTTTCAGCCTATCAAAAATTGCACTTAGAGTCGCTATGTGGTCCTATCTCTTCCTTGACTTGGCCAATATGTCATCCACATAGTCTTCGACAGTTTTTTGGATCATGTCATGGAAGATTAGTGTCATGGCTCTTTGGTATGTTGCTCCTACATTCTTTAACCCAAATGGCATCACATTCCAGTATTAGGTGCCCCAAGGACATGTAAAGACTGTCTTATGCTGGTCCTCTTTTGTGATCATTATCTGATTGTACCCCGAGAAGCTATCTAGTAGGGACAACATCTCATGTCCGGCCATCATGTCCACTATCTTGTGAATGTTGGGTAGTGGAAAATCATTCTTAGGACATGCTTTGTTTAGATCTCTGAAGTCCATACAGATGCAGATGACCCCATTTGGTTTTGAGACTGGCACAAGGTTAGATACCCACTCTAGATAGTCGATCAGGCATATGAAGCCAACATCCAAGAGCTTTTGCAACTCAATATTAACGAGCAAGGCTATTTGCGGGTGCATTTTCCTCAACTTTTGTGTCACTGGTTTCGCTCTAGGGTAAACAACCAAATGATGAACCACCACCTTAAGATCTAGACCTGTCATGTCAGCATAGGTCCATGCAAAGTTTACCTTCCTTTCTTTCAGGAATGCTGCTAACAGTTCTTGTTCCTTTGCTAGGAGAGATTCGGCATAGAAAGTGATTTGCGGTTCTATTTCCATTCCCAAGTTGACAGGGTTGCATTGCTTTTCCAGGACTGCTGACCTTTCTTGATGTAGAGCAGTAGGGGGAGATTGAATCCTTCATCCTCTGGTGCCTCAGAGAGGTTTTCACCATTGGACGCGTCCTTTATTTTTACAATTTTGTGGTTAGAGAGTGCCACAGTGTGGTTTTAACTCCATAACCCCGAGCTTATTCTCGATATTTTCCTTTTGCGACTGAAGGACTCAATTGTCTCCACATAGTATGCCTGGGTGTCTAATGTGATGTTCAATCTTGCCTTATGATCCCCACATGGAACTATATCCCTTAGTCCCATGAATTCTGAGAGCGCCTCATCATTTTCGAATGAGTCTAGAATGGGCGGTCCTCGTTGATCATGATCGATGAGTTGTGGGTGTACTAAGGTGATTCAGTGGATTTGTTGGTTTGAATCAGCTGTGAAGGCACTAATCATTAATAGGGTGGAATCTTCAAAGAGCCTAGGGAGACCTACTATGGTATCATCATCGTCATACTGACACAAACATCAATGATGTGAAAGGTGAAGTTATCAAGTGGGATACCTAGGCATACAGGTGGTCTAGGAGTAGTTGTTGTTACTTGAGGAGAGGACTTGACTGCCCTACAGGGAGTACCTTTGCCACATATGGTTATACTCGAAGGAGTATACCCAAGGCCAAGGTTCTGCATTCTTCTTTCTACAATGATGGGTTCTAGCCATCCATCACTATTTCTTCCAAGGCTTTCGTTCCTGTTATAGCTCGTACTAAACATCATTTGCAACCCTCTGTTAGTTTCATCCATGGATAGGGTGAGGGTGGGCCTTTCATCTTGGTATAATGTGTTTGAGATGTCTCCCTCATCCACATTTTCTCGACTGAGATCCCCTAACGGCAGAATCCAGAAGGGTCTGCCCTAGTGTGGATAGGTGTTTCAGCTGGCTGAGGTTGTCCATGCGACCTAGGAGATTGTGGTAATTCTCCTACAACAAATGCATTCCTTTTCATTCTGTAATCACCGCATCCATTGTCCTGGATCATGTTTTTGATGTCGGATATGTCAGGGATGGCGGGTGTCTCTATCGTAGAAATGGAAGTGAGGTTGGCTAGGTTGATGTATGAAGTGGACGGGCCTTCATCATTTTTTGGTACTTGGGGAATTTTATAAAAATTGGCTTCCAAGTTTTTGTAGTAGGTGAAAGGTTTAGGATCCCCATATATAGTGACCTCTTCATTTTGGTGTGAGAACTTGATACATTGGTGATATGTTGAGGCCACTGTCTTCATTCCGTGGATCCATAGGCATCCAAGGAGGATATTATATGGTAGGTCAAGGTCAAGGACCTGACAGGTAGTCTCCATAGTTGCCGGTCCCACTTGGATGGGGATTTTGATAGTGCTTTGAGACACTCTCTCCTGATCATCATACCCCCTTATCGTGATGCTTTTGTTCTTATTAATGGAATCCTCGGTGAATCCCAATTTCTTTATGAGCTTTAGAGAACACATGTTAAGGCCTGCACCTCCATCCACCAAGACTCTTTTGACTTTATTTTTTTGGATGAGCACTTGAAGGTGGAGTGTGCAGTTATGCGATGGCTACAGGGGGAAATCTTGGTTAGAGAATGTAATGAGATTTGGGGTAATGATGTTACCCACCATAGCTTTGAACTGCTCTGTGTCAAGGGTGGTGGAGATAGTGGACGCAACTAATGCTTCATCAAGGATCTTCCTATGGGCGGCGCAAATTTTCAATAGTTCCATGATGGAAATTTGGAAGGGGGTTCTCTTCAGTTGGTCAATGAAATTGTAGTCATAGGGGATGGCTTTGGTATTAGAAATGGGGGTCTTAGCTGGTGCCTCGACAATGGTAACCTTTCCGCCACGTGTGGTGACTCCACAGTCTTTGTTGGCTCCTTTGATATTTATGACTGTGACCATTTCATTAACACACCCGACTATCTCCTCATACACTAGATTAGCACTAGCATTTTTTTGCTTTTATTTTCCCCTAATTATTTCCTTGATTGTTCCCTTGGTTGTGGTTCGGCATCAGATTTGTGTATATTTCCAAGTCTTTGTTTCCGACTGGCTATTCGATATTGATGATCTTATCCTCGATGAGGTCCTGGATGATGTTTTTCAGCCTCATGTAATTGGCGGTGGTATGTCCTTTGACTTTGTGAAAGTCACAAAGGATATTTTCATTATACCATGGCGGTTTGGTCATGGGTTCTGCGTATTGCTCAGAGTTAGAGATTTTGATCAGGTTTTCCTTGACCAATTTCTTCATGATGGATTTGATAGATTCACCAAGAGCCATGAACTTCCTCTTGGGGGGATATTTTCCTTGAGGAGGTGGTCCTCTTTGATTAGCCAAGTTATTGATTTGATTGGTGTGAGTTGGTTGTTGTTGTGCTATTACCGCATTAGTTTGCACATTGTTCTGATTATGATTTTGCAGTTGATGATGGGTTTGGATGTTCTGCTTAGGGGCACTGATGACCACTTTAGCATCGACCATGTCGTCGTTTGTGATATTTTTGTTCCTCGACCATATTTGAGGTTTATCATTATAGTTATTGGACGAGTGGTTATCCTATGGTGGAGTGAATGTTGATGTGCCTCCTCGTGCAGTAAGGGCTCTTTCGATGTTGAGTGCCTTTGGGATTAGTTGATCATAGGATGTGATGCATTGCATTTTTAGGTAGAACGCCAAGTTTTCATCTAGATTGGATATGATGGTGCAAACTTTTTGTTCTTCCGACATGGTCCACTTGCTCTGATTGGCCTTGGATTTCCATCTTTGCAAGAAGGATACAAATAACTTTCCTTTTCTTTGTATGAGTGTGGATAGTTCTTCCAAACTAACATCCGCACCCATATTGAAAGCATAATTCTTAAGGAAAGCTTCCATTATTTCCTTGAATGTTTTAATTCTCGTGGGTAGGCGAGAAAAACATTCCATGGTTGGACCAGTCAGACTATGGGGGAAGAGTCACATTAGATATGTGTCATCATATGCGACCTCCATGCAATGCATCTAAAATTACCTGACGTGGTTTTCAGGGTTGGCCATTCCATTATACTTGTCAAATTTGGGGATCTTGAATCCCTTTGGGAATGGTATCATGGTGAGACTTATGTCGAAAGGATAAGGGCACAAGTTGCCCAGTGTTCTTGTTGTTTTTCCTACTTGTAAGTCCAACACTTGCTGCGAGAGCAGTTTGATTTGTGTTGCGACATATTTGCTTGGATCAGGAGGTGGAATGAATGAGTTGTGAGGTGTTTGAGGTGTTTGATTTGTGGGAGGAGTACTAGTGGGTGTTTGCTGCAAGCTCTACTATGCATTCAAATCTTGTTGGTATGCCTGCATTTGTGTCAACAATGCTTGTTGATCTTGTTGCTGTTGTTCCAACAATGCTTGTTGCTGGTCCATCTGTTGTTGTTCCCACGAAGCCTGCTATTGGTCAAGCTGCTGTTGTGCTAGCAAAGCTTGTTGTTGGTCTAGTTGCTGTTGCACCAACAAAGCTTGTTGTTGGTCAAGCTTCTGTTGTACCAACAAAGCTTGTTGTTTAGCTTGTTGATGTGCCTGAAAGTCTTGCAGGGCTTGTTGGTATGCTTGTAGATGGATTGCTTGTAGTTGCGCTTGGTATTGTGCTTGCGCCTGTTGTTGGGCTTGTGCTTGAGCTTGGGCTTGAGCTTGCACTTGAGCTTGTGCTTGTGCTTGAGCTTGAGCTTGTGCTTGTTTTTGGGCTTGGGCTTGTGCTTGCGCTTGGGATTGTGCTTGGGCTTGCACTTGTGCTTGAGCTTGGGCTTGTGCTTGAGCTTGCTGCTTTTGCTTGAGTACTCTTTGTTGGTTGGCCTTTTGAAGGGTTTGGATTAGGGTGGTGAATGAATTTACCATGTTGGCCTTTGGTGGGATTGGTGGTGGAATGAGAATGATGCCAATTGTTGTGACAGGTCAGAGGGTTATGGTGGTGGTTGGGATTTGGGTTGTTGGAGGGGTGGTTGAGATGCTTGGTCCTTGAGAGGGTATGCTTTGGGATATTTGAGGATTGATTGATGTATTTGCTGTAGTGGCTTTAATGGTTGCCACTTGTTGCTATGATGTCGCGAGAAAAAAAAGGGAATTCGATGTGATGTTCACATTGCTCGGTTATGAGAAACTGTCAATATTTAGGGGAGGAAAACCCAATTTGAGAGGTGATGTGGTTGTGAATGGAAATGGGGGAAGAGATGGTATGCTACCTTGGAAAGAAAAAGGATTAGCAATATCGGTTGTTCCAAACAAACCACCTTCTCCTTGTGGTAGAGAAGTTTGTATGTTTGATTGACATGCTGGTGTAGCATGGAATGAAGATGAACTAGTGGGATTATGAGAGGTGAGTGGGACATATGGGTGTGATGGATTTATCAGGACAGAATTGTCTGGTGCGGTAGTGATAGCCACCTCTTTGTTGGTCACAAGGCGATGCTGCTGTAACTCTCGAAACATAGCACTTCCTTTGTTCACAATTGGTGAGGTTGGTGTGATGGTTGACATGATGTGAGGTATTTCTTGATTGACATTTGACATTGGGGATGCATTTGTAAGAGGCACATCCATACTAGTGCTTGTGTCAAGGTCAGAAGGGAACTACACCCCTCCTCCCGCTAACGTGCTTAAGTATTTGAACATGTCACTAACAATTTTATGGTTCTCTGGATTTTGAACCATTTTCATCATTTTAGATTGTGTCATCCCCATGTCTTCGTTTGCGATGTCCTCTTCATAACTCTCCTCTTGAGGATTTTGTGATGGTAAGGCGGAAATACTTGGAGGATTTCTTGATCCCGCAAGGTTTATTTCAGAGGTTTCTTGAATCATGTCAATGGAAGTTGACATTTCGCTGATATTTTCCATGTTCTTCTTGTATTGTGATCTTTTTTGGACCATAAAAAAAATAGGGATCATTTGATCCTAACCTTTTAGGCTCAAAAGAGAAGAACTAGCGAAGTCAAAGATCAAAGAGGGCGGGAATGATGATGGGATAAATGGATGAAGTGAGTGAGTGAAACCTTTTGGAGAACTTTTGAAGGGTTATGCTAAACTTGTTAGGACTTAGATTGATTGTGATGATTTGACTATGTGTATTGAGTCAAAGTTGATTGTAGTGAAGTTGTAGTCCCTAGGAAGTTGTGTTATCCTTGGGGAACTTGCACAAGCGAGTGAATTGGCTAAGTGTGTTAAGCCAATGTGATTGTGAACTAGTAGACATTAGGAAGTTGTGTTATCCTAGAGGTAAATTCGTCCAAGAGTTTTGACTATTTTGGCTAGGTGTGTTAACCCAAGATAGGGTGATGTTGGTTTTAGCCCTTTAAGTTTAGCATGAGTGATTTTTTCTAGAGTTCTCAAGAAGTTTGATGATGGGATGAGATTTGATTTGATGGAGAGACGGATGAGAATGACAACTTTGATCCTAGACTTGAACCTAGACAAAAATCTCTTTACAAAACCTTAGTATTAAAGAACACGCCAGACTTCCTATGAGAGGAAAGCAAATCTTTTAAAAAGTTCAGGATTTTGTTGATAGTAGAACGCATACAAAGTTGGATTATTCCTTGAAGCCTTTTTATAAAAGTTGTATACTAGTCTTTCTATGACTTCAAGGAGCATTTCAAGGTGTTGTTCATGGGGTTTTAGACTTATCCTTTTGAACCTGGGTTTTGGAATCTTGGCCTTTCGGGAAATCATTTGGAACAACACATATGAGGTTCAATTCGTTCCTTTATCTTGGCTTAATGAATTATTTTTACCAAACACACTTGCTTGCTTATGTTTCAAACTATATGTCTAATGTCCCACTTTCTTTCTCATCCCACAAGGTCCATTGTGTGGAAATCAAAGAAAATAGGGCAAAAGTTACCTATGTTTAACCTTATCGAAAACAAATGATGATAGAATCCAAACAATTAGAAACCTCTAGGGATATGATCCCTAGGGAAAGCAAGAGTGCCTAAATTTGTCAAAGGTATTTGTTTCCTAAAATGGGTTTGAAATTCAAGGTTCTTTGTGTATGTTTTCAAATGTTATTGAGAACCAAGAAATGTATTTTCCACTTCCAAGCACTTTTTACAATCGTAGGATGATGAGACTATATTCTGTTGGGTTCCCACTTGGACAAATCTAGTTGCACATATTTTTTGCAGATGGCTAAATGCTTGACCACACTGGCTCCCCTCCATGGCACACACTTCTTGGGTCAGCCAAGCATTAGTACCCATGAATCTCCCATGGCATACTTTCCATCTCTACAACAAAACCGCATGTATAACGTGGGGCAGCTTCAAAGGACATGACCTTTTGCACCAACAAAATAGATAAGGTTTTGGCCTTTTTCTAAACAAAGGGTTTTAATTAGGGCATTTCGTTCATGGGGGATTATCCAACATCGGCAAGAGTCCATTTTTGTCCATCTTGTCGAAATAATCCTCGTGATTCTTGAACTTTCCTCAAGAATCGACACTTATATATCGGTTGGAAGTTGCTTGGCTTTAGCGTGTTCCCAGTTGGGTCGGTGATTAATTTTTGCCACAAGGCAGGCCCGCTAGGATAAAAAATAGCAAGCTAACATATCTCATCATTCAATCAACCTTTGTTGAAAAACAAAGGGAGAACCTCCACAATATACCGTGCTCACACTCGCATGTTTTGTTCAATTGTTAAGTACCCAAATTGAAATGTGGAGGCAATCTTTTATGCAACTTAGTGTCACCAAAAAGACTTTTGATTCTCAAGATCACCATGAAGTGCGAGAGAAGCGCATACGCCTTTTCAAATGACACTAATTTGCAAAAAATATTACAAGATACGAAAAACACATGTTCATTTTAAATCCTTCAAAGCAATAATGAATTCTTTTTAAGCACCAAAGGAAATGTGAGATTGCCTTGTTCAATTTTAGACCCAAATTGAAATCTAGTAAATTTCTAAGGTTCAATTTTAACCAAAAGATCAAGTCAAAATGGTTAATTTTAAGCCCCAAAAATAGATGTGAGATGGTTTGAAACTAAAATAAAAATCTAGCTCAACAAGCATTAAAAAATTCTTTTGTGATTTTCTCCAATCTTGTTTTGCCTTGGCTCAATTCCAATTTTCAACTATTTATTTCTCGAATTAATCTCCTTTGCTACTTTACCTCTGGCTGCAGTATCGTGGTTGGCGACTAAAGATAGTTTGGTGACAGACTTTACTGCATTACCATTGATGGTTGGGTGGATGACCACGATAACATGGTGGTAGGTTGCACAGTCGGTTGGCAGGTTTACCGCATTACCGCCAATAGTAGGGTAGACAATGTGGTAACACGGTGGTGGGTAGCAGTGACAGTCAGGTGGCGGTTAGCATGTTTATCGCGCTACCGTTGGTGGTTAGGTAGGAGACCATGGTAATGCAGTGACAGTCAGGAAATAATTAACAGGTTTACCTCGCTACCACGGAGGGTTGAGTGATAGACCGCGGTGATGCGGTGACAATCGAGAAAGGCAGAGAAGTGATTATCGCACTACCGTGGAGGGTTAAGTGATTGACCGCGATGATGCAGTGAAGACCATGGAGGTTAACCATAATACCACAGAAGGTTAGGCGACAGACCGTAGTAATACAGTGAGGATAGTGGCGGCTAATCGTGATACCGCGGGGGTTAGCAGGTAGACCGTGGTAATGCGGTGAAGATGGTGGCGACTAACTGCCATAACGTATTGGTTAGTAGGTAGACCGCGGTAATGCGGTGAGCACGGTGGATGGTTACCGCACTACTGCGGGCACAGGAGGGTTAGCCGGCGGTGATGTGGTGGACACTGCTCTACCGTGATAGAGATGGAGGAGGTGGTAGTAATGTAGTTAACACCACTCTACCATGGATGGAGATGAATGAGGTGGCAGTAATGTGGTAAAAAGCAAGAGCTAAGGCTTGAGGAAGCACCTGACACCGCTTTACCACAGGTGGACAGACTGAGAGGTGTGGTAACGGGGGAGATGGTCAACTCGGCCACATGGGAGACTGGTGAATATGAAAGCACGCTGGAACAGAGTATAGGTGCCAATCCAACAGATAGGAAAATAGGTTTGCCAGACATTGGAGCTACAGCTACACTGGTAGATTGGAGTAATAAGGTGGTCACTTAGACAAGGCCCATTTTTTTTTTATTTGGCCGAACAATGACTCTAAGACATCTGCAAAGGGAAGGTAACTATGTCCCGACTAGAAAATTACAATGATGATAACTTTTAGAAACAACGAAAATATCAGTCTGATTTAGAGATACCAATAATGTATTATGTAAGTATTGAACCTAGATCTGTACTAAAATAGTAACATATTGATTCATAATTATAAATTCAAACAAATGATACATCAATTAGAATTAGCTACGTTTGGATCTGCACTAAATTATCGAAATATTAGTCAGATGGCCCTCCTTCTAGCGCCAAAATGTGGATTGCTAAAATCTGCAAGAGAGGCTTAAATAATTTCACATTATTAGAATGAAAGTTAGTTTAAACCAACAAACTTAGACATCCCTATAAAACATTTAACCATGTTAAACAATGCAACTAGCGAAGACAAATACAAGTTAAATAAAAGCATATGCAAACATGATTAACCCTTTATCTCATAGTGGATTGGTGCCACCTTGTTGTGTAGTAAGAAGCCCTTTCCCAATCCTTGAACAAGCTGAATGATGTTATGGGCAAGATTAATTTTCAAATGAAGTGAGTAACCTTGCTTGAAATCTATGAAGTGAAGGTGAATTTGAGCATAGCAAGTTTACTCAAAGTTGTGTGTTCTTGAATGAGGAGAGGAGTCTCCAATTTATAGATTTCCTAAATAGAAGAGAATGAAATAGAGAAATGTGGGATCCTTCAACATCCAATGGCCAAGTGCCACTTGTCAATATGTGAATGGTTGAGGAATGATCACATTTTGGTCAATGTGCATGATAAATGCCATTAGGTGGAATTTCAAATTTGAGAAATGACATGTGAGAGAGAAAAATGAATGAAATAAATGCCACATGGCTCAATGCACAAGGACATGTAAGAGGAGTGAATGCCTTCTTGGATGTAAAAGTCTACTTGGACTTTTTGAATTCAAACAAGGGAATAATCCCTCTTGATGCTATGTGAGGGAAAATGGAGAATTAAATAAATCAAAGTAATTGATTTATTGTGCAAGTTGCATTCTCTAGAGGATTTTAGTGATTGAGATTAAATTAATCAAGATTTGATCAATTTAATGAGAGATTAGATGATTTGACCATTTTGACTTAGATTTATGAATTGAGAGCAAAAGATTATTAAATAAATGATTTGATTTATTTAACTAAGGAGGAATATATTAGATTAAATTAAATAAGGTTTAGTTTATTTAATTTAATAAGAGGAATTTAGAGAATTTAATCAAATAAAATGATTTATTTAATTAAACATAAATGTAAGATTAAATAAATTAAATTGATTAATTTAATCACTGGAGGAGAAAGACTTGACTAAATGAATTCTGACTCATTAAATTAAGAGGTAGAATATGATAAAATGTTGAGAGTATGATTCAGGAAGAAATGTTGTTAATAATCAAGATCAAGTGTGTCAAACTAAAATTGTACATTTTCCATGTCTACATTTTGCCCCTCTTTGAAGCAATGTACTTGTTGCATTGATTCAAAGAATAAACTGCTGTGATCAAAATTCAAAATTTCTCAATTTTTTTCGAATGCCCCATTGTTTCCCAAGCGAAAGGATTATGCTGGTATACTGCCCCTCGAGATATCGAACATGAATGTACGATTTTCCAATCAAGAGCGATATAAAATGTGAGAGGAGTGGCTCTATTGATCAAAGGATGAAAGATAATTCTTTGATGTAGATAGATCTGATGATGTATAGACAGTCATTGACTATGGGTAGTCTTGTGTATACCTTGATTCAACACACCGATTTTAGATAGAAATGTTAGTAAAGATAGAAGAATAAGAAGAATAAGATGGATGGAAGGAGGATACACACAAGTTCACATTATTACTGATGATGATGATGTATTGCTTACCAAGAGTTGGTATTTTCAAAGGGCCAATCACTTTATGTTTGATAACACACATAGGTACGATGCATCAAGGTATAAAGGACCAGGATGGTGTGGTACTTAGTGTGATGGACTTTGACTTGTCAATCAGGTAGGAGTATTCTTGTTCACACTTAGCATACATACTTCATTCAGGATGTAGTTCAGACATTTTAAACATCTTGGGCCAAAACATAGAAAAGAAAAACTTCCTATGTGGTCAACAAGATACCTAAAAAACCCTCCCTACAAAACAAACAAAGCACGCTTGACTAAGTTATTTTACAAGAGTATCCCACAAGCATAACAGATAAAAAAGATAATAATCATTGCCCCATTCCTTTCTCTTTAAACCTGATTTGTTTAGGCATCATCGAGAGGTCTTTGGAATGAGCGCAAAATAAGATAAGTCAATAAAGGACCAAAATAAAGTAAACAAACAAGCTAATGTTCTTCATACTGTTAGCGAAGGCTAAACTATTGTGAGGGGTACTTGATTCTTAGGTCCATCATAGGAAAGCTTCATCCTAGGGCATGTTGTGATCAAGGTTTTGATGGGACTGATTTGGGTGATAAGCTATTGATACACCGAGTTGACCAACTTGCTTGCTTACTGACTTAGACTTTCAAGACTTTTGACAATTAGGTGTTCACTTTTGAACCAGCTAAACTTGCTTCTGACTAACTTATCAAAGGGTGAAGGTGATGATTGATTTTATTATGAGTGATAAAATTCACAAGTGAAAGCGAGATGAAATAGATGCATCATTTTGCATTTTTCAAATGTTATGAGGTTGTTTTTGGTATTTTCAGATTTTATGACGAAAGGACTAACTTAAAGACCTATCTTAGGGGTCTCAAGAGCTGATCCATAGATTAGCCTTGCCTATGTTATACATGTAGAGACCACGTAGTTCAACTGATGATAGACTGACCTGATGATAAGATGGACAAACAACCTGCCATTTTATTGCTTAAAGGACTGACCTAAGATGCAGACTAGATGGGCAAACATATTGCCAATATGACGGACGCCTAAATGACTGACCTTACTGTCTTGGGGGATGATCAAAGATCAACCTTGCCTATGTTCAAGCAAAGAGATGATTTAGTTCGGACAAGGTGAAAGACCAACAAGACTCAATGATGAATTGTTTGAAAATTTTCTGATATTTCGACATGTTTTTGGATTTTTGATGATTTGGATGTTTTTGAAATTTTATGAGTTTTTTGAATGTTTTTGGATTTTTGACGTTTCAAGAAGATTTCAAGATTATACATGAATTTGATCCGATGCCGATACAGGAACATGCCCCCAGCGTGGTGCGATAGAGTACTTCGATAAATGCAGGACAAGCTGACCTTAGGAATATGCCAAGTAGTACTATGGTGGAATATGATATGGACACCAACTTAGACTATGGTATAAATGCGAGCGGATGGGTGTATGGATGATTAATGAAATTTAATGGAATGGATGAGTGAGTCATGCAGATCCTGGTGGATAGAGAGTGCTTTATTTACGCTTGGTGTTTGTTTGCCAGTTTTTCACCAAGGTACTTGTCCAAAGCGCCACCGAAGTGGTTTTCACTAGAGGACGATATTTTTCTTTACTGTTTTCATGTTGTTAGCATGAAAGTTAGTTTAAACCAACAAAATTAGACATCCCTATGAAATATTTAACCATGTTAAACAATGTGACTAACGAAGACAAATACAAGCTAAATAAAAGCATATGCAAACATGATTAACCCTTTACCTCATAGTGGATTGGTGCAACCTTGTTGTGTAGTAAGCAGCCCTTTCCCAATCCTTGAACAAGTTGAATGATGTTATGGGAAAGATGAATTCTCAAATGAAGAGAATAACTTTGCTTGAAATCTGTGAAGTGAAGGTGAATTTGAGCATAGTACTTGTCCAGGCTTAAACAATTTCATGTTGTTAGCACGAAAGTTTGTTTATACTAGCAAACTTAGACATCCCTATGAAACATTTAACCATGTTAAACAGTGCAACTAACGAAGACAAATACAAGTTAAATAAAAGAATATGCAAACATGATTAACCCTTTATCTCATAGTGGATTGGTGCCACCTTGTTGTGTAGTAAGAAGCCCTTTTCCAATTCTTGAACAAGCTGAATGATGTTATGGGCAAGATTAATTCTCAAATGAAGAGAGTAACCTTGCTTGAAATATGTGAAGTGAAGGTGAATTTGAGCATAGTAAGATTACTCAAAATTGTGTGTTCTTGAATGAGGAGAGGAGTCTCCAATTTATAGATTTCCAAAATGGAAGAGAGAATGAAATAGAGCAATGTGGGATCATTCAACATCCAATAGCCAAGTGCCACCTGTCAAGATGCGAATGGTTGAGAAATGAGCACATTTTGGTCAATGTGCATGATAAATTCCATTAGGTGGAATTTCAAATTTGAGAACTGACATGTGAGAGGGAAAAAGGAATGAAATAAATGCCACTTGGCTCAATGCACAAGGACATGTAAGAGGATTGAATGCCTTGTTGGATGTAAAAGTCTACTTGGACTTTTTGAATTCAAACAAGGGAATATTCCTTCTTGATGCTATGTGAGGGAAAATGGAGAATTAAATAAATCAAAGTAATTGATTTATTGTGCAAGTTGCATTCTTTAGAGGATTTTAGTGATTGAGATTAAATTAATCAAGATTTGATCAATTTAATGAGAGATTAGATGATTTGACCATTTTGACTTAGATTTATGAATTGATTTAAGTCAAGAATTGAGAGGAAAAGAATATTAAATAAATGATTTGATTTATTTAACTAAGAAGGAATATATTAGATTAAATTAAATAAGGTTTAGTTTATTTAATTTAATAAGAGGACTTTAGAGAATTTAATCAAATAAAATAATTTATTTAATTAAACATAAATGTAAGATAAACTAAATTAAATTGATTAATTTAATCACTGGAGGAGAAAGACTTAATTAAATGAATTATGACTCATTAAATTAAGATGCAGAATATGATGAAAAGTTGAGAGTATGATTCAGGAAGAAATGTTGTTAATAATCAAGATGAAGTGTGTCAAACTTAAATTGTATATTTTTCATGTCTACATTTTGCCCCTCTTTGAAGCAATGTACTTGTTGCATTTATTCAAAGAATAAAATGCTATGATCAAAGTTCAAAATTTCTCGGTTTTTTTTGAATGCCCCACTATTGCCCCAATGGAAGGATTATGCTGGTATACTGCCTCTTTGAGATATCGAACAGGAACGTATGATTTTTTGATCGAGATCACGATAAAATGCGAGAGGAGTGGCTCTATTGATTAGAGGACGAAAGATAATTCTTTGATGTAGACAGATCTGGTGATGTATAGACAGTCATCGACTATGGGTAGTCTCGTGTATACCTTGATTCAACACACTAATTTTAGATAGAAATATTAGTAAAGATAGAAGAATAAGAAGAATAAGATGGATGGAAGGAGGATCCACACAAATTCACATTATTACCGATGATGATGATGTATTGCTTACTAGGAGTTGGGATTTTCAAAGGGCCAATCACTTTATGTTTGATAAGACACATAGGTACGATGCATCAAGGTATAAAGGACCAGGATGGTATGGTACCTAGTGTGATGGAATTTGACTTATCAATCAGGTAGGAGTATTCTTGTTCACACTTAGCGTACATACTTCATTGAGGATGTAGTTTGGACATTCTAAACATCTTGGGCCAAAACTTAGAAAAGCAAGCCTTCCTATGTGGTCAACAAGATACCTAAAACACCCTCCCTACAAAACAAACAAAGCACACATGACTAAGTTAGTTTATGAGAGTATCCCACAAGCATAACAGATAAAAAATATAATAATCATTGCCCCATTCCTTTCTCTCTAAACTTGATTTATTTAGGCATCATCGAGAGGTCCTTGGAATGAGTGCAAAATAAGATAAGTTAATAAAGGACCAAAATAAAGTAAAAAAACAAGCTAATGTTCTTCATATCGCTTGCCAAGGCTAAAATATTGTGAGGGGTACCTGATGCTTATGTCCAACACAAGAAATCTTCATCCTAGGGCATGTTGTGATTAGGGTTTTGAGGGGAATGATTTGGTTGATAAGTTATTGATACTCCGAGTTGACGAACTTGCTTTCTTACTGACTTAGACTTTTAAGACTTTTGACGATTAGGTGTTCAATTTTGAACCAGCTAAACTTGCTTCTAACTAACTTATCAAAGGGTGAAGGCAATGATTGATTTTATTATGAGTGATATAATTCACGAGTGAAAGTGAGATGAAATGGATGCACCATTTTGGGTTTTTCAAATGTTTTGAGGTTGTTTTTGGTATTTTCACATTTTACGACGAAAGGACTAACTTAAAGACCTATCCTAGGTGTCTCGGGAGCTAATCCATAGATTAGCCTTTCCTACATTATAC
Source organism: Sequoiadendron giganteum (assembly GCA_007115665.2). Taxonomy (NCBI): domain Eukaryota; kingdom Viridiplantae; phylum Streptophyta; class Pinopsida; order Cupressales; family Cupressaceae; genus Sequoiadendron; species Sequoiadendron giganteum. The sequence continues at coordinate 385,208,473 of CM021102.1, forward strand.
ACGCAGAGACCACGTAGTTTGACAGATGACAGACTGACCTGATGATAAGATGGACAAACAAATTTCCCTTTTATTGCTTAAAGGACTGACCTAAGATGCAGACTAGATGGGCAAACAGATTGCCAATGTGACGGACGCTTAAAGGACCAACCTTACTATCTCGAGGGATGATCAAAGATCAACCTTGCCTACGTTCAAGCTCAGAGATGACGTAGTTCAGACAAGGTGAAAGACTGAAAAGACTCAATGATGAGTTTTTTGAATATTTTCTGATATTTCAACATGTTTTTGGTTTTTTGATGATTTGGATGCTTTTGGATTTTCAATGAATTTTTGAACGTTTTTGGATTTTTGACGTTTTGAAAAGATTTCAAGATTATACATGAATTTGATCTAATGCCGATATAGGAACATGCCCCCAGCGTGGTGTGATAGACTACTTCGATCAAGGCAGGACAATCTGACCATAGGAATATGCCAAGTAGTACTATGGTGGAATATGATATGGACACCAACTCAGGCTATGGTATGGATGCAAGCGGATGGGTGTATGGATGATTAATGAAATGTGATGGAATGGATGAGTGAATCATGCAGATCCTGGTGGATAGAGAGTGCTTTATTTATGCTTGGCTTCTGTTTGCCAGGTTTTCACCAAGGTACTTGTCCAAAGCGCCACCAAAGTGGCTTTCACTAGAGGACGATTTTTTTCTTTACTATTTTCAATCCTTTTTCTAACTTTTTTGGAGTTTTTGTATTTTTTAATTTTTTTGTTGTCACCAAGACACCTGTTTGCCAGGTTTTCATCAAAGTAACCCTTTTTTTCAAGACTTTTTCTGATTGTTTTTGTTTTTTTTGGTTCTATACCCTGCAAGTTCTAAGACATAAAATTTTTTGAGATGACAACTGTTCATGGGTTCCTACAGAGGCTCACCCTCTGGTGTCAACAAATGATATGCCCCTAATTTATAGCTTATAGTGATGATGAAAGGTCCTAGCCAGTTGGGTTCAAATTTTATTTTGCTCTTTGGGTTTGGTACATTTTTCTGGTTCTCTTTTAGAACAAGGTCACCGACTTGGAAGGTGCGTTGCCTGATCTTCTTGTTGTAGCTCTATTTCAGGCGATTTTGGTAGACCTATAAATGATTTAGGGCATCCATGCATCGTTTATCCAGTAACTTCAACTCATTTAGTCTTGTGACCCTATATTCCTCATCTGTGATGAGGTTTTGCAAAGATATTCTCAGGGACAGGAGCTCAATCTCGATAGGCAGTATGGCTTCTGATCCATATACTAGGGGAAATAGGGTGGCCCCTGTTGGCATGTGGATGCTAGTGCGGTAAGCCCATAAGGCAGGATTTAACTACAGATGCCAGTCACGACTAGAGTCATTGACTGTTTTCTTAAGGATCTTCAAAATGGTTTTATTGGTAGCTTCTACTTGGCCATTGCCTTGTGAGAAGTAAATGCAAAACAATAACAGATTCAACACAAATAGATAACCATGAAAGACAAAACTATGAATACATAGATATATGTGGGGAAAACCCTTTCAGGTAAAAAACCCAACCTCAAAAACATTCAGCTCATGTGTATTATTCAGTAACTAAAATAGTTACAATACAAAACTAGAGCTATGCTCTTCAAGATATTACATCTTGTTCATCTGGAGAAAGATATACAGGCTACACAAACTAGAATCTCACATAGTTACAATGTACTCAAGACATACTATGTAGATTTCCTTTAGCTCCTCTCAAATGTCTGTCATAGCCAGCCTCACGACCAGCCCAGCCTCTTGGCCTCATAGGTTCACATCTTACTAGATACGAGAGTCTAAGTGTTCACAATTGAACCACTCAAACACTCTCAGCCTCTCTCATTTATCTCTCTTTCTGCTATGAACAACACATGAGATTACTTTATCTTTTTTCCATGTACCAACCTGTCCTACCCATCCCTATCAGCAATAGTCATCAGTATATTAACTATCCTATCTGCAAGGCTCCATACTTCACTGATAATGTGCACTGACCATGCAAATGCATCAAGCCACCCACTCATTAAATTGGCCTCAAATGCATTTGTCAACCGGCCTTTAATACTACAGCTCAATCGCAATTAGGAAATAACACTTTGCCAATTAGATCTCAGAGCTCTCGCCATGTGTCTCCAAATAATTCATCTATCACTTCCTATAGTCAGCCAAACTGGTCCAACTCAGTCAACTGAGTTCCAAGCTCATCCGAGCTCCTACTGCATTACCACCAAGCTCATAAATACCTACCGCAATATGGCGGTGAGCTTGCCCGAGCTCACTCTGCCATTTATCGCACTACCGCTGCGCTGACCATTTCACCTCGTGGTATGGTGGTAAGCCATCTGAGCTCTATCATTTCATTGTCTTCGGCCAACCAGATGCAGTCAAATTTCCACATGCCAGCCTATCATTTGCCTACCGCACTAACACTGAGTCCAACTCAATCAAACTCTACCCCGAGCTCATCCAAGCTCCTTTCATGCTACCGCAACCTAGACCAACACGCCTCATGGTATGGCGGTAACCGCCTTGGCAAATCGCCAGTGGTCTTACTGCAGCCACCATGGTCAGTCACTTGACTGATCGTGGTACAACGATAATCACCAGCCAGGCCGCTGGCGGTCTTACCGCGACCATTGCGGTCAGTCACTTGACTGACCGTGGTATAGTGGTAACCACCAGCCAGGCCGTTGGTGCTCTTACCATGGCCATCATGGTGAGTGAAATCACCAACCGTAGTGGTGGCGGTAACCGCCAGAACCACCATAGGCGGTCTCACCACGCTACCATGGTGAGTTGACCCACCACTTGTGGCATGGTGGTAACCACCAAAACCAATCAAAGCTACCGTGGTAAAGGCAAGAAACATGAAGGAGAATGCCAAGTCCAAAGGGGAAACAAGCCAAAATGTTGAGGCATAAATTCCCAACAATCTCCCACTTGCCGAAGATTTTCAGGCTTCCTCCAAACATTCGAACAAGGACCAAAAACATGCTTCCATTCTCCAACCAAGACCACCATCTCAGGCTACAACTCCAAACATCCAACACAAAAAAAAGAGCAAGCCAAGGCGTATATGCACTAGTATTTGAAACACAAACATCTGATCCTTCAAGTGGCAAAGGCAACACAACAACAACAACAAGGCACCACGTGAACACAAAGAAATAACCATTCTCCAAAACAAGAAACCAACCAGGGAGAAAAACAACCAAAAAATTGACTGCCCTCATCCAACTGATCAAACCCATGTGATTGAAAACTAGCACCCACAGCTCATGCTGAAACATACAACCACCCATACCTCAAAGGTATGACAACCAGCAGTAGACTCATGCCATCATTTAACCACCCATCTTAGCAACAAACAAGCACCCTATGCCAACCAATCGTAGACCAAACACATCTAGGTACTCCCACTGCAAGGGTACTGTCTAGATGAATGCAAACAAAGAACCATCACACATGATCCAGGCATACCAAGTCCACCAAATCCTACGTAGAGAAATGTAACCATATAGCTACAAGGAACATCCACACTGATCTGCACCACCTGCAACCACTTGCTGCAAGAAACTTTTCTCTCAACTGTCTTCCACAGTTCTTCCAAGATCCATATCAGACTAAAGAAGAAAACACAAGAACCTTCATGTCATCACCCAAGTGACAACACATGATCACAAACAATTGACCAACATGGCTCCACATAGACATCCCACATCTAAAGTCAAGAACATTTAGGAAGAACAAGACCAGATTAGAGAGAAACAACAAATCAAAACATGTCTTTCTACTAACACTTCTAAATGCCAGCTGTGTCAAGAGTGATCTTCTTCACATTCCAAAGGGAAAACCTTAAAAACATCCAACAAAACCATAAATGCAAACTCCTCAAAGAAGATCAAACTCACTCATATAACTATCTCCTACCAATCCTCAAAAGCACAAGGAGATCCATTATGCTATCAACCTTCCTTTATGGATCCTCCAGAATCTCAAAACAACTCAAGGTTCATACCAATGAAAGATAAAGCATAACACACCTGAAAAAGTATAATGGGAAAATACCTTTCATAGGAACACCATTGCTGAGTAGACCAAGAAGAAAAGAAAAAATGCTCCTCCAAGATATACAAGTCACCATGACTTACCCAAGAGCATTCTCCTTCATGGTCTTTGTTGAACTCACATTCAACCAAGGTATAGGCAACTCAGAATTTCAGCTGTAACAACAATATTCTCAAAAGAATTCTAGCCTCACCTTATTCTCCATGCATGCATGAGCACCAACCAACCTGTCATCTCATGCTAACTCCAATCTGCAACACTGCAATAAACATGAAGTCCTCTAGCATATAACTAATGTACTTAAAAAAAGGAGAAACCCCAGACCACTATCAAAGCTTCAAAAAATTATCATGACACCATGATCTACACATCCCCATTAGGAGATACCATGCTTCGAGTGAAATGTCCATGGTCTTCAAGAGCAAAGCAACATGCCAAAACTCTAATGCACAAGCAAGAGTATACATGATATAAAGTAAACATACTCTAAATAAACATCACCTGTCAAGCACCACTAGCATCTTATCCAAAGACTACCAGAGTTCTCCATGGCTCCAAGATGCTGCACATCTTCAAATAGTGACCATGTAGATGCGAACAAGCTCTTCTGCAACAACATGATCTAAGATTTCTGAAGAAGCATCTACAACACCAAAGAAGATCATTCACCACCAAGTGATGAATCCACATTCATTGCTAAAGATCCCACTAAACTGTGACAACGAGCTTTCCAAGCACCATGACCGACCACACCATCACTGTCAAAAGCTTATACTAGCCAATGTATCCAACTCTCCATGACACCGTGATTCACATGCTTCAGGTCCCCATCACTGACTATTCAGGTACTCAAACGCCATTGCTCCTCTCATCTCAAAATAGCCACGCCAATGCACAAGTGACCACAGACAAGGCTAGCTAATAGATCTACACCACACAGTTACAACCTCATAGATATAGACAATCCACTTCTGAGTTGTCTCACAACAAACATGTAGGTAAGGATAGCCCACAACATTGCACAACTCGTGGATGCAACCAAATGTCAACCTTGAAAATCTATTATCACACTAGACAATACAAAACTAAGATCATCAAAGAGAATAGCCAAAGTAGACAAGAAAGACTCAAACACCAGATCAGCAACAGATCTGATTTGCCAGTCACGTCCACAACTCAAGCACCATAGTCTAGGAAACCATCAAAGAATACCACAAGAATGCTGAAAGAGAAACTCATATGAACACTCCCATGCAGAGAAGACATCACATCTCCTCAAAGACATGTTGAACTGCAACTATATCATCTAGTCACACCCTAGAAGCCAAGATCTAGAAAATAGTAGACATCAGCTCCACTCAAAACACAATTTTTCCTTGACCTTGCAAAACCACAGTGTTTCCAAAACACCCATGCACCTCCATATTCACTGCTCATCTAGATGACTTAGGAGTCTACACACAACCATCATAGTTAACCAGAATAATGAAAAGAAACATGAATATGCATCATAGAATTTTTAGGAAAATCTACACAAAACCTTTAGAGCCAAAGACATGAATCTGAAACTATGCAAGTGCAAGACACAGGCACATAGGAACAATAGGTCCATTTCAGACCAGTTCCAAGACCACAGTCATGCACAAGCAAATGAGAGAGCCAGGCTATCTAGAAGTTGCAGACCACCAAGGTCACTTCATAGCCTCCATGCAATCAGAGCACTAGAGAAACTGCCTTCAGTGCTAAGTCAAACACACCCAACACAAGCACAACTCTCCATAGCTGATCAACAACACAAGCAAGTCCATACCGCCAGGGAGCCTCTCACATAGACACCTAGTATGAGACCACGCTTTGCTGCAACACAATCACAAGCACATCTCACACTCTTTGCACCAGGAACATTTGCTACAAACCAGGAGCCTCAAACCATGTTGCCACAACATGACCAACTCTAGTCATCTCCAACATCTTTCAAAACTATGTGTTAAATCAATGAAGCATCTGCTTCCACTCATCAAAGGATCAATCACCAACTGATTTCTCTAGACTTCCTCAAGCTTGCCAGGCTAAGAAATCATCACAGGAGAAAACCCAAAACATCAGCAACCAAGAGAAGACTTTGATACCACTGATTAGTATCATCAAGCCTCGACCTCCTACAAACATGCTCTGATAACACTTGTTGGTATCGTGAGCAACAAGCTACTAGCTCTAATTCCACTTGTTGGGGATAAGGATTCGGTTCATCATCAAGATAGGCATCTAAGACAACAGTGTCTTAGTGATTTCAATTCAAAATCACAACAAAGACACAACCAACCATGCCATAAAGCAGAAGTAGGCACAAAGTATCCCCCATTGATCCTCTAAGAGAAGTAAATGCAAAACAATAACAGATTCAACACAAATAGATAACCATGAAAGACAAAACTATGAACACACATATATATGTGGGGAAAACCCTTTCAAGTAAAAAACCCCACGTCCAAAACATTCAACTCTCTTGTATTATTCAGTAACTAAAATGGTTACAATACAAAACTAGAGCTATGCTCTTCAGAATATTACATCTTGTTCATCTGGAGAAAGATATATAGGCTACACAAACCAGAATCTCACACAGTTACAATGTACTCAAGACATACTATGTAGATTCCCTTTAGCTCCTCTCAAATGATTGTCATAGCCAGCCTCACAACCAACCCAACTTCTTGGCCTCACAAGTTCACATCTTACCAGATCCAAGAGTCTAAGTGTTCATGGTTGAACTACTCAAACACTCTCAACCTCTCTTTGTTATCACTCTCTCTGCTATGAACAACACACGAGATTACTTAATCTCTTTTCCATGTGCCAACCTGTCCTGCCCATCCCTATCAGCAACGGTCATCAGGATATTAACTAGCCTATCTGCAAGGCTCCATACTTCACTGATAACGTGCATCGACCATACAGATGCATCCACCCACTCATTAAATTGACCCCAGACACGTCTATCAACTGACCTTTAATACTCCAGCTCAATCGTAATCAGGAAATAACACTTTGCCAATCAGATCTGAGAGCTCTCACCATGTGTTGCCAAACAATTCATCTATCGCTTCTGATAGTCGGTCAAACTGGTCCAACTTGGTCAACCAAGTTTCAAGCTCATTTGAGCTCCTACCGTGTTACCGCAGAGCTCATAAATACTTGCCATGGTATGGTGGTGAGCTCACCGAGTGCACTCCACCATTTACCCCACTACCGCTGCCCTGACCATTTCACCTCATGGTATGGTGGTAAGCCATCTGAGCTCCTTCAAGCTCTGGCCCAAGTCATCACTAAGCTTTGTCCTTTCATTGTCTTTGGCCAACCAGATGCAATCAACCTACCACGTGCCACCCTATCATTCGCCTGCCACATTGACACCAAGTCCAACTCGGTCAAACTCTACCTGGAGCTCATCCGAGCTCCTACCGCGCTACCACATCCCAAACCAACATGCCTCACGATATGCCGGTAACCACCTTGGAAGATCGCTAGAGGTCTTACCATGGTACAATGGTAACTGCTAGCTAGGCCATTGGAAGTCTTATGATGGCCACTGTGGTTAGTCACTTGAATGACCGCGGTACAACAATAATCGCCAGCCAGGCCATTGGCGGTCTTACCGCGGCCATCGTGGTGAGTGAACTCACCAACCACGGTGGTGGTGATAACCATCAGGACCACTGTAGGCGGTATCACCACACTATCACGGTGAGTTGAACCACCACCTACGGGATGGCGATAATCACCAAAACCAGTCAAAGCCATCGCGGTAAAGGCAAGAAAAATGAAGGAGAATGCCTAGTCCGAAGGGGAAACAAGCCAGAACGTTGAGGCATAAATTCCCAACAATGTTGTCCATGTAGATACTTAATAATTATCATGGATGATGATTCACAAGGGGGAATATGTTACACCCTGTGTGTTATTACCTATTTACTATTACCTTGTTTGGTTAAATTGCTTGAATATATGCATGTGTTTTATGAATTTTGAATGGAAACATTACGAATGAATGATTGATGCAATTTAATGTTTTATAATAATTATAATTATGAAATATTTGATGCATATGATTGTATTGTGATCAAATAACTACTATTATTAAGTGCTAAGTTGAATGAAGGAATAGGTTTGAACCTGTGGAAGAGAGGGGAAGTATCACTTAGGAGAAGATCTTGGTCTGGTAACCCTCAATGAGCCTAACTGAGCATTCACACATTCACACCCTAGTTGGTCTATGTTGAGTCAAGTTAATTTTGGGAAAAGGTAAGTAATATTTGGTTTAGATGTGAATGTTGTGATTGAGGAATGTGATTAATTCTTGATGTCGAGTGGAAGTCCTTCCTTGTGTGTTTATTGTAATGTTGGTGAGATACATGCATAATATATATATATATATATATATATATATATATATATGTACATTTCTACAATAAACTCATACATGAGTGAATATGTACATGAGTATACATAGGTAGACGTACCTATGCATGCTCATGGATAGATTACCCATATGCATGGGAATACCAATTGGACTAAGGTGACATATACATATATATATCTCTATGTGTGTATATACACTTCTTGTATATATGTCGATCGATGGGTATGAGAGTATGAATGTTTTTGTAAAGGTATTAAAATAATATTATGTATATATAATATATATTAATATATATGTATAAAATAATATAGCTACATATATATTACAAAATAAATATATACACATATACATTATATATATAATATAATTTATAATCATTTGAGATATTTCTAAAGTGAAATACATACCGATGTGGCTGATTATAGAAATTTCTTTAAATGAAGCATGGCCACATAAGGCACTGCCATGTTAATGCATTACAAAGTAGAAACCTATGCATAAAGGAAACCAATGACCAAGTCAACCAAGTCTAATAAGAACACATGAAATAAGAAGTTTTGTGCATACGTTGAAAAGGAAGTTAATGCAATTTTTAATTAGTCTTTAACTACACTATTTTAAAGGGGCACCAGTGTATGAGTGGTGCCAATGTAGAAGCAAATGGAATGCATAAGAAGTCTCTTTACTGTGCTATGTCTAGAAAAGAAATATCTTAGCCATTAGATTCAGTCAAAGTAAATTTGGAAGAAATATAAGAAGGAATTCAAAGTGAAAACCAAATAGGAAAATTTCTAATAATCTTGTTGTTCATTTGACTCAGTAAAAGAGTCTTGTTGTCCTTTGAAACAAGTTGACTCAACCATTTGAAAGGTGGGGACTGTTATGTGTTGCAAACCTGCAAGTTAGTTTGATGAGTCGTTGAATGGGGATAGAAAGGTGGTAGAAGTATTAGCTTGTTTGTAGCCTTTGGTTGTTGACATTTTAGTATATATAGAGGTGCTCATTCTACCATTTGATACACTTATCAATCTGATTACCTTGTTATTCTGTTGTGATTTTTGTGCTAGTGAGTTGAGAGATTAAGAGTTAGAAAGTTGTTTTGCTATTTTATATTTGTGATTGTTGAGAGAATTAGAGAGAGTTTAGAAGAGGGAACTAAATTAATCTTAGAGTAAGTATCAAGAAATCTTGATGAATTGAGCTAGTAAGGGAGTTTAATCAATTGGATATTTTATATAGGCATATTCTAGTTTCTATACCTTTGTAATTTATATGTTGTGATGCTTGTAAATGCTTCCATGTTTCTCGGTTGTTTATAATGTTGGAGAAACCTATCATATTGGTTTATATTTATATAAATGTGTATGTACGATATATATGGGAGTTTGTATGAATGCAATGTATTTATACTATATGTAGTTTTCATTGCTATATGTAGGTTGTCTATACTAGACGTATGTGGCATAAAGTAAGAAGTTTCTAGAATCACTTTAATTGTAAAGTTATTTTGATTATGAGTTGTTAAGTGGGTTATTCTTGGGGTTAATCTAATCCATGGGAAAGGGGGTAACCTAGATATAGAGTATGAATGGTCATAAAACCAAATCAAGCTAGGAAGGTGGGTGAAATGGCTGATTGCCACTCAAAATACTGGATGATGAATTCTTTGGCCAAAGTAGTGTAAGTAGCCACTGTTTACATTGTCAATTAACTGTGATTCATGTTTACATGCTAGGATGGGAATTCCATACATGTAGGTTGTAGCCAATGTATGACATCTCTAGATATGTAGGACAAAACACCATGCTCAGAAAAGGCTAGAGTTATGAGGTTACTAAACCAATCTATTTTTCGAAGGGTAGGGCCATCTGACCAATATTGTAGATGTGTGGGGGACTATATTAAGTCCATGGTTGGTGGAAAAGTTCTTGAGCGATGCTTCTCCTCACATAGTTGGCCAATAAGATTTGAGGACGATATTCTAGACCATTTGAACTTTCTATATTCAATAAGCTTGTTGAAGCTATGTATGCAAAATTATATCCATCTATATGTAAATTATAAATGTGAAATTACATATCATTACTTGTATTAATCAAAGGAATTCTTTAGTATGCAAATGGAAAAGTTTGGAAAGGTTATGTTTCAAATGTTCAGTTATTATTCAAAGGAAAATGATTTTTTTATTTCTCTTAACATTAGAAATATAATCTATTCACTTGTGGGTAAAACATAGTAAAATTACCGGGTATAATAATGGGCATGTTACAATGAAGCATGTACATGATGAAGACAAAAAACTAGAATAATGAAAAAAATGTAATGTAAAAATTATACAATGCAGACACGATATGAATAGAATGTAAACATGATGCAAACACAATGTAAATAAAATACAAACACAATGCAAATAGAATGTGAATATGCAAAGGGTCTATTAAAATCACACACTAGAAAACTCCACATAAATCCAAGGCGTTCATGAATCACAAGATAACAAAGTTTGATATTTTCTAGGTGACCCTTGAACTAAAAGCATCACATGTTGGTGAAGTTCAATATTCACTAGGTGAGCTTGATAAGAAACAACACATGCTAGTGAAGTTTGATATTCACTAGGTGATTTTTTGCCATTGTAGAAAATGAAAACATAAAAGGGCTAGTGAAGTTCAATATTAACTAGGTGAATGAGTTCTCATGTCAACCATACCAATAATTATAGTCCCAATAATTTTCATAAGACACTAAAAAAATGATCAATATGCCAAAAGCACATCACAAAGTTCAATGTGGGTGAACAAAGTGAAACACATAATAGAATGCATGCCCCCACCTCAAAGTAATTTCTAATGCCAATTGGGAGTAATTTCCTTTAAGTTAGAACAAAATTATATATGCAACATGATAGACTTTGAGAGCTTGTTGGGAAAGGTTATGCCAAATGTTATGTTCCCAAAAAAGTTGAATCATGACAAGGGTTTTCCACAGTAAAAATCCATAAAATTAGCAAAAAAAAAAAATCACATAAGGGATCTATATATTTAGGGTTAGTATAGACAAAAATAGTATATAATATGATCATGCTCAAAACCAACATCATTCCCCAAATACTTGTGGAACTATAATCATGATTGAGGAATGACACATGAAGATGATATAAAAGGATTTTCAGTCAACATGAAAGAGGCCTAAATGTTCCAACACTTTGTATCATTCTCAAAAGGAAACAAAATAAATAAAAATTCACAACATAAAGATGAATGGAGATATAAATAGATTAACACCAAAAAAAAATCATTTTCTTTCTATCCTTGTGTCAACGAGAATTTAACAAGGGTCATCAAAAGAAAACTAATAAACACAAATACATGCCAAGAAACACATAATGAGAGATCACATTATATACAAGAAAACACATAAAGACAAACAAGAGGTACTACACATGCAAGTTGATCTAAATAAAATTAGTATCATTGTCATTGAGCATAGATTGCATTACTTCATGCTTTATCTTAAAGGATGGAGAAGTTTCATCAAAAAAATAGAGGAGAATTAAATTTGACATTAGATGTAGTGGGGTTGAGTCAAAAGTGATTGTGGATTTAAATATAGAATTTAAGATCATCTATGTAGAGGAATATTAAAGATCTAGACAAACATTGTTACAAGGAGGTACACATGAATACTGGATAACCATAGCATTCTATCTCTTGATTAAGTTCACACAATTCTCTTGTCCAATATATATTAGTACCTTAAATCACTATAACAAGAAGAATGTATGGGCACTAAGTACACTAGATAAAACAATTTTTAATGCTATAGTCATGCATATTATATATTTATAGACAATATTTTCATAATATGGTTTTATGTGGGTTTAAAAACTAGTACATTTAATTTTCATATTAGAAACATTTAGATTTCTACATAAATATATGTAATTGATAATTGTGTATTATAAAGTAAGATTTGAATGATTAATTTTATCTATAGACTTATGAAATATTGAAATCTCCATAAAGAGTATAACTATAAATCATTGTTGTTGAGTATAGATTGCATTACTTCATGCTTTATATTAAAGTATAGTACACGACATAAACAAAAGGGTGAGTATCATATTCATTGATTAATATAATCCTCTTAGAGTGGATTATATTTACAAGTGAAATGATTCATATTCAATTCCTAGTTCATTACAGTTGTGTAATCTTCACAAAATAATTTAAAAAATAGTTGAAAAAAAACTAACTATATTAAAAGAGGCCATGTTTACTCTTTGGATTTAGATTCAGATTCATAAGTCAAATTTTCTTAGGTTAGCTTCAAAAAACTCTATAGAAAACTTGTATAATCCAAATTTTATTGTGTTGTTGGCCACATATTGGGCACCTACTGGTGCTGGTAGTTATTAGGATTCCCTCATCCTAAAAGAAATACCTTCAACCATTTTAAATAAGTGTTATTGTCATCCATATGACTTGTTGGCATGATGGAAAGTCATATATTACTACTCTTGGAAGAAAATCATGAATATGAAGAAAAATTGAATCCAAAAAAGAGAATGGGAAACATAAGCAAGGCACACGATTGTTTGAAAAATGCCTAATATTAACAAGGCTTGAAGAAAGGCATTGGTAGTAGGTAATTGGGCCTATTTATGCATATATTTAGTATAAAATACATAACATAATCCTCAAGAAAATAATAAGTGTCCATAAAATTAATAAGTATGATAAAAATATATGTGATAAACTCATTATATTGTAGGTTCATCATTGGAGGATATTATGTAATTTTAGTTCAAATAAGAATCAATGCGATATTTTGTAATGACATGCTCATAATCAAACTACGAGTGTTAGAATTCAAAAATTATGTTTAAGAGTGCATTGTTTCAGTTACTCTAATTTTATGTAACGTTATCATATGGGGATACTTATGCCTAGACTAATTTATAGGAAAATGATTTTTTAAAATGGTAATACAATTATATTTGTCATGGTATTGTACTTGTTAGAATTATTAAAAGCCTAGGTTATTTGTGAGATACTTAATTTATTTCTAAATTAAGCCTTCTTTAGCTACCTTGAGTATGACCTAAGTGTTATTTGTGGTTAAGACAAAGATACACCTATGTTGTAAGACCTTTAAGGTCACTATATTTCCTCTATGTCCTGTTAATGTTAGTAATTGAACCATATGATAATGGTCAAATATTTCATTGTAAATAAATATAATTTCTAGTTGATAAGTAATCACCCTATTATTTATGTTGATAAAATGATTCTTTAAGAGATTTTGGGATGCCCATGTGAAATAATGAATAATAAAGGTGGTGAGGTTTAGTTGGAGATTTCAATGTCCTTGGAGAATGTTTTCTAAGTAGGTATTTTTAAATGTATGTTTCATGAGAGAGACCTTGTAAGGAGAACTATTTGTGACTTTGATCGCATTTGGAAGTGGGTACATAGAAAATCCTATGGTGAAGGATGCCCCTATGACTTGAATAATGTAGGGTGAGGGTTTACATGGGATAAATCCAAGGTTTAGGGTTGTTCCTAACTCTTTTGAGATTCCCCTTTCAATAGGGTACAATTTGAGGCTAAAATTGGTATTAGATGGTTATGAATTCAAATTAAAGTATCTTGATAACTTGTATCTAATAATAATGTTAAATTTTGTTAATAGGATCTAATGAGGTGAGTAATGAGTATTTTATGTGTTATAGATGGTCCACTTGTTGTGGCTATGAGCCTAATTTTTATTGAACTTGGGATGATATTTATTAAGATTGTTTATGACTTATGTAGGTAAAAACTATAAGTATTACTAAATATATTTGGATATTCTTCCTCAACATCTTTATAATATAGAATGTGTTTCTAAATAGTGTGTTTTGGTTATCTATTTTGAATGCAATGAGTGGATTTCACTACTTTATAGTTTCTATTTTTTATGTGTACATGTTGAGTAGAGGCCATCTTATGTGGGTTCAATGTGATTCTTATGTTTTTATGAAATTCAAACTCAAACATATATGAATCTATGCATAGACTCTTGAAATAGTTTACTATGATATACTTATCTAGTTCCACTTGACTAATACTTGTGAACCCTGTTATGTAAGACCCCATAGGTGTGATCTTTGGGATATTTGAGTAGTGATAGGTAGTCATTGGACCATGCCAATGATCATTGTTTGAGATACTATGATGGATTAGTCTACATTCACATAGTTCACAAAAATGAAGGTTATTAAGAGATACCTTATTTATTCTATAATGTAGGTAATGGTAATCAAAGTTCATTATTGTATTAGGAGGGTTAGTAGGTAGTAACCTATAGAATAGAAGTGATTGATGCCAATTGTTACCCAAGTTATAAAGGAGATAGCTAATAGTAAAAATAAGGTCACAAGGTGACATTTGTTGGAAGCTACTTCTTCCTTGGTGGGAAAAAATGTCTTTAATGTTCCTTTAAGGGATTAAAGTTTTAATCCATTGAGCTAGATTGGTTAACTAGTTGTGGAAATATCACTTGTGCCTATATGACCCTTGGGATAAAGGGTGGACCCCCAATGTAGTATGGGATACATTGAATCCTCTTCCCAATCATCTCTTGGCATCACAAGTAGTATGGGATGCTTTCCATCATCATGACTAGTGCACAAGAACAAGAAAAAGGATGGGACCCATGGTGTAATGTGCAATGTACCAAAATTTATTTTTTGTTTGGGATGCACTATGGATAGGTGTTAGTCAACCATTGTGAATGTGTCAGTGATTCACTATGTATATGTTAGTCATTCATTGTGAAATTGGTCTTACATTTTGAACATATTATTATTGATGCCCTTGCTAGTGATGACATCAAGGAGCATTGGTTGCTTGGTTTTCATGTTACAAATGATGCTAATTTGAGAAAATGATGGGACCCATGATTTAGTATGGGAAGCACTGACATTCCTTTTCCAAGTGAGATCTACTTATGGGCTTATGTGATTGTGAATCGGGTAATACACTGATTCATATAGTAGATTGTGATGAGGTAAAAATAAACTCATCATGACAACATGATAAAAACATTCCTCATATATATAAAATAATCATTCTCTACCAATTAATTAAAATTTAGGCATAACAATTGCTTATCTTTTGATAAAAATAGTACAAACTTTATTTCTTGTGATTTATTGAAGTATCTTGCCAATGTAGATTTAACGGGTAGTTTTAAGTGTTTTGTAGGATAATAATTGGTCATCATACAATAATCAAAAGCATTCAACCAGCATGAGCTCCAGAGCAGATTAAAGACATGCATTGGGAACATGCTCCAGAACTTTAGGATGATGGACCAAAATCATAATTTCTTTTAGTTAAATTTCTGTTATGTTTTAAAGTTTAAGACTTCATGGCTCAACTCAAGCCTCTTTAATATTTATGTAATGGGAATTTAAAGACATAAAGCTTGTTTAAAATCTGTTACATACTTTTTCAATGGTAATATAAACCATCTGAAATATAGGATTTAGTTATAAGCTTTTTTATAAATATGTAATCTCTAGAAGTAAAAGGCATGCAAAATAGTACTGTTATGTTGTCGACATGTTTTCTGAATATATATGATACAAAAACTATTGCATATCAATATTTTAGTTGTTGAAATAATGGAAGAACTTTCAATTTCATTGTGCATGTGACCTGAGAAGGTAGGAACCCGCGAGATGGCTACTCAAGGGATGATAGATTAAATAGATGAGTGCTTTCCTTTAAAGAATTCTGTCATTTTTATTGCATGGATAATAATTATGAGTGTATTCATTTTTCATGTTAATTCTGTAGATAGTAATTATGTCTGTTATCTTAGAGTCTGAAGTTCCAGAGCACCCATTGTCTTTCATTTCCGTAGTTAATTTTTGTTAACTGTTAGAACTGTTACTATTATTAATTAGATGTTCCATGAATTTTTTACAAGTTTTTCTACTTATGTAGTTTACATGCTTCTTAGTTTAGTTGTTTATATGTTTTCTAGCTTAGTTATCATGCTTTCTAGATTAATTATCTTGTGCTTTCTATTTTAAATACTTTCTAGCTTTTTTAGATAAATTATTTTCGAGTTAACTAGTTAAATAACCTTAGGTTAAAGTTAATTTTAGTTGCCCTAAAAAAATAAATAAAATCTAAGAGAGATAGTCAAGTCACCTTCTATTGCAAATAGCCTTGAACACTATCCAATCAATATATTGATGTTTTATCTTCTAAAGTAATGGGACCTAACGACAACCTATCACTTTTTGGCACCATTACTGGGGACAACTTTATTTCTTGAGTGTCAATAGGAGATGCCTTGAATACCTCTTTCAGGCCCAAAATACCCCTTTGGCTTCCTTTTCTACATGGTCGGGAAAAGAGGCCCTCACGGAAGATTTATACCAAAGAGCCCCCCAAAATATGTTCCAATCATATATTGGGAGGACCAAGGCTCAAAAGACCACTCTGTTGAAGGATTACTCGAGCCTAATCCACCAGATACTTTCCACTATTTTCCTGAAGATCATCTAATAGAACAACACATCATTGAGGAAATTATCCAGGAGGAACACATTCCTCTGGACATCATGGATGATCGTAGGGATGAAGCTAACCAAAATGATGCTAACCATAATAACAATGATCCTATGGCACCATGAACGTTCACTTATCGTATTACTCTAGATGCAAATGATGATACTACGATGAAAAACATCTCTCTAGCTTTCCTGCCAACCTTCCGAGGTTTGTCCTCGAAAGACCCAGACTGGTTTCTTTTTGAATCTAAGGTCCTTTGTAAAACTTATGACTATAAAAATGATAACCAAAAAATGAAGTTGTTTCCTTCTACTTTGAAGGACGCGGCCATGTGTTGGTTTATGGGATTAGCTACTGGGTTGGTTAGGTCCTAGGATGGCATGGAGACTACTTTCCTTGGAAAATACTAGAGCTATTGTAGGGTGAGTGATCATAAGGAGGAGCTATTTAAACTTAGGAAAAATGAGGATGAGAGTCTAGAGGATTACCTAGATAGGTTTATTTTCTTGTCTAAACGATGTGAAGGAGAGGCCATTAGTTTTGAGATTCTCAAGACTATATTTCTTAAGGGACTTGATGAGGATGCAAGAAGAAGCCTTGATCTAATGGGAAAAGGATGCGTGTCTCAGTTAGGCCTTGATAACATATGTGAGTTGCGTTGGAATTTCTCACATACTTGAGGAGGAATCTGTAAAACTACTCTTTTTAAAGGGTCTAATGAAATAGGCAAGCTCCGAGAAGAAATACCGAACCTGAAAAATGAACATACCTATTTAATTGAACACTACATGAGATGGCATACAAGCTAAGACACAATCCTGAGACTTTGTCCATCTACTATCCAAGATGTCAAAATAAGCATCTTTTGAGAGAATGTCTGCTAGACAAGGTTGTTGTTTGTCAACTTTGTGAGAAAAATCATCCTAAAAACCAGTGTGAGCTTCTTACTGATCTCAAGGATTCCAAGAAAAGGACCACATAGGTTGAGGAAGAAATAAATGTGGTAAATCAACACCAAGGAGGGAATTTTTCTTATGGGAAAAATTCAAATCCTGCTTGGAGGCCCTAAAACAACTGCGCTAGTAATCAATGGACTCCATCTTGGCCTCAACCGCCACCTCAACAACCTAATTGGGGAGATCCCTATTAGGGACCCCTTGAATGGGAAAACCAATCATGGGGAACTCAATAGTGGCCAAACCAAACTCAACAATAGTGGTATCCACAACATACTGCTCCTCAATGGAACCAGGGACAAAATCGATTCTACACTGGCCCTTAGAGGAATCAACAATAGAATCTGCTACTACCACCCCAAAATCCTCCATAGAGTGAACATATAAATCAACCTCAGCTCCCAACACAACCACTTCCCAATCTTAAGAACAATCAAAAAAATACTCTAGTATACTCTAATGAATAGGACAATGTTACTGGACTTAATGTCATACATTGTGGAAATGTTCAGTTGTGCTCTAGTAGAACAATTCAACCACCAACCATTGAATAAATTATGGATGAGCCTACTCCCAAAAATCTTGAAAAGGCCACTCCATTTCTAGAACCCAACCAAATTGTTACCACAAACACTACTCTACCACCATTGTCAACGGGATCTTTCGACTTACCTCAAGAGGAGGGAGGTCAGTCTCCAACTGATCTTAGGAATGATACCACTCCAAAAGAAAAAACTCAAGCACCATTTCTAGAGCGTCTAAAATTGACCATTCTGATAGATACTCTAAAAAATTCCTTTGACCTCTGAAACTATGTTAATACAGGAGATCAAACAACTGAAAATAGAGGTTCCCTTATTGCAAGAAATAAAGGAGATTCTAGAGTTGAACCAGTTGATCAAACAACTATGTATTAAAACTCTAGGGAGGAAACCAAAGAGAATAAATACTATGCACATTGATGGTTATTTAGCTAATTTTTTGTTTAGAGAGACCATTGCTCCAAAATATGACGATCCTGGTAGTCCGCTAATAATTGTCACAATTAATGAGGTAGCAATACCTAATGCATTAATGGATTTAGGAGTAGCCATTAACGTAATGACTGTGGACGTGATGGAAAAATTAGGCCTCACTAATTTACATCCCACAACTACAGTCTTGCAGATGGAAAACCGGTCCATAGCCATTCCAGGGGATGTTATTGAAAATGTTCTTGTCAAAGTTGATGGATGGGAATATCCAGTGGACTTCCAGGTAATTCAGTCGCTTACACCCAAAGATAGTTATCCAATAATTCTTGGAAGAGCATGGTTGGACACTGTCATAGCTAAAATTGACTGTAGAGAGGGAGGTATGACAATTTCACATGGTCCACATAATAAATATATATTCTTGTACCCTCTTGCTAAACCCACCGAATATAACAAAGTCTAGGTTGATGAACCAAAAGAGTCTAATGGTTAAGACAATTTGGCCTCGTTAGCCATGGTAGTTATTAAACAACATGGAGAAGAATTAGAGGATGTGTTAGTAAATGATATAGCACACCTTGCCATAGGATCATGTGATGAGAAAATGGTGGATACTCTAGAAATTTTAGGACAACCAATCGATGTATATGGGAATGAACAAGAATATACTACTATGGGGTTGCCTTTCCCTTTGGCCAAAATGATTCCCAAAACTAACCATTTTTTTGAGGAAATTGCTAGATTTCATTGAATTATACCTCATAGCTATCCTCTCAATACCTTGTTACGAACAATGTATATTGTCACTTCCACCCATCTAGGAACAAAAAAAATTATGCTACTATCGGGAAAAACCTTGAACATCAATAGTTGGCTGACAAAATTAGAAGATGATAGATTATTTTATGTTTTGGTAAATAGGTCTAAAGATTTTTCTTGGGACTATATAGACATGAGGGGAATTCACCCAAGTGTTTGTATGCATCAAATCTATATTGATCCTAATGTAAGGCCAATATGTCAGCCACAAAGGAGACTCAATCTTGCATTTAAAGATATTGTCAAAACTGAAATTGAGAAACTCCTTCTAGCGGGATTTATTTATCCCATTTTTGATAGTAAGTGGGTTTCTCCTCTAGTTTTAGTACCAAATAAAAATGGAAGGTGGAGAGTATGCATAGATTATAGAGAACTTAACAAAGCCACTCATCAAGATTATTTTCCCCTACCATTTGTAGACCAGGTTCTGGACAATTTGGTTGGGAGGAAATATTTCTCCTTTTTAGATGGATTTAGTGGTTACAACTAGATTTAGGTAGCACTATAAGACCAGGATAAGATGATGTTTACTTATCCATGGGGAACATTTTCATATCATGTTCTTCCCTTTGGACTTTGTAATGCCCCTGCAACTTTCCAAAGAGCCATTTTGACTATATTTTCTAAGCTTATCAATGACTACTTAGAAGTCTACATGGATGAATTCATTGTCTATGGGTCAACCTATGATGAAGCCCTTCAAAATTTGGATAGGGTTTTAGAGAGATGCGAGGATCATTGACTACCCCTTAGCCACAAAAAGTGTTTGATAATGGTGGAACAAGGAATAGTCTTAGGTCATCATATCTCTTATGAAGGAATTAAGGTTGATCCCAAGAAAATTGAAGTCATTCAACAACTGACTACTCCTCAGATTCAAAAAAATGTTAGAAGTTTTCTTGGGCATGCTGGATACTATCAGAGGTTTATAGAAAGCTTCAATAAGATATTGACCCCTATGTTTTCCCTTCTCTAGAAAGACGTGGAGTTTAACTGGACACTTGAGTGTCAACTATCATTGAAACAATAAAGGAGAAACTTATCTCTACTCCCGTATTGCATAGGCCAAATTGGAATCTTCCATTCCACATTTATGTCGATGCTTCAAATGGCACAATTGGTGCAGTATTGGGGCAAGAAGATGAGAATGGGGGTAAATATGCCATATATTTTATTAGTAAAAACCTGACATCTACTGAGAGAAACTATACATCAACAAAAAAATAATTCTTGGCTGTGGTACATGCCATTAAAAAGTTTTTCCATTACATTACATGGTACAAAGTTACTGTTTATAAGACCATTTGGCTATTAAATATTTGATGAATAAAATTGTAGTAAATCGATGGATAATTAGGTGGTTACTACTCCTTTAGGAGTTCAATGTAACAATAATTGATAGCCAAACAAGAAGGTGGGGACTGTGCACCTATAGAAGATGATTTTCCAGATGAAAATATGTTTTCTATCTCTACAAAGACCCCTTGGTTTGCTGAAATTGCCAACTATTTAGCCACTTCAAAAGTACCACTTGGTTTTACATCAAAACAAAGGAAGTGACTTGTTAGAGAGAGTGTCCCATTTCAATGGATTAATGGGAAACTATTCCATTGTGGCCCTAACATGGTCTTGAGATGATGTGTCATGGTAGATGAAACATACAACATCCTTAGATCCTGTCATGATGATCCTTTTGGGGGTCATTATTCTGCAAAGAGAACTTTCATAAAATCTTGGGCGTTGGGTATTATTAGCCTTCAATACATAAAGATGTCAAAAAGTATGTTCATCATTGTGATGAATGTCAAAGGGTAGGAAGACCAACAAATTTTGCTGAAAAGCCTTTGTAGCCATAGGTAGTCCTTGAACCATTCAAGAAATGGGGATTGGATTTTATAGGTCCCATAGATCCTCAAGGGGAAGAGTACATACTAGTTTGTACTGATTACTTGACTAAATGGGCAGAAGTTCAAGCCCTACAAGTTGCTAGAGAGGAACAAGTCGTTGACTTCCTCTATAATAAGATCTTTCTCAGGTTTGGAGCTCCCATAACCATTGTTACGAACCAGTGAACCCAATTCATGTCCAAAGTTATCTTGGAATTCATGAACCATTTTCAAGCGAGTCATAAGAAGTCATCTCCTTATCACCCTTAGGAAAATGGTCAAGTGCAGGTGACTAATAGGGAGATAGAGAACATATTGATGAAAATGGTTTCTTCAGGGAGGAGAGATTGCACTAGGAAATTACCCGGAGCCGTTTGGGCGTACAACATAACATGGAAATCCACAACTGGTTTAGCCCCTATGAGCTTGTTTTTGGGAAGAAACCTCTCTTACCCATTGAGTTTGAACTCCAAACTTTGAGAACAACTATGAAGTTGGGCTTGGATCTAAAATGAGCCCAAGTGGAGTGAGTTTTACAACTAAGTGAGTTGGATGAGCTTCGTTTGGATGATGTCCATCAAACTGAGTTGGTTCAACAACAACAAAAGGTTTGGAATGACAAGCGCATTAAAGAAAGAGAGTTCCATAATGGTGACTAGGCCTTGCTATTTGATTCCAGATATAAAAATCACCAAGGAAAACTCAGAACTCATTGGCTGGGTCCAAATAAAATTTTTGAAGCATTTTTGAACGACATAGTTCAATTGAAACCTATTGATGGTGATACACAAACTCTCTTGGTAAATGGTCATCACCTACGTATCTACCATAAAACTGTCAACAAGGAGGAATTTAAAAAATTGGTAGAAATGCACGGGGAAATCCAATGCATTGACTCTACCTTGGCAGAGTCAATATAAACCTTGCATATCAATATACAATTTTTTTTAAAAAAAATGTATAAATATATGAAAAATTGTAATAAAAAGGCATGTGTACAAATTTGTTTCAAAGCATTCTTAATTAATTCTTATTTCTTTGAACTTGGCTAAATTTTGTTTTCATTTTGTAGAACTTTACTATAAATCAAAAATAACTTCGGGAGCACCTTGCTACGATGCTCCAAAACTTGTTAGTTTGGGTGTCCTTATGCTCTAGAACTTATGAACTTGATTGCAGTGGTTCTTTAGAACTTATGAGATCGATTGTGGTGGTGCTCTGGAACTTGTGAGCCTTGATGCCTAGATGCTCCAGAACTTGCATTTCAACTCATCGCAACGTGCATTTTGTTCCTATAGAATGGTGATTGGTCGAGAAAATCTCCAAAAGTTCAAGTTCACTCATGCATCCATTTTTCTTCTTTTCGGTTGCATATTTCAATGATACTCCGGAACCTTCCTTCAGTTGCTGCTCTGGTTGCATCTTTTGAGGATGCTCCAAAAATTTCCTTTGGATGCTACTCCAGCTGCATCTTTTGATGATGCTCTATAACTTGTCAAGTTTAGGTGCTCTGATGCTCTAGAGCTTATTAACCTTCTTCATTTTGAATGTATACCTCAAGTGTGCTTCAAAACTTATTCACTTGTTTTGAGTGTGTGCTCATAAGCATGCTCTGGAACTTATCCATTTCCATTCCGCCTGCCTTTTTCCATAAAATTTAAATTTCTTTTTGATGCTTTGATTTTTCAAACCCATGTACACATGCCTCCTTTTTAATTTGTCACTTCATTATTCATGCTTAGTGTGGTTATTCCGACTCGCTGCCATTTTTCCATCATAAATAAAATCCATTATGATAGCCTATCCTCATTTATGACTTCGTCATTCACAAGCTATCTCACTCATGTAATAATAAATATGTCATCACCTTAACCAATACCTTTCATTCATCCTATTAAATGAACAAAGGTACATAATCTTCAAGTGAGATCACAGAATGTAAGTAAGTATAATTTTTTTCTGAAATAAGTAGTTATTTTTGAATAAGGTGTAATTAATTGGCACAAGTTTCTCCCTTCCTAATTTAGTAACTTGAGTCACTAATTGCTTAATTGGTAGTACGACACTCTTTTCGCACTCCTCCATGCAAATTATCATCATTGCACAGTAAGGTTTTAAAAAAAGACAAATAAATAATCGTTCCTTGATTATATCTTCAAAACAATTGTGCACAAGCTTCTTGCACTGTGAAATTTTTCAGCAGAATTGAAAGAGCAAAGACAGGAAATGGGGGGTGTGAAGAAGAAATCAGATTCAACCTCAACAGATAAATTATTGGGATTAAGTAACATTTCTAGTTTGTTTCAGGAAGTGGGACAGTTGGATTTTATCAAAAAGTTTGAGGGATATAATGACTAGTTGGTGAATGCATTTGCAAAAAATTATTCCAATGGCCATGTGATACTACATGGGAAGCATTTTCAGGTGAGTCTGAAAGTCATTTCTCACCTCTCTAGTTTAGATAATTCTGGTATTAAATTATCTAAAACTTCCCAAATTACATATCAAAAGTTATCAGAATTATTTCTTAGAGAGGGAGACCCTTAGCCCATGATAGTTATCAGTACTAGAGGATAGAACAAAGGGTTTCAAAGGACCTCCATATTAGAACCCTGGGGAACAACTGTTGTATGGATCATAACATATTTTACTTGTGAAGGCCAAATTACTACTATAGTAGGACCTACATTTCGTATGCTTATACACTTGCATCATGGGAAAGAACATCTTGCTCTTAGGGTCAATTTGACTGACTTTTTGAGTTAATCGGTCATCTCCTCCATAGAAAGATATAAAGTTGGTTTAGGTCCATTAAAACACCATGGTTTAATTCAATTAATTTGTAAATATCATTTTTGAAAGAAACCTGAAAGTAAGTGAGATAAATTTATTTGAAAATTTAAAAAATCTATGTCCAAAAGAAATTTTGAAGAAGGGGAATCCTCCAAACAAATTGCTTCACCTTTTGGAGGAACTTCCCCTGAGGCCTCAAGAGCTCCTGGAGCTTAAATTCCCACAACCCCTGGTGATGAAGCACCGAAACCTCTTGCTAATGAATTAAGAACCCTAGACCAATAAGGGGATGTTGAAATTATTCATGAACATGGAGAAAGAGTTCCCTCTAGGAAGAGGAAAAGAAGGTCAACCGTTACTTTTCATAACACTCCTCCCTCGAGGAGAAGCAAGAGATTGTCCTCTAAGTCTACATAAACCCCAGTTCAAGACATAAGTAGTGTTTCAAAGAATAAGGAGTCTAGAAAATAGGAAAAGTCAATAGAAACTGAGGACCCTATTGATAATGTGGAAATAATGGAAACAAGGGAGCATATTTATCAGTCTCTAGGGGTAGAGGGAGAAGAAATACCTCCCCACATAGGACAGGAGGAAGAGGCCCCTACCAAAGAAATATAGAAATAAGAGAGGGAGAAATCTCCACGTTTTATGGAGGTTGAGAATAATGTTTTAGAAAAATTGTCTCCCATTGTAAATAAAGTTATTGAAACACCTGAAAAATGATAGTGTTAATGCAGAGTTAGAAAATTGAAATTGAAAATTGATGAGTTAAGAAATCAATTGCAAAAAAATGAAGAACATATTGTACAACAACAAGAGGAAATAGTAGTGCACATTGCTATGATAGGAAAAAGAGATCGGGAGATTCAAAATTTGAAATTGTAGATAGAGAAGAAGGATACATTTATTAATGAATTACATATACAAATTCAAAGATGGAATCAAGAGAATAAGACATATAATGTTAATCTATCCGATAAGGATAAACAAATTGAAAGTTTGAAAAACAATTTTATGCAGTTATTTCAGGCTTTTGAAGAGGAAAAGAACAAACAAAATGAAGAATTAAATGTTTCTCTTAGCGAGATTGTGGAATTGGAACAAAATTTGCAAGAAATCGCCAATAAAACAATAATGGAATCAAAGGGAACACAGACTGAACCAACTATAATAGAATGGTTCCAAGTTCAAATTCACCCATTATTAATGAAGTGGATGGAAAGATGCTATTTATTGAGGGATGCTAGGATTGAGAATATCAGGTTGAAAAAGGAGTTGGTACTACTACTGAAAGAGTCATTTGATAGGGTCTATAGGGAAAAACAAGATGCATGCCAAATAGGAGAATTTCTATTAGCATGTAGGAGACCATCAAGGTTATATTCTATGTTTTTAAATGAACAATTGTTAAGATAGAAATTGCCGAGAATCTATCATAACCAACCACATGAACCTAATGACTATCAATTTGTTAAAGTATTTTTAGAATCAAATCTTGAGCAACAAGATATGTTATGTGAATTCTTTGTTCACAATTTACTGATGGAAACATATACTGATTTCTTTATTAACCTTTTTGTTGGAGAAGTGCAATTGAGATCTTTTTTATCTACTATGCATAATCAGGTTCATTGGAAAGAGCGCACTAGAGAATACTCTCAAGTAGAGAAGAATGTGGGTCTCCAGATGAGATACCTTAATAGGAAACCTACATCTTTGAAAGAATACTTTTCAGCTATTAAAATTGAAGAAACTGTAAATAAGAGATATGATGATAATCTCCACCTATGTTACAACCATTTCAGAGAACAGGGGCCAAAACTGATTGGTAAGGTTTGGCATGCCTGTGAAGAAAGATAAACCCCACTACAAGTATACTTGAAGAAAAGAGAAGTGATCTCCCCTCTTAACATCAAATGGTCCTACAAAAGAGCAGATGCCTTGGTCAAAATCTTAAAAGACCTCAGAACAGATTGGATGGGGATGAGGTATAGACCTCCCCTACTGCTTTCACCACCACCTGCTATTCATATTAATACAGATTAGGATAGTGGAGTCTTCAACATGTGGAAAATGAGGGTTACTTATCATCAAGGCTTCCTATACAAACCTAAAGAGTTAGATAAAACAACAGATGATCTGTATGATATTAGTGCTAAATATGAAGATTTGATCAGAGAAGGAGGGTAGGGGTCACAACAGAGGGCAACATGATCTACCAAAAATTAGGAAGGGGAGGAAGTGATGAGGTAAAAATAACCTCATCATGATAACATAATAAAACCCTTCCTCATATATGCAAAAAACTTATTCTTTGCCAATTAATTAAACTTTAGGCATAATAATTGCTTATCTTTTGAGAAAACTAGTACAAACTTTATTTCTTGTGATTTATTGAAATATCTTGCCAATGTAGATTTAATGGGTAGTTTTAAGTGTTTTGTAGGATAATAATTGGTCATCATATAACAGTCAAAGGAATTCAACCAACACGAGCTCTAGAACAGATTAAAGACATGCACTAGGAACATGTTCTGAAACTTTTGGATGATGGAATGAAATCATAGTTTCTTTTAGTTAAATTTTTGTTATGTTTTAAAGTTTAATACTTCATGAATGAACTCGAGCCTCTTTAATATTTATTTGTATAGGATCGAATTTGCACCTCTAGTGCAAATTCCCCTTTTACCCTTCTACACTTTAGAAAACCAAATTCGAGGGAAAAATTCCACTTAAGCATGTTACCTTCATTCCACTTGGTGCCTGTTTTAAGCATCGACAAAGGAGTAACTGTCGAGGACGCCTGCGTGGTGCGTAGATGTCCACATGACATGCAAATTTTTGTGTGGCATGCTTACATCCCTGATAGATTCACATGTCTAGAGCCTACAAAGGCATTACACCTCCCATTGGGAGTCAACTTGTAACACCCTCTTCGACGAACCGACCCGAATACTGCCGTTTTCTTCACTCTTTCCTTCAAATTCACTCACCTTCATTCATTTCATGGTTGGTTGATCTCTTCACATCCTCCCAAAATTCTCTCCACAATATCTTCACAAGCTCCAAGAAGCTTCTTCACCATCTCTTCAATCTCAAGCAACACTTTACACTTCAGAGCTCAACAACATCAACACTCCATCACTTTAGTAGAGCAAGTGTGGAACAAACACCATTGCAACAAAGGCTTGAGTTCCTCTCATTTTCTCCCCCACTAGCCTTGAGTGCTTTGGGCGGAGGTGGTAAGTTTTCACTCCTCTCCTCTATTATTTGGTTGAGTAGCATAACACTATTTTTTAGTGCTTTAGTAATCTTTACTTGCTTTCCTATATTTCTCTCTATCTATCTTTCTGTTCGTGGAGGTGGGAACACCAAAACAGGGGTTTGATTGAGGCAAACCCCTATACAACCCCAACAATTTCTCTCTCTCTTGTGTGTAGGTATTGAAGACATTCACGTGCTGGAGGCTTCATCATTCACACGGTTGTAAGCATTTACTTTCCCTTCCTCTCCTTGTTTTTATCATTTCTATTTCAGTCTTATTACTTCCTATTGCTTTCTTGCATTCTAGAAGCTCTCGAAAATTAGATTGCTAGTAGTCATTTAGTTGTTCTTTGAGATAAAATCACTTTTTGGTCCATAAAAGATGCAAGAACATCTTTGAGATGCCAGCGCGTCGTGCTTTCATCTGTATTATGTGTTGTTGTTGTTTGGTTGAGAGCTTGACGGTTTGTCTAGAGAATCTTTTACCTGCTCTTTCTGGTTCTAGCACTCTCACCGCTATTCTTTGAGGTAGTTCAAGGAAGTTTTCCCCATGAGGCTATCTGATTGAAGAGAAATAGTGTGGAGAGAATCCCCCTTCTCTACATTTTGGTGAACCCATTGTGAAGAACGTCTTTTTTGAAAACTACTAATTTATTTACCCCTACTTGGCAGCGTCATAACTTTTGACTCGGTGCTCGGAATTCAAAACCATTTGTACTGTTGGAAAGGTATTCTAGAGAACTAGTTCAATCCCTAGAATACTAGTGCCTTTGATAGTCAAATTTTAGGGACCGACGCAAGTTCCAAACCCAAATCCCGCTCCGAAGACCTCCAAAAATGCAAATTACTAGAACATAGAAAATACCAAAAAATTCTAATGGATTTAATATCTTCTTTGATTAGTTATGTATCTAATTTTGTTCAAGATATTAATGATGTTCCATTTCATGCATGTGATGGTGACTTGGCTTTACCCATGTCACTGGATGTCTTTGATCCTTCTCACGAGATCCCTTGTGCTTTGGAGGATATCTTATTGCAAGAAGATGAAATCATTGATACCTTTCTAAATGTCACTCTACCTTCTATCCATTCTAATGCACTCTCCACTAGAGATGATGCATTTGTGAATGATGAATCTCCTACTCATTCTAATGCACTCTTTTCTAGGGATGTTGAGAATATGTCTTCAAATAATTATTCTACTAGTTGTGATCATTTTGTAAATGTAATCTATATCTCTGCTAGCCCTCAAAGGCCTAAGAGACCAGTCATTTACATCACTCCAGATTGCACTTCTCCTGAAAGGGTTTGTTCTATTGATGGCATTCCATTTGATAGTGATCCCCTTGAACTTTCTAAGACTCCCTTTTATAAAGAGGTATCCCGCACCTATGATACCAGAATGAATAAACAACTAAGCCTTCCTCAAGCACCTAAACCTTTGACTAAAGCACCTGATGATAATGGTCTTATCGAGAAACCTCAAGTTACTCTAACTAAGATCTCCCTATGGGACTTGCTTCAGTTTTCTCTGGTTTATCAAGGTATGCTTCAAGAAGCCTTGCAAAAGATCCTCTTGCCTTCTTTCGCTAGGCCGACAAATTATGATGTGTTGATAGCTCATATTCGTGTGATATCACTGAATATCACATTCTACCCTCAAGAACTCCTGCCTCTGAAAGTATAGAAGCAAGCGGATCCTCTAATGATTATAGTTAACATTAATAAAATTGGCATTAGACGTACTCTCATTGATGCTAGTTCATAGCTTAACGTATTTAGTATTGATTTATTACCTAAGATTAATATTGGTCCATCTTCTATTAATCCTTCTTCTGTTGTCATCTTTGGGTTTGATAATGTTGTGTGACAAGCTCTAGGTACAATAGTATTACCTTTTTAGCTTGGACCTATTACTGTACCCACTCTTGTATATGTTATGTCATAAAGATTACCTTATAACCTCCTTCTTGGTAGACCATGGATTCACGCCATGGGTATAGTCTTGTCTACCTTGCATAGATCAATTAAGTTTGTTTGCAACAATTGATTAGTCATAGTTAAGGCTGAACCTGAGGCTATGCACTTATGTGAGATGGCAACTACTAGTCAAGCTTTGGTTGTGCCTACTCTTATTCCTTCAATATCTTTCAATGTTTCGATGTTTAATCCAGCAGTACCTACTATAAAGGGTACTCTTGAAATAAATGTCCCTAAGGAAGACCCTTCTGAAGCAGGAAACCTTAAGTCTATTCCTTCTACCTCTTCTCAATAGAATGTGTGTCTTGGTGATGATTGGGGTCCTTTAGACTTTACAGATTCCTTCATTTAGGAATATAAAGTTGACCTGATCCACTTAGACCCTTCAATAACATCATTCACACCTGTTATAAAAGATGATCAGTCTTTTGTATCTTGGGATAATGTGAATGAGAATTGTAATGTTCTTAGTGTTGATCATCCTTCTGAGGAGGATGATTACGCCTCTACTAAAGAGGATAATGTTGGCAGCCCTATAAAAGAGGATGATGGTGATAATGTAGAAGAGCATGTTCCCTCTTGCTGGAATAGTACTCTCTATGTAGATCCCCCCTCTTCTCAAGATTTGCAAGCATGTTATGGTCCCAACTTTAAGCTTGTATCTAAATATGTTTATGAGCATAAAGGTTGTGGGCATAAAAAAAAATGCATTCAGGTCCCTATAGAACTCACACCTTGCAAGCGTAATCTAGGGATTGGTTGCTCGAATGAACAATATAAGTAGAAACCACGGTTGATCGTTGACGTGGTGTCCGCTCAACCTCGTTCTCATGGATTGGTCTATCCTCCCCTATCTTCTATCTACATGTCCTCTTCCTCTTGTGAGAAGATGATTCTTTCTTTGCAAGAGAAAGGGTTGCTTCCCACTATCCTCTATCTGAGCAAGAGTGTATTTTGTTGCGGCTTCTAAAAGCCTGCTTAATTACTCTTCCTCATCCTACATGCAAGAAACCTTTTAAGCATAATAAAGAAAAGAAATCTTTTTGTGCATACCATCGAGTGCCTGGCCATTCCACTAGTGAATGTAATGCCTTGAAGGAAAAAATACAAAAACTTCATGATTCAAGTGCCATCACTCATTGATTTGTTGATGCACCTGCCTCTTCCTCACATGACTAGTGATATCGAGGTTTACCTCTATCCTATACGATCCAAGTATCTTGTGTGGTTCTCCTCCCCTTTATGTTGGGGGTAGTGATAACTTGTTTTAAAGACATGCATCCTTATGATGGAACCCCTCTATTCCTTTAAAATGTAGCATCCCTTGAGTGGATCTTCTTCCTTTTGAATAGTTCCTAAGGGACCCCTTTGTAAATTTTTTCTTGAATGAATTCCATGGCATCTAACTTGGGGGAAGCCTGACTAGACCCACTTCACATCTGGGCATCTAGCTTGGGGGCAGCCCGACTAGACCCGCTTCACATCTTCATGTCTAGCTTGGGGGTAGCCTGACTAGACCTATTTCACATCTTTGCATCTAGCTTGGGGGTAGCCCAACTAGACATCACTTTTCAAACTATGCATCCCTTGAGTGGACCACTCCTTTTGAAGGCTTCTCGAGTGACCCCTTTGAAAGTATTCTAGCTTAATGATGGTCTACGTGACTATCTACTCAGTGGTATGGGTTTTCCTCCTTGAGTGGGGATTGATTTTATCACTCTTACTCTATGGTAAAAACATTCTTCCTTGAGTGGGGATTTATTTTATCACTTTTACTCAGTGATACGGGTTCTCCTCCTTGAGTGGAGATTGCTTTTATCACTTTCACTCTATCGTATGAGGTTTCCTCCTTGAGCGGGGATTTCTTTAATCACTTTTACTTGGTGATATGAGTTTTCCTCCTCGAGCGGTGATTGCTTTTATCACTTTTACTCAGTGATACAAATTCTCCTCCTTGAGCGGGGATTACTTTTATCACTTTTACTTGGTGATATGGGTTTTCCTCCTTGAGCGGGGATTTCTTTTATCACTTTTACTTAGTGATACAGGTTCTCCTCCTTGAGCGGGGATTGCTTTTATCACTCTTGCATTCATTTCTATCTTTCTCTTCTCAAGTGTATATACCAGATCGAGGATTTGCATCTTCTTCATCCTAAGTATATGCTCTTTCTTTAACTTCATAGTTCTATGGAACTATGAAGTCCTCTTTTGACCTTGCACTTCCAAGTTTTCCAGATCATGGTTTGCTTCCTTAACAATTCAGGTATAAATCTCTAACCCTATTACTTCTTCAATCTACTTTATCGAAGCACTCATCAGTATTCATGCTCGCTAAAGTGGGGGAAAAAAGTATAGGAGTGAATTTGCACCTCTAGTGAAAATTACCCTTTTACCCTTCTACACTTTAGAAAACCAAATTTGAGGGCGAAATTCCACCTAAGCCAGCTACCTTCATTCCACCTGGCACTTATTTGGAATAATTGTTGAGGACACCTGCGTGGCGCATAGAGTTCACATGGTGCGTAGACATTTGTGTGAAGTGCTTATGTCTGGAGCTTGTAGAGGTGTTACACCTCCCATTGGAGTTGACTTGTAATGCCCTCTTCAACGAATCAACCCAAATATGGCCATTTTCTTCACTCTTTCCTTCAAATTCACTCACCTTCATTCATTTCATGGTTGGTTGATTTCTTCACATCCTCCCTACATTTTCTCCACAATCTCTTCACGAGCTCCAAGTAGCTTCTTCACCATCTCTTCAATCTCAAGCAACACTTACACTTCACAGCAGCAACATCAACACTCCATCACTTTAGTAGAGCAGGTGTGGAACAAACACCATTGCAACAGAGGCTTGAGTTCCTCTCATTTTCTCCCCCACTAGCCTTGAGCGCTTTGGGTAGAGATGGTAAGTTTTCAATCCTCTCCTCTATTATTTGGTTGAGTAGCATAACACTATTTTGTAGTGCTTTAGTGCACTTTACTTGCTTTCCTACATTTCTCTCTATCTATCTAGTTATCCATGGAGGTGGGAACACCAAAATGGGGGTTTGATTGAGGAAAACCCCTATACAACCCCAACACAGACACACACACACACACACTCTCTCTTGTGTGAATGTATTCAAAAAATTCACGTGTCGGAGGCTTCATCACTCGCACAGTTGTAAAAATTTCCTTTTCCTTCCTCTCCTTGTTTTTATCATTTCTATTTTAGTCTTATTAATTATTGTTTCTTTCTTGTATTCTATAAGTTCTCAGAAATTAGGTTGCTAGCAGTCATTTAGCTCTTCTTTGAGATAAACTTGCTTTCTGGTCTGTACGAGATGCCAACACGCCTCAGAGATGCCAGCTCACTGCGTTGTCATTCGTATTCTATGCTACCATCCTTTGGCTGAGAGCTTGATGGTTTGTCTAGAGAATCTCCGTGTCCTACTCTTTTTGGTTCTAGAACTGTCGCCATTATTCTTTGAGGTAGTTTATGGAATTTTTCACCGTGAGGCTCTCTGATTGAAGAGAACTTATGAGTAGCGAATCCCCCTTCTCTACATTATTTAATATGCATTTAAAGACATAAAGCTTGTTAAAATATGTTACAAAATTTTTCAATGGTAATCTAAACCATTTGAAATATAGGATTTAGTTAGAAGCTTTTTCTTAAAATATGTAATCTCCAAAAGTAAAAAGGCATGTAGAATAGTACTATTATGTTGTCAACATGCTTTATGAATATATATGAATAAATAAACTATTATATATCAATCTTTGAGTTTTTGAAATTATGGATGAAGATTACTTTTAATGGAAGAGCTTTTGATGATAATGTGCATGTGACCTAAGAATGTAGGAACCCACAAGATGGCCACTCAAGGAATGATAGATTAAATAGATGAGTACTTTCCTTTAAATAATTCTATCATTTTTATTGCATGGATAATAATTATGAGTGTAGTCATTTTTCATGTTAATTCTATAGATAGTAATTAAGTTTGTCATCTTAGAGTCTGAAGTTCCAGAGCACTTGATGTCTTTCGTTTCCGTAGTTACTTTCTATTAACTGTTAGAACTGTTACTATTATTAATTAGATGTTCCATGGATTTTTTACAAGTTTTTCTACTTCTATAGTTTACATGCTTCTTAGTTTATTTATTTCTATATTTTCTAGTTTAGTTATCATGCTTTCTAGATTAATTATCTTGTGCTTTCTATTTTAAATAATTTCTAGCTTTTTTAGATAAATTATTTTCCATTTAACTAGTTAAATGACCTTAGGTTAAAATCAATTTTAGTTGCTCTAAAAAAATACAAAAAATCTAAGAGAGATAGTCAAGTCACCTTCTATTGTAAATAGCCTTGAATACTACCTGGTCGATATATTGATGTTTTATCTTCTAAAGTAATGGGACCTAATGACAACCTATCAGGTTGCATCCATTTCCACTTTACTAGTTGTTCTTTATGTGAACCTATTATGTATTATGTAGATCAGTCTCACTAGATATATGTGATGTATGCTTGAGCTAGTCACTATTATACTTGTGATGTACATATGAGTTAATCACTATTGTGCTTGTTATGTACATGAGCCAATCACTATTATACGAGATGTATATATGAGCTAGTCATTAATGTACTTGTGATGTGTTTGACCTACTCATTTTGTGTATATATGATATATGCTTGAGATAATTAGTATGTGTAACCTTGGGATTATGAAATGATATGACCTCTATGTGAATTTTTGTGTTTGTACACTAATGTTTCATATGAAACCAAAAATTGATAAAAAATTATTATCATCCTATTATAATTGGACTAAGTCAATAGCTTGGTCTTATTGTATAGTCATGATTTAAAGGTGACATTAGAGATCTCATACAAGAGGAGATAATGAAATCCCTATAAATTAGTGTATGAACTATGAATCTTTCTAATTCCCATTGGGGGATATGTAGGTAGGGTCATAAAAAATGAACCCTTGAGGTTTAGGTCTAGGTCCAGGGATCGCCATAATATTTGAAGCTTACTACTTTCTTGTGTAAGAGTATAAGTGGTGGTGTTGATTTGATATCACCATGGTGAATGTAGAAGTTAGGAAGTCAACACTTCTAAGATAGGTGATTTTAAAACCCTTTATGTACCTTGTGATCTAGATTTCTTATCGATAAATATAATTTTTAGGGATATAACCCTCTACCTAGGTTATAATCCTATGCTTTGGAATTTCTTTAGTTATGCTATTCATTTTCAAATATAAAAGTCTAGAGAAAGTTATTTTCTCTAATGAAGATATTGTGTGTTGTTCCCCACTAACTAGGAACATAAACGTGGTTTCCTCTATACATTTTAAGATCCGTGCTTAAGCAAGGAATGCATCTTTTGAGTTTTAGCACTAATACGATCTACTTAACCACTAGGGAAGTGCCTCATACACCACAAGTTAGGTTCTTGTAGCTAGTATTGTTCACAACACTCTAATTAATTGCAAGTCTAGCCACTCCCACAAGTGGAGTCTCTCTTCACTATTACTTATGTAGTAGGGATAGTCTACTTCCCCTCATAGGAATACTTCTAACTCACAATAGGGTGTCATGATGATGCACCCACCATCAACTATGAATTCATCATCATAGATGAATCTTTTTCTTAGTTCAATATGTTCAAATAATTAGTGAAAATAAATTACTCCAAACATATAATTTACCAAACAAAAACATTTTTATTATAAACCTTTTATATGCTCTTAATATTTTGTTTTGATTAATATAAATTATTAAAATGTTTCAAATAAAAAAAATGTAAAATCTAAACCTCATCATGAGTTAGTGGAAAAGAGGTTTACCCCCCTATAATTATAGAGAGAATGAATTACACATTAAAATTTTATAAATTCATAAACTAGCAATCACACCTTGGTGTGCAATGGGTACACCGAAAATGTGTGGAAGGTCAATTACGAAAATTTTGGTGTATATTTTGCATGCATTTGTGCAATAGATGAGGTCAATTGGTAGATCATTTGGCAATTGATTTTTTTGCAATAAAGGTCTCAATGGAGAATTGATAGCTTCTAATAAACTATGCATCCACTTACAAGGATCCAAACATGATTAAAAAAAAACCTTTGAATGAGGAAGATAATTAGGCTTCATTACCAATAGGCTCATGTTATATTTTCAATAGGGAGAAGTGATAGCCTCTAATAAACTATGCATCCACTTACAGGGATCCAAACATGATTAAAACAAAACCTTTGAATGAGGAAGATAATTAGGCTTCATTACCAATAGGCTCATGTTATGTTTTCAATAGGGAGACAGGGAGAGATAGGGATGAAATAGAGGTAGAGGGGGAAGAGCGAGAGAGAGAGGGGTACATAGATAGAGATAGGAGACAAAGATAGAGATGGAGGTGGAGATTGGGATGGATAAGGAGGGGGGGTAAGTGCAAAAATATGGGGGGGAAAAAAGGGGGCTTAAGTGGCCACTTTTTTTTGAAATCAGGAAACACTGACCTTGGATGTGAACTTGAGGATAGTTCAACTCAAAATTTTGAGATGCAACAAGAACAAGGAATGTAGTAATCCGAGTCTTCTTTTTAAACTACTAATTTATTTTTAAAATGTTTGAGATTAAGGGGTTTAAAAGAGGGACCCATAGAAATTGGTGTTGTTTTTGTCAGAAAAAACATAACATAGCAACTTTTGTGGGAATGTAGCATGATGAACTTTTTTTTAGTATTTTTAAAATCGCTTCAATGAGAAATTAGCTAACAATATGTAGTTGATGCATGATTTTTCTAATAGTTTTTTAATGAATATTTTATTTTTTACTAATTTTCAAAGTGGACACTTCCTAAAAAATAGAATTTTGGCCATGCTATCCCTACAAATTTTGGAAACTAATTGATTTTTTTAAAAATATTTTTAGAATGGAATCTAGTTTCTAAAAGTGTAATTTATTTGAAATTTCTAAGAATGGTTAATTTATAATGAAAAAAACACCAAAAATTTCTTTTTTCCAAAAAAGAGAAACACAAATGAAAGAAATTATAGATCAAAGGCTTAACATTGTCAAAAAGTGAAAAAAATTACATCGTTGGATAGCTAAGAGAGAGCTTAACAATACCCAAGTGTTTAATTTGTTGACATTGAAACATGTGCAAGCCTGATGGTGAGCACAAACTCGATTATGTGAAATATTGTAGAATTTGTAAAACCATGTCTTTGGTCATTGGGAAGGCCCTCCAAGCCTTTGGGTTGGTATTCCAAGGAAAATTCTAGGCCCAAGGCTTAGGGATTCCCAAAGCAAGATATAACGCAAACACGTTATAACACACTCACATTATAACGTGAGCATGTTGTAACACACTCGTGCTATATATTAGTTTTGACATGGTTCTTGCATTTGTGTGGGACATGTCTAGCAAGGCATAACACATGTGTGTTATAACATGCTCGTGTTATGTATTTCTTTATGTTAAATTATACTCTATTAAATTTATGTTTATATCTTTATATGTTTGTATGTACAT
The DNA here is from genome assembly GCA_007115665.2 of Sequoiadendron giganteum. Lineage (NCBI taxonomy): Eukaryota > Viridiplantae > Streptophyta > Pinopsida > Cupressales > Cupressaceae > Sequoiadendron > Sequoiadendron giganteum. Next base: position 385,245,784 of record CM021102.1, read on the forward strand.
GTATGCTTGTATGTATGCATGCTTGTATGTATGCTTGTATGTATGTATGTATTCCTCTATGTAGGTATGTATGTATCAATGCATGTATGTATGTATGCCTATATGTATGTATGTATGTATGTAAGATTGTATGTACATATGTACATGTATTCTTGTATGTATGTAGGATTGTATGTACATATGTATTATTCTTGTATGTATGTATTTATATGTCTTTAGAGGGAGGGAGAATTTTGAGAGAGAGAGAGAGAGAGAGAGAGAGAGAGAGAGAGAGAGAGAGAGAGAGAGAGAGAGAGAGAGAGAGAGAGAGAGAGAGAGAGAGAGAGAGAGAGAGAGCTTGAAACTAGGTAGGGTGGGAGGAAGAGAGGGTGGGAGAAAGAGAGAGAGAGTCTTGATAGATGGAGAGGGGGTGGAAGGGAGTGGGAGAGAAGGGGTTGGAGTGAGAGGGACTTAGCTAGGTAGGGCGGGAGGGATAGAGGGAAAGAGAGAGGGGGTGGGAGAGAGAGAATTGAAAGAGAGGGATAGAGAGAGAGGGGAGAGAGAGTTATGTCGGTATGGTGCTAGAGGGAGAGACTTGAGAGTGTGAGGGGGGTGAGAGGGAGAGACTTGAAAGATAGGTAGTGAGATGGAGTGTGAGAGAGAGGGAGTGAGAAAGAGGGAGTGTAAGAGGGAGAGAGTGAATCGAGAGAGAGGGAGAGAGACAGGGGGGGGATGGAGTGAGAGGGACTTATCTTAGGTGGTGGAGGGATATAGAAAGGAGAGAGAGAGAGTTACCTAGGTAGGGTGTGAGAGGGAGAGACCTAAGAGAGAGAGGGGGTGGTAGGGAGAGAGATGGAGTGGGAGAGAGAGGGAGTAATGTAGAGGTAGTGGGAGGGAGATAGAGGGATTGAGAGAGAGTGGTAGGGAATGATTGAGTGAGAGGTACATAGGAAGAGGGAGAGGCTAGGTAGAGACAATTAGAGAGGGTATAAGAGAGGTAGGGAGAGAGAGGTGAGATGTATAGATAAAGAGAAATAAAGAGAAAGGGATATGGGTTGAGGGTATAGGGTTGAGGGATTAGGGTGGAGGACCTATAGGGTTGATGGATTAGGGTATTGGGTTGATGATTAGGGTGAGGGATTAGGATTGAGGGTAGAAGGTATTGGGTTGAGGGTAGAGGGTAGAATGTTTAAGGGTTTAGGGTTAAATGGTTTAGTGTTGAGGGTTTAGGGTTAAAGGGTATCAGGGTTGAGGGTAGAGGGTATTGGGTAGAGGGTAGAGGGTATTGGGTTGAGGGTAGAGGGTTTAAGGGCTAAGGGTTGATGGTTTAGGGTTTAGGGTTGAGCATTTGAGGGTTTAAGGGTTGATGGATTAGGGTAGAGAGGGAGGGATGGATGGAGGGAGAGATGGAGGGAGAACTGAGATAGAGAGGAGAGAAGAAGAGGGAGGGGCAAAGATATATGAGGATTGAATATCCAATGTATATGGTAGAGGGTTGAGAATTGAGGGTATAGGGTTGATGGTTTATGGTATTGGGTTGAGGATATAGGGTTGAGTGATTACGATTGAGGGTAGAGGGTAGAAGGTTTAGGGTTGAGGGTTAAGGGTTGAGGGTTAAGGGTTGAGGGTAGAGGGTTTATGGTATAGGTTTGAGGGTATATGGTTGAAGGATTGTGGTTGAGGGTCCAACGTATAGGGTAGAGGGTATAGGGGTTGAGGGTTTAGGGTTTAAGGGTTGAGGGATTAAGGGTTGAGGGTTGAGAATTGAGGGTTCAGGGTTTTATGTATATGGTAGAGGGTAGAGGGTAGAGGATTTAAGGGTTTAAGGTTTAAGGGTTGAGGATTGAGGGTTTAAGGTTGAGGGTAGAGGGTTGAGGGTATAGGGCTGAGGGATTTGGGTTGAGGGTCAAATGTATAGGGTAGAGGGTAAAGGGGTTGAGGGATTAGAGTTTAAGGGTAGAGGGTAGAGGGTAGAGGGATTAATGATTGAGGGTTGGGGGATTAGGGTAGAGAGTTTACTTGGGTCTAATGGTATTAGGGTAGAGGGTAGAGGGTAGAGGGTTTAAGGGTTGAGGGTTGAGGGTTTAGGGTTTAGGGTTGAGTTTTTAAGGGTTTAAGGGTTGAGGGATTAGGGTAGAGAGGGATGGAGGGAGGGAGGGAGAAGTGAGATAGAGAGAAGGAGAGAAGAGGAGGGAGGGACAAAGATATATGAGGGTTGAAGATCCAATGTATAGGGCAGAGGGTTTAGAATTGAGGGTATAGGGTTGAGGACCTATAGGGTTGATGGTTTAGGGTATTGGGTTGAGGGTATAGGGTTGAGGGGTAAGGGTTGAGGGTAGAGGGTAGAACATTTAATATTTTAGGGTTTAAGGGTTTAGGGTTGAGGGTTAAGGGTTGAGGGTAGAGGGTTTAGGGTGTAGGTTTGAGGGTATATGGTTGAAGGGTTAGGGTTTAGGGTCCAATGTATAGGCTAGAGGGTATAGGGGTTGAGGTGTTAGGGTTTAAGGGTTGAGGGTTAAGGGATTAAGGGTTTAGAGTTGAAAATTGAGGGTTGAGGGTTTAATGTATAGGGTAGAGGGTAGAGGGTTTAAGGTTGAAGGTAGAGGGTTGAGGGTAGACAGTTGGGGATTAGGGTTGAGGGTCCAATGTATAGGGTAGAGGGTATAGGGGTTGAGGGTTTAGGGTTTAAGGGTTGAGGGTTGAGGGTTGAGGGTTGAGGGTTGAGGGTTGAGGGTTGAGGGTTGAGGGTTGATGGTTTAATGTATAGGGTAGAGGGTAGAGGGTTTAAGGGTTGAGGGTTGAGAGTTTGAGGTTGAGGGTAGAGGGTTGAGGGTATGGGGCTGAGAGATTAGGGTTGAGGGTTCAATGCATATGGTAGAGGGTATAGGGGTTGAGGGATTAGGGTTTAAGGGTTGAGGGATTAGGGTAGAGAGTTTAATTGGGTTTAAGTGTATTAGGGTTGAGGGTAGAGGGTATTGGGTAGAGGGTAGAGGGTAGAGGGTTTAAAGGTTTAGGGTTTAAGAACTGAGGGTTGAGGGTTTAGGGTTGAGTGTTTAAGGGTTTAAGGGTTGAGGGTAAAGGGTTGAGTGATTAGGGTAGAGAGGGAGGGATGGATGAAGGGAGATATGGAGGGATAAGTGAGATAGAGAGAAGAAGAGAAGAGGAGGGAGGGATAGAGATATATGAGGGTTGAGGATTGGGTGTATAGGGTAGAGGGTTGAGAATTAAGGGTATAGTGTTGAGGACCTATAGGGTTGATGGTTTAGGGTATTGGGTTGAGGGTATAGGGTTGAGTGATTAGGGTTGAGGGTAGAGGGTAGAATTTTTTTGTGTTTAGGGTTCAAGGTTAAGGGTTAAGGGTATAGGTTTGAGGGTATATGGTTGAAGGGTCTAACATATAGGGTAGAGGGTATAGGGGTTGAGGGTTTAGGGTTTAAGGGTTGAAGGTTGATGGATTAAGGGTTGAGGGTTGAGAATTGAGGGTTGAGGATTTAATATATAGGGTAGAGGGTAGAGGGTTTAAGGGTTTAGGGTTTAAGGTTCAAGGTAGAGGGTTAAGGTTATAGGGTTGAGGGTCCAATGCATATGGTAGAGGGTATAGGGGTTGAGGGATTAGGGTTTAAGGACTGAGGGTTGAGGGTAGATAGTAGAGGGTAGATGATTTAAGGGTTGAGGGATTAGGGGTTGAGGGTTGAGGGATTAGGGTAGAGAGTTTACTTGGGTTTAAGGGTATTAGGGTTGAGGGATTGGGGTTGAGGTATTAGGGTTGAGGGTAGAGGGTATTGGGTAGAGGGTAGAGGGTAGAGGGTTTAAGGGTTTAGGGTTTAAGGTATGAGGGTTGAGGGATTAGGGTAGAGACTTTACTTTGGTTTAAGGTTATTAGGGTTGAGGGATTAGGGTTGAAGGTAGAGGGTATTGGGTTGAGGGTAGAGGGTTTAGGGTTTAGGGTTGAGTGTTTAAGGTTTTAAGGGTTGAGGGTATAAGGTTGAGGGATTAGGGTAGAGAGGTATGGACAGATGGAGGGAGACATGGAGGGAGAAGTGAGATAGAGAGGAGAGAAGAGGAGGGAGGGACAAAGATATATGAGGGTCGAGGATCCAATGTATAGGGTAGAGGGTTGAGAATTGAGGGTATAGGGTTTAGGGTATAGGGTTGAGGGTTTAGGGTTGAGGGTAGAGGGTAGAAGGTTTAAGGGTTTAGGGTTGAGGGTTAGGGGTTGAGGGTAGAGGGTTTAGGGTATAGGTTTGAAGGTATATGGTTGAAGGATTAGGGTTGAGGGTCCAATGTATAGAGTAGAGGATATAGGGGTTGAGGGTTTAGGGTTTAAGGGTCGAGGGTTGATGGATTAAGGGTTGAGGGTTGAGAATTGAGGGTTGAGGGTTTAATTCATAGGGTAGAGGGTAGAGGGTAGAGGGTAGAGGGTAGAGGGTAGAGGGTAGAGGGTTTAAGGTTTGAGGGTTGAGGGCTTAAGGTTGAGGGTAGAGGGTTATGGGGATAAGGTTGAGGGTCAAATTTATAGGGTATAGGGTATAGGGGTTGAGGGTTTAGGGTTTAAGGGTTGAGGGTTGATATATTATGGGTTGAGGGTTTAGAGTTTAGGGTTGATGGTTTAATATATAGGGTAGAGGGTACAGGGTTTAAGGGTTGAGGGTTGAGGGTTTAAGGTTGAGGCCAGTAGAGGGTTGAGGGTATAGGGTTGATGGATTAGGGTTGAGGGTCCAATGTATAGGGTAGATGGTATAGGGATTGAGGGATTAGGGTTTAAGGGTAGAGGGTAGAGGATAAAGGGTTGAGGGTTTAAGGGTTGAGGGATTAGGATAGAGAGTTTACTTGGGTTTAAGGGTATTAGGGTTGAGAGTAGAGGGTATTGGGTTGAGGGTAGAGGGTAGAGGGTTTTAGGGTTTAGGGTTTAAGGGTTGAGGGTTGAGGGTTGAGTGTTTAAGGGTTTAAGGGTTGAGGGTATATGGTTGAGGGATTAGGGTAGAGAGGAGGGATGGAGGGAGAAGTGAGATAGAGAGAAGGAGAGAAGCTCAGGGAGTGATCAAGATATGTAAGGATTGAGGATCCAATGTATAGTGTAGAGGGTTGAGAATTGAGGGTATAGAGTTGAGGACCTATAGAGTTGATTGTTTAGTGTATTGGTTGAGGGTATAGGGTTGAGGGATTAGGGTTGAGAGTATAGGGTATAAGGTTTAAGGGTTTAGGGTTGAGGGTTAAGCATTGAGGGTAGAGGGTTTAGGGTATAGGTTTAGGGTTAAGGGTTGAGGGTAGAGGGTTTAGGGTATAGGTTTGAGGGTATATGGTTGAAGGATTAGGGTTGAGGGTTCAATGTATAGGGTAGAGGGTATAAGGGTTGAGGATTTAGGGCTTAAGGGTTGAGGTTTGAGGGATTAAGGGTTGAGGGTTGATAATTCAAGGTTGAGGGTTTAATGTATAGGGTAGATGGTAGAGGGTAGAGGGTAAAGGGTTTAAGGGTTTAGGGTTTAAGGATTGAGGGTTGAGGGTGTAGGGTTGAGGGTCCAATGTATAAGATAAAGAGTATAAAGGTTGAGGGATTAGGGTTTAAGGGTAGAGGGTAGAGGGTAGAGGGTTTAGGGTTGATGGTTTAGGGTATTGAGTTGAGGGCATAGGGTTGAGGGTAGAGGGTAGAAGGTTTAAGGTTTTATGTTTTAAGGGTTTAGGGTTGAGGGTTAAGGGTTGATGGTAGAGGGTTTAGGGTATAGGTTTGAGGGTATATAGTTGAAGGATTAGGGTTGAGGGTCCAATGTATAGGGTATAGGATATAGGGGTTGAGGGTTGAGGGATTAAGGGTTGAGGGCCCACTAGCTTGGTAATTCAATGAAATTAGCAATCTAACTTATCCTATTTGAAAAAATGGGTCCAAATAATGGGGTCTCCAAGTGATGTAAATCATCGGGAGACCCCATTTGTTGGACCCATTTTTTCAAATAGGCCACTAAATTTCCAATTTCATTGAATTGGCAAGCTAGTGGGCCCATTAGCTGCCCAATTCGCTGAAATTGACAAGCTAACTTGGCCTGTTTGAAAAAATGGCTCCAAGAAATGGGGTCTCCTGGTGATTTACGTCATGAAGAGACCCCATTTTTTTGACCCATTTTTTCAAATAGGTGACTACATTTCTAATTTAATTTAATTGAAAAACTAGTGGGCCCACTAGCTTGCCAATTCAGTGAAATTGGCAACCTAACTTGGCCTATTTGAAAAATTGGGTCCAATAAATGGGGTCTCCTAGTGATGTAAATCATCGAGAGACCCCATTTCTTGGACCCATTTTTTCAAATAGGCCACTACATTTCTAATTTCATCAAAGGAGTGAGTGAGAGAGGGAGAGGGGGCAGGAGGGAGAGACTTGAGAGAGAGATGTATGGAGTGGGAGAGAGATAGAGGGTAGAGGGTAGAGGGTTACAGGTAGAGGGGAGAGAGATAGGAGTGAGTGAGTGAGTGAGAGATAGTTGTGAGAGGGAGAGGGGGTAGGAGGGAGAGACTTGAGAGAGAGAGAGAGAGGGGTTTAAGGGTTAAGGGTAGAGGGGAGAGAGATAGGAGTGAGTGAGTGAGAGAGAGATAATTGAGAGAGGGAGAGGGGGTAAGAGGGAGGGACTTGAGAGAGAGAGAGAGAGAGAGGGTTTAAGGGTTAAGGGTAGAGGGTAGAGGGTTAAGGGTGGAGGGGAGAGGAATAGGAGTGAGTGAGTGAGAGAAAGAGATACTTGAGAGAGGGAGAGGGGGTAGGAGGGAGAGACTTGAGAGAGAGTTAGAGGGAGGGAGTGAGAGAGAGAGACTTTAGAGAGGGAGAGGGGGTAGGATGGAGAGACTTGTGAGAGAGAGGGAGTGGGAGAGATATAAAGGGTAGAGGGTAGAGGGTAGAGGGTTTAAGGGTTAAGGACCTAGATAGTTAAGGGTAGAGGGGAGAGAGATATATGGAGAGAGAGAGATAGAGAGAGACTTGAGAGAGAGGGAGGGAGAAGGGTAGAGAGAAATAGAGAGAAAAATGAACCTATAAAAAATCAACTTTCTCATAATGTGAGCATGTTTTGAAGTAGTAGAGATATGGCCATTTTTTTAGCAAGACATAATGTGCTCACATTATAACACGAGCATGTTATAACTCAAGCACATTTTGTCTTTCTCTAAAAATGGTAAAAAACTCATTATACCTGTGATCTCAAGGAACACATTTTGCATATTCTCTTGGTTATGCGCATGTTGCAACAAAAAAATATTTTTGAGGATTTTGTGAAGTGTGCATGCAAGTTTTTCAAATTCCGCCACCTTTTTCATGATCTTTCCACCACCTTTGCATAACATAGTAGAGATTTCATGTTGAAAGGCATATAATATCTATTCAAGTCTGAATTCCATTCAAGAGTGATATAAGATTAAATTTTGGAGGGGAACAAGCTTTTCAAAATGTCAAATTGTTGAGGAGTTTGAAGAAAGAAGAAGCAAAGGCTACATAATTGGGTAGAACTCCTCCATTCGAAGCTTTGGTTTTTTAGGTATGTGAAGTATTTACACATTTTATTTAATTCTATTTTGGCTTGCTTTGATTTTGTTATGTTGCATATTCCATGTTGATCATTGTTTGTTTCTCATTATAACCTTAGCTTGTCAATGCATATTTTAAAATACACAATTCTTTACACTTGCCAATTACATTTTAAACCACATCTCTTTGAGGCATTTTGTTAAACAATTGACTTACCTTGTGTATGCTTCCAAATTTTGTATACACATATATATGAAAAAAGTTATAAGTATAATAATACATCATTTCTCAATCCTTTACTATGGATGTGCATACCCCTCTCCAAATATTTCATTTTGGTATAGGCATGGGGGATGTTGGAAAATGTAGTGGAATTTGGTTTTACACGTACATATTGCATATGCTTGGAATTTTCTAAAGCCTTTTCAATAAATCTATTTTGTACATATCCTGTAATCATTCTAGTCCATGAGGCCATATCTCATTTTGCTATTTTGTCAAATAGTTATACCAAGTAGCTGATTTCCTTGTCTATGCTACCAAATTTTCCATACATTTCTACCAAAGCATTTTATCAAACAACATAGACAAGAAAATCAACTGTTTGAATAAATGACTCAAAGAAATGGGGTCTCATGTTGATGTGAATTTTTTCAAATAGGTGATTGCATTGTCTATGCTACCAAATTTTCCATACATGTCTCTACAAAATTGGAATATACTCCCCCCACATTGATAGATCTTTGAATCTATTTTGGTTTTCATCTCTATTCTAAATTTACCTCATCACCAAAATTACCTCATCACTAATGTTTCGATATATTTTAAATGTTTCCTTGATTAGTCTACCTACAAGGGATTCTAACCCGTCTCTTCACTGTTTCAAGACTCTTTATTCAAGGCTAAGTTAGCAACATGGGCAAAGGTGCACCCGATATTGCAATCATGGCATGCCACAAGACCACATTTATTTAAGGTATTGGATCCAAAAATTCATGTGAGAATTAAGAAGCTAGTGATCTCACTAGCTTTCCAATACGGTAGGGTTGACAAGGTAGGGGCAATGTGAAAAAATGCATCATAGAAATGGGGTCTCACGATGATTTACATCACCGTGAGACCCCATTTCTATGAGGAATTTTTTCGCGTTGCCCCTACCTTGTCAACCTTACCGCATTCACAAGCTAGTGAGCTCACTAGCTTTTGTATCACCATGAGACCCCATTTCTATGAAAAAATTAATGTAAAACAATTCACGTGCCTTGTCCATGCTTCCATTTTGAGCCTATCTTGCAATCATGGCATGCCACTTGACCAAATTTATTTTAGGCATTCCATCCAAAAAATTCATGTGACCTTTGTCTATGCTAGAAATACTCTTCTACAGGATGATTGTAAGTATTTTGTATGAAGCCTTGAATGAAATATATTTTATTTATTTGTATGGAATCATTTTTTAGGAAATAATATTTGTCACATTACCATGATATAGGTAAAATTATCCACCATGTCGATGAAATGAAGGAATAAACAAACAGATGAAGAGTATGAAACTAATAAAGCAAAACATAGAGAATAAATGGGGGAATATCATTAGAAGATGAAATTGGATATGATTGACGAAAACAATCCAATTGAAGAAGAACCTCAACCATCAAAAAGAGGAAAGGCATTGACAACACAAAAAGAATGAATGTGAAAGCATCATGCTAAGACAGGTGCAAATACCGTTGTTGGAGACACACCCTCTACCACAAGTGAATACAAAGGGACACCATTAAGCACAAGTGAATATGGAGGGACACCATCTACCATAAGCAAATATGGAGAGACACCATCTATCAAAAGTGAATATGAAGGGACACTATCCACCACATCTCAAGTTGAGAGTAAATCATCACTTGGATTTGATGAAGAATGTATGCCATCATCCCCATGTCAACCTAAAGCTATGTTATCTATTCCACCCTCGGTCGAAGGTACATGATGTAGCCCACCTCACTTAAATATTGATGAAATTCATAATGTTGAGATGTATGAACCTAGGAGAACACCACCTAGAATTTTGCATAGAAAGCCAAAGTGTTTGATTAATATTAATGAAGATATTTTACAACACATGGAAGGTAAGATTCAAGTACACACTTATAGAAGATATGCTGATAAGATCTCAAAATTATTCTTTGAAAGGCTAAATGAGACAACAAGATGTCCACTATTTGTTGAAAAAGGTATATTCAAACTCCCAATGAAGATGTATGGCTAGGAGTTACTAAGTTGAGATATTGGCATGCCTATCCTCAATGGAAGCATCGATATTTAAGTCTTGATGTTCCTGACTTGGAACCAAATGGTGTGGATTTGTTTTCTATATTTTCCTTCCATCTATTTTCATTTCATTTCCATTTTGGATGCTCTTTCTTTTTCTTCTTTTTCTTTGCCTATTTTTAAGTAAACTACTAAAAATTGACTGGTGTCTCCTTGTAGAAAATTCTGATTTATGAGCCATCCAAGAGAATCTCAGCCAAAAAAGCAATGCAACATCCTTATTTTGATGATCTTGAAAAATCTCAATTCTTATTTTAAGCCATTATAAAAGTGTGTGTGAAGCTTAGCGAGGGAATTTCAAGTTATTAATTTTAAGTTAACCTCTTCATGAGCACCTATGATGTAGAAATTATAAGAGCATCTCGAATGTATTTGTGACATTGTAAAATATCTGTGAGAATGGAGTACCTAAGGCATCCTTGAATCATATTTTTGGTTATTATGAGAGAATATTATAAGATGAGTTTGTGTGCATGAAAATGGGGCACATTGATTCAATATTTGATTTAAGTGGGGTGTTGGAATTCATATAGTTTTATTTTTTTCTCATGATTTTGTATTACCACTTAATAGTTTTGAGAAAGAATTGTGCTTACAAGTACAAGCACTTGGGTTTCAAAATGGTGTATGAAGCATATTAGAAAATTGTAGCACAAACATAACAATTAGGATTGCCAAATAAATATCATTTTATTATAAACATCATATTATTAATATAGTGAGTGTGATAACCATTGATGGTTACCAATCATTATTTTTCTTCTTTTATTCTCTCCCTATTATAACTAACACCAATTGACTAACTTATTATAAATACTTCATTTATTAAAACAAATCAACCTAATGATTATATATCAATATCAATATAGCATACCATCTATTCACATAAATATTTGTAATGATATTTAATCAAAATTTAAAATTTATTGTTTCCCTCCAACATTTGTAATTCATGCAATGTAATCCCTTAACAGTCCAAATTGCAAAAGGGAAAAATATTTGATGGCATGTTGTCTAGAGACTGTGTCAGTTATGAGCATTCCATCTAAGGCATCGAGATAACATAGGTCACCTCTATAATAATGTCTTAGTTTTTGTTATCTTAGAGTCATTTTCCCATGGTGTCCAATTTTCACTTAATGGAAAGTGTCAATTGCAAGCAGTGTAAAGTTGCAAAGTGGTGCAAATTTTGTTTTGCAACTTGTGCGACCAAATAGATTATTGAAACACATATGTATGTGTAATTTTATGCTAGGAATGGTCCTATTTTTCACCCAAACATGCTGAATCACTCTGAGCTATGTTCAAACGACTTAATCCCTTAAGGGTCAAAACTACAAAATGATAGCAATCTTTGACGACCTATTTCCCAGAGAACATGTCAATTATGGAAAATTCATCCGAGACATCTGTATCATGAAGGGAACCTATACAATAAGCTCTCTTAGTTTTTGTTATCTCAGAATCATTTTCCTGTGGTATCCAATTTTCACTTGATGGAAAAAGTGACAATTATAAGTAGTGTAAAGTTGCAAAGTGGTGCAAATTTCGTTCTGCAACTCCTATGACTAAGAAAATTATTCCAACACATCCGGATGGGTACTTTTATGCTAGGAATGGTCCTCTTTTGCACCCAATAACATTGAATCACTCTAAGCTACATTCAATCGGCTCGATCTCTTAAGGGTCCAAATTGTAAAAGGGCAATAATATTTGACGGCTTGTTACTCAAAAAATTTGATGCTTATGAAATTTTCATCTAAGCCTATGTGATCACATTGGGCCCCTCTACAATAACCTCTCTCAATTTTTATTATCTCAGAGTCATTTTCCCATGGTGTCCAGTTTTCACTTGATGGAAAAAATGTCAAATGCAAGCAACGTAAAGTTGCAAAGTGGTGAAACTTTCATTCAACAACTTGTGTGACCAAAAAAACTATTCCAAAAAATTAAGACGGGTACATTTATGATAGGAATGGTCCTTTTTTGCACCCAAACACATTGAATCACTTCAAGCTACATTCAATTGACTCGACCCCTTAAGGGTCCAAATTGTAAAAGGGTAGCAATCTTTGATGGCTTATTACTCAAAAATCCTGATGCTTATGAACTCTCTATTTGAGCCTATGGGATTATGTTGGGCCCCTCTACAATAAAATCTCTAAGGTTTTGTTGTCTCAGAGTCATTTTCCCATGGTGTCTAGTTTTCACTTGATGGAAAAAGTGTCAAATGCAAGCAGTGTAAAGTTGAAAAGTGGTGCAAATTTCATTTTGCAACTTGTGTGACCAAAAATACTATTCCAACACATCTAGATGGGTACGTTTACACTAGAAATGGTCCCCTTTTTCACCCAAACACACTGAATCACTTCGAGCTACATTCAACCGACTCAATCCCTTAAGGGTCCAAATTACAAAAGGGTAGAAATCTTTGATGAACTTTTACTCGAAAACCATGACACTTACAAACTCTTCATCTAAGCCTATGAGATCATGTTGGGCCCCTCTATAATAAACTCTCTCTTATTTTGTTATCTTAGAGTCGTTTTCCCGTGGTGTCCAATTTTCACTTGATGGAAGAAGTGTCAAATACAAGCAGTGTAATGTTGCAAAGTGGTGCAATTTTTGTTCTGCAACTCGTGTGACCAAATGAACTATTCCAATGTGTCAGGATGGGTATGTTTATACTAGGCATGGTCCTCTTTTTCACCCAAATATGTTGAATCACTCTGAGCTATGTTCAACCAGCTTGATCCCTTAAGGGTCCAAATTGCAAAAGGGTAGCAATCTTTGACAACCTATTATTCAAAAAATGTGATGCTTACAACCTCTCCATCTAAGCCTATGATATCATGTTAGGCCCTTCTACAATAAGCTCTCTCAGTTTTTGTTATATTAGAGTCATTTTCCCATGATGTCCAATTTTCACTTGATGGAAAAAGTGTCAAATGCAAGTAGTGCAAAGTTGCAAAGTGGTGCAGCTTTTGTTTTGCAACTAATGTGACCAAAAAAATTGTTCCAACACATCCGAATGGTTATGTATATGCTAGGAATGGTCCTCTTTCACACCCAAACACACTGAATCACTCTGAGCTACATTCAACCGACTTGATCCCTTAAGGGTCCAAATTCTAAAAGGGAAAAAATATTTGATGACCTATTACTCATAAACCATGATGCTTTTGAACTCTCTATCTGAGTCTATGGTATCGTGTTGGGCCCATCTACAATAACCTCTCTCAATTTTTGTTATCTTAGAGTTGTTTTGGCATGGTTTCCAAATTTCACTTGATAGAAAAAGTGTCAAATGCAAGTAGTGTAAAGTTGCAAAGTGGTGCAGCTTTTGTTCTACAATTTTTGTGACCAAATAAAGTGTTCCAACATGTCTGGATGGGTATTTTTACACTAGGAATGGTCCTCTTTCACACCCAAACATATCGAATCATTTTGAGCTACATTCAATTGACTCAATCCTTTAAGGATCCAAATTGCAAAAGGGTAGCAATATTTGATGACTTGTTACTCACAAATCATGACACTTACGAACTCTCTGTCTGAGCCTACAAGATTGCATTGGGCCCCTTTACAATAATCTCTCTCAGTATTTTTTATCTCAGAGTCGTATTCACATGGTGTCCATTTTTCACTTGATGGAAAAAGTGTCAAATGCAAGAAGTGTAAAGTTGCAAAGTGGTGCAACTTTCATTCTACAACTCTTGTGACCAAACAAACTATTCTAACATATCTAGATGGGTACGTTTATGCTAAGTGGTGCAACTTTTGTTTTGAAACTCGTGTAACCAAATGAACTATTTCAACGCATATAGATGGGTACATTTATGCTAGGCATGTTCCTCTTTCACACCCAAACACATCGAATCACTCTGAGCTACATTCAACCGACTCGATCTCTTAATGGTCAAAATTATAAAAGGGAGGAAATCTTTGATGGCCTATTACTCAGAACTGTGATAATTATTAAATCTCTATCTAAGCCTATGGGATCTTATTGGGCCCCTCTACAATAACCTCTCTTAGTTTTTGTAATATTGCAGTTGGTTTCATGTGGTGTCTAGTTTTCACTTGATGGAAAAAGTGTCAAATACAAGCAGTGTAAAGTTGCAAAGTGGTGCAATTTTTGTTCTACAACTTGTGTGACCAAACAAACTATTTCAACACATTCAGATGGGTACATTTACACTAGGCATGGTCCTCTTTCACTCCCAAACACACCGAATCACTCTAAGCTACGTTCAACTGGCTCAATCCCTTATGATGGTATGTAAAACAATCAAAAAGAGAAACATTCACACGATAGTTGAGAATTTTGAGGCTCGATCCCTTATTATCTACAATGAATATTATGTTTTGCAATTGTTGTGAAGATTATGTATCCTTTGCTTAATTTATTTGCTCCAATCAAAATATTAAATGTACATGAATCTTTTATGAAACATCTCATGGAATACCAATTGAAAACATATTTTTTTCTTTTAGATAAAGCATTTGATGTAACTCTTTAAACTATACTGAATTGAGATATGTAAGAACAAGGGAGTGCTAGGAAATACATTTCTCAAAGATCTTAAATAAGCTTTCTTACCAAATTTGAAAAAGCATGATAAGTCCATGGTTGAAAATTTTGCAGTGATCAAAGTGGGTACTAATTCTATATTATATAGATCATAAATTCTTCTTTATCTTAAAGATCTTCTAAGTTTGGAAATGGTTTCACCAAGCTATGAAGGGTGAACTATTCTTTATTCGGTTATGCCTATGTGGGTTCATTTTCCTTATCTCCCATTGCAATTTTGGGTGGATTACTACTTTCAAAGTATTGGGAATGATTTGGGTAGATTTATATCCATCAATCTGAAAGAAATATACATATATCAAAGGGGTTTCTTGATAAATTTTGGTTGAAATTTTGGGAGCAAGTATGGAAACAAGTCATTGATTATGAAAATGTTAGTGTAGAAAATTATGCCTAATATATTCCTTTAGATATATTTGCTATTTGTTAGATTTTTAAGATAATGTTTGTTTGGTTGTGCAATCTTGCATGGAGTTGCATGCCTATTTTCTAGTTGGAAGTTTCCATTCTAGAAGGCTTATCTCTTGATATATATATTATACTCATTCTTAAGCAATTACCAAGTTAATAATCAGTGCATTTATTTATAGTTAATATTTTCTTTTTAATTTGTGCAATTTGTAACTCTATTAATATTCCTAGAAATATTGAAATTGTTTAGCATCAACTAATAATGTTCTTTAGCATCAATAAATAAATATTCAAGAAAAACCATGAAGGACAACAATGAGCAATGCTAGGGCTAACCAATTAATAAGTATACACATGAATAAGTCAAGCATACGTGTGAATAAGTGGAGCACAAGTAATCAAATACATGTAAGCCTTGAAGTATACACATGAATACATAGTATACGCATTAATACAAAGTATATGCATGAATACAAGGTATACACATGAAAACACATTTGTCACAAAGTATACATTGGAATACATGAAAGTCACAACTAGTATACACATAAGTTGTAAAGTATACATTTTAATACATGTAACTCATATCTATTGAACCATGGATTTATAATAAAAATATGGACACCATTGATAAAAATATTTGTATTAACCAAATAGCCATGTAGGAATACATCAATATATGTTGATATATAAGTATAAAATATATAAAAAATAGCCATATAGGTGTAAGAGAGGGGGACCAACCATTGCAAGGCCCTAGGTCACAAAAGCCCAAGAGTGGAAAGGCTGCTCTAACTTACCTCAGTTTAAAGGAAGGTTAGGATAGAAGGGATGAGAATGATGAAGACTATGAAGTCCTTCGATCACTCTGTGATCTTGAGAACTGAAGGGAGACTAGGTGTGTCACCTTTTAAGGTCAACTCTACGTCTCAAGTAGCTCTCTGTTCGAGGAAAAAAGCTCGGTTCTAGGATGACAACATGGAACACTAGTGTCTCATAGGTGTGTTGGCATCACAAGGTTATATCCTCAAGAAAGGAATGCTAGCCTAGTTTAGAGGTTTCTAAACTAGAAAAATAAAATTAAGAAGAATGAGATGTAAATACGTATGTGATGAAAGAAGTATATCACCACAAGGGTGATGAAGATAATTTCGTAGATCAATCCTCTTGCCAGATTGCCTTGAGATCTCTCCACCTGCACACAAAAAAGTGGGAAAATGTTGGGGGGCTATATAGGGGTCTTCCTTAGTCAGACCCTCATTTTGGTGTTTCCACCTCCACAGACAACCAGGTTTGCAATGAGATAAATAATAGTAAAGAAGAGAATACAAGCTACGTAAAAAAAAAACACTACAAAATAGTACATGCTTACTCAACCAAGATGATATAGAAGATGAAAGGAGCTTACCACCTCCGTCCAAAGTGCTCAAGCCTTGTGGAGGAGAAAATGAGAGGAACTCAAGTCTCTACTGCAATGGTGTTTGTCCTGTGCTTGCACTATTGGAGTGATAAAGTGGTAGATTGTTGCAATGGAGTGTAAAGTGCTGCTACAAAGCTTAAAGATGGATGAATGGAATGGAGAGAGTGCTCCCAAGATCTTGCAAAACTTCATCCAAGCTTTTGTTGAATCTCCCAATGGATGGAGTGGTAAAGAATATGAAGGAAAGGATGAAAAATGACCATATTCAGGTCACCCAACCGAAGGGAGGCATTACTCTTCGAATTCCAATTGAAAGTGTAACGTCTCTATAGACTCCAGTCATAGGAATCTTCCAGGGACATAATCGTGCTGCGTAGACATCTACACATTGGGTAGGTGTCCCTGACATAAACGCCTCCACTGACACACAAAATATGCACCAAGTGTGATGTGGATAGCTAGCTTAAGTGGAATTAAGACTCTACCTTAGATTTTATAAAGTGTAAGGGGGTAATAGGGAATTTGTGTTAGGGGTGAAAATTCATGCTTATACATTTTTCTCCCACTTTAGCGAGCATGAGTACTGATGAGTGCTTCAATAAAGTAGAGTAGTAAGGGGTGAAAAGGTAAGAAATTTATACCTGAACCCACGAGGAGGTAGAGCACGGTTTGGAAAACTTGGAAGTGTAGGAAAGGACTTCATAGTTCCATGGAAATACAAAGTTGAAGTATGAAAGCACCTCACAGGCTCATGGTCCTACAAGGGAGGTATCCTTCAAGAAATCTCACATTAAGGAAACTAGGAAGAGCACCTTACAAACTCGTAGACCTGTAAGGGAGGTATCCTTTAAGAACTCTCACATGAAGGAAACTAGGACGAGCACCTTACAAACCCATAGACCTACAAGGAAGGTATTCCCCAAGAACTCTCACATGAGGGAGACCGAGCAAGGAGAATCCATAGAGTCAGTGATGGTGACATGTTTACCCGCAGGTAGATCACATTGAGAAGCAGCCACATAGGCCAGTGAACGAACAGTCACAAAAACCATTGCTAAGTTGTAAGAATTTCAAAGGGGTCCTTTGGGAACCCTTCAAAAGGAAGGAGGGTCCACTCAAGGGATGTGTTGTTTGAAAAGTGAAGTCTATTCAAGCTTCCCCCAAGCTAGACGTAAGAATGTGAGGGTGGTCTAGTCGGGCTACCCCCAGACTAGACACCTAGATGTAAAATCGGTCTAGTTGAGTTGGCCTCGAGCTAGACACCATATAAAATATTGAATTTTTTTGAAGGGCTTCCTTGGGAACCTAGCGTGAAAGGAGGGGTCCACTCAAGGGACACATTATTCAAAAGCTAACATCTTCCTCCTCGAATCGATTCTTCATCAAGGAATCCTTTTGAAAGATGTTCACTTCATCAAGGAATTCAAAGGGAAGGAGGTGCGCCTATGTGAGGGGAAGACTAAGACTATTCCCGCTTCAGAGGAGGGCTTTCAAGTCTTTTCTTTATGAACCCATGATGAAGGAAACATGTTTTGCTAGGGTTTCATTTTGAGAACACAATTCTAACAAAGAAGTGTGTGAAGGATCTTTGAGAAAATATTCATTTGGAAACAAATGCATTTTCTAGAGACCAAGTGATGTAGAAGAGGCATTGTCACACATAAGAGGGAAAAATCAAGCAAAGAAGAGAGACAGATAAAGAGAAAGGAAAAATAAAATAGATCACAGACAAAGGGCATAGGGGAATTTGGTTTTGCAGGGTTAGATTTGCCTTTATTTATAAATAGTGGGTAACCGCGATAAGAGGAAAAAGATCATCAATCCCCAACTAGATCAAGAAGAATGCAAGAAAGAAAAAGTAAAATAAAAAATTGGGTCAACATGAAAGGAGGCCTAAATGCTCCCGATGCTTTGCATCATCCCCAATTTACTGAAAGTTGATGACAAACATGGAAGAATAGAGATACATATAGAAGAAGGTTTACAAAACAAACACCATGCCTGTATCCAAGCAGCAATAGAGGTGATGAGGGTCATTCGGGCATGTATAGCACAATCATGGGGGAAGACATTACAACACACACACATCTAATATAAAGATCAAGAAGAGAGTTTCCCCCTAACATTGATCAACCAAGAGGTCATTAGCTTCCTATTCTAGATCATCGTAGGGGGAAGGATGATGAGCCTACAATGGAATAATGTTAATGGGAGGAGATTTTGATCCTCCCACAACAAGGAACAAGGCAAAGGGACCTGTAAGGTCTCCATCGCTTAACTCTTGTTGGTCCAAGGTTAGTACTTCATCTACCAAGTTAAACATGCACTTAATGGGAGTGACATGTTTCACTTCGGCAGGTGGAGGAGTTTGCACCCAAGGTTCACCACTAGGCTCACTGAGAGACTCAGGAATGGTGAAAAACTTGGGGGAGGCTGGAGTTGGTTCTGTTACCAAGATAGAACAAGTCATCACTGGGCCATCCTTCAAAGAAGGTGGGTTCTTCTTGCATCTTCCATTGCTAGAGGGGCCACACTCTACCTTCTTATTCATCGAAGGAGGTGAAATCCCCACAAATGAAGCAAGGTGGATAGGAGGAGATAGAACCATAGTGGATATGACCAATGTGTTAACCATATCCATGGGCTTTTAAAAGGGCGAGACATCTGGGATGGAAGTTATTAGAGGTGGCTCCATAGAAGGGGTGATGAAAACCTGCACCTTTCCAGGCACATGTTCACTCACAACAAAAGCCGAAAGGGATTTAGAATTAGTTTGAATAGGGAAAAAAGGGGGGAGAGGGGAGGACAAAATAGGAAGTGCAGTCTTCCCCTCCTCCTTCTATAAGGAGGCTTTCTTAGCTAGGAGAGCCTTTTTCCGACGCTTGTGCTCACGTGCAAGGCGATTTTTATGACTCTTTGAACCGGAAGCCGGGATCTATGAAGGGACGAAAGGATTCTATTCAGCCATGGGAGTGTCTTCCATAGCTATTTCCTATGAAAGGACAAAATCATGAATGGGAGCAGAAGGAGTAGGTTCAGAAATGACGAGAGTAGTCGACTCTACCACTTTAGAGGTGGATCCTTTCCTGTTTGAGGGAAAAGGAAGAGGTCAAGGGGAAAAATCTCTTCACGAGCCTTTCTTTCTATCGTACAAATAGTATCAGGGTCTTGGGGACCTGTTAGGGAGGTCCAATATCTGACCTTGGGCCTTCACCAAGGTGGATTCATCAGACTCAATGGGTAGAATCTGGGCTTGTTCATCCAATACTCCTCCCAAGAGAGGGGAGTACACGAGTCAGCCCGAGAGGAGGTGAGCTTCTCCTTTCCCTTTCAGGAAGAGGAAGTAGATGGTGGCTTAGTTATAGGAAGGGTCAAATTCAGCTATCCTTTACCTCCAGTATTATACTTTACATAGTTCTTGTAAAGTAGGTCCATTCTATGCGGGAGTGGACTGACTAGAGTGGGTCAAAAGTGATCCAATGAGTACCCTCCATGAGATACCATAGGCTGATATCTAGTATCATACACCACATGTATGACACCTTCATGGGAAAATTTAAGGAACTTATGAACTATTGAGGCAATTCCATTTATAGAAGTTAGCCAAGGTATACCTAGCTTCACTCTAAATAGGTTCGATTTAGGAATAACATTGAAGACTGCTTCGACGTTCTTGGGTCCAACCAGGATAGACATCGTTATCGATCCATAAGGTTTTAGGAAATTTTTTTCATGCGTACAGATGCCAGATTTTGTTTTTTCATAGTCTTCCCTTTGTAGGGAGTTTAAGAGTAATGTCTCCTCCATGATGACATTCACTCTACTCGCGGGGTCGACTAAGACTCTTGTCATAGTGTTACCATTGAGGCAAGCGAGAATATAAAGTGGAGAAGGCTTACATTTTTTGGCACATCTTGCAGAGTAAACCTCACATCCGACAAATGGGTCACAAGCCAAGGAGAGGGAGTAATAGTGACCATGTTAACATATGCCTCAAGGTGAGAATAGAATCAATAGGATTGATAATCATGTTAGCGGAATGCGAAGGAAACGGGTCCGTGTATATCTGCAATTCACTATTAGCTTTCACCATTGATTTGTTCATGTTTTTCTTACTTCCATCAAGATGAATAGTACTATCCTCGATGCAATCCTATATATTATGACGTAGACGCATGAAGCGTTCGGTGTTGTGTCCGTTAACTCGATGGTATTGATAATATGTGTTTTCTTCATACTAGTTAGGGTATGGTTCTCTAACTAGTTTAGGAGGTGGTAGGGTAAGGATCTTATCCTTCACCAACTTCAGCAAGATGGAAGAATAAGATTTTGATAGCTTTGTAAACTTTCGGTCAGGTCTGAGGCCGTTGTTATCCACAATGGCTACTACATTCACAAAAAATTTACCTCTTCGAGAGATTTATATGATAGACCTCCCTTCAGGACGAGAACATGAGGAAGAACCCCCAAAGTGAACCACCATTTGTTGGTACTCCTATAAAGTCGTACACAAGTGTGCGAAAGAAGGATACTTCATGAGGGAAAAATTATCTTTCCAAGGTCTTTGTAAGTTCCCTATGAAGACCTTCTGTACATTAGAGTCGAGTAGAGGATACAAGATCTATGAGAAGAGCGTTTGGTATCATGCTATAGTGTCTATAATCTTCTCATTATCCCCTCATTTGCACCGAACAAGGTCTAAGAAGGTCATCTTTGGTCCGATATTGGGTTGGAACTATCGTAGGAACTGGTTTACAAGTTGATCGAACGTGAATATTGAATTATCGGGCAAAGAACAATACCAATCCAGTGCTGTATCTTTAAGGGATCAGGGAAATAGTTTTTCCATCAACACATCATGATGGAAAAAATCTGTGCATAGGGTGTTGAAGGCAGATACATGTGTCTGTGGATCCCCTTTGCTGCCGTATTTCTCGAATTTGGGAATCTCCATCCCTTGTGGGAATGGAGTGTTTAAAATTGCAATTGACAACATGCTGTGTTGGAAGAAGGGATAGAAAATAGACTGGGCTGAGTCCTAGGAAAGGTTTTCCAGCTGGTTTTGCATCTTCCCCATATTCTAAAGAAGGGTATTCAGAATAGGGTCATTAGAAGACATAGGACCACAAAAAACACTGTCAAAGCCATCACCTAGACTACCACCATGGCCACCGCTAGAGCCAACACCAATGCCACCACCACCGATGTGACTTCTGTCAGAACCACCGCCACTTCTGAAGCCACCACCATGACTTCCATTAGAATTGACTTTGCTAGTGCCACCCCTACTTCCAAAGTTTCCACCACCAAAGTTTCCACCTATCATCTCACCAAATCCTCCACCACTAGAGGTGGTGGAAGGGGTGCAGTGGAAACCCAAAGGGTTCTTGTTCACTTTGACAGTTTCAAAACATTTGGAAGTAGCAGGTATACTAACTGAAGGGACCACGCCAGCCATATATACGGATGTAGGAGGCATCAAAATCTCTAGCTGCCTCTCACATTCCTCAAAGAGTTCACCTCATGTTATGCGACTATGGCTCGAGGGGGCACATACTTTGACCATACCAATGAGACTAGCTAAGAGCTCTATGCCTATCTGATCTTTTTCCACCATGTATCTTATTTCACTGATCACTTTAGCAACCCTAGCCATATTTATGTTCACTTCTAGGTGATTTTCCAATGCACCTAACCCTTTGTCAAGGCTAATGGCATATTCAGAAGGGATACAAACAACCTCATGCTCTTCTATGGATGAAGATGTCGATGATGTAGGAGGGGTAGGGATGTGATCAGTTTTGTCAAGAAACTTAGGTTCATCTTGTGATACGTGCTCCTGTATGGATAGATCAACTACAAACCCGAGAAAAGGTTGGTAGTGAAACTAGAGGAGACATTCATATTTTCCATCAGAAGGTGTCATAGACTTCTTTTGACAATATTCCCAGAGGTTGTAGACTAGGTCGTGAAGCTCATAAAATTTCACAACAAACAAGTGTACAATGACCAAGAGGTATGAGAGAAAAAGTTTAGAACATCGATAAATGGATAGACGTTGGTTCACATTAGGTTCACCAAAAATGTAAGAGAGGGGGACAAACCACTGTAAGGCCCCAGGTCACGAAAGGCCAAGATTGGAAAGGCTACCATAACTTACCTCAATTTAAAGGAAGGTTAGGATAGAAGGGATGAGAATGATGAAGACTATGAAGTCCTTCGATCACTTTGCGATCCTGAGAGCTGAAGGGAGACTAGGTGAGTCACCTTTTAAGGTCAACTATGAGTCTCAAGTAGCTCTCTCTGAGGAAAGAAGTGTGGTTTTGAGATGAAATCATGATGTGCTGGCATCTCAGAGGTGCATTGGAATCTGTACGACCAAAAAAATAGAGAGACGAGGTTAGATTCTCAAGAAAGGAATGATAGCCTAGTTTAGAGGTTTCTAAAACAACAAAATGAAATTAAGAAGAACAAGATATAAATACGTATGTGATAAAAGAAGTATATTACTGCAAGGGTGACAAAGATAATTTCATAGAACAATCCTCTCGCTAGCTTGCCTCGAGATCTCTCCAACCGCACATAGAAAAGCGAGAAAATGCTGGGGCACTGTATAGGGGTCTGCCTCAGTCAGACTCCTATTTTGGTGTTTCCACCTCCACAGACAACCAAGTTTGCAACAAGAGAAATAATGATAAAGAAGAGAATTAAAGCTATGTAAACAAAATACACTACAAAACAATACGTGCTTACTCAACCAAGATGATAGAGAAGATGAGAGGAGCTTACCACCTCTATCAAAAATGCTCAAGGCTTGTGGAGGATAAAACAAGAGGAACTCAAGCCTCTGCTGCAATGGTGTTTGTCCTGCGCTTGCACTATCAGAGTGACGGAGTGGTAGATTTCTGCAATGGAGTGTAAAGTGCTACTACAAAGCTTAAAGATGGATGAATGGAATGGAGAGAGTGCTCCCAAGATCTTGCAAAAATTCATCCAAGCTTTTGTTGAACCTCCCAATGGATGGAATGGTCAAAAATATGAAGGAAAGGATGAAAAATGGCCATATTTGAGTTGACCAGCCAAAGGGAGGCGTTACTCTTCGACTTCCAATCGAACGTGTAACATCTTTGTAGATTCTAGCCATAGGAATCTGTTAGGGACGTAAGCGTGCCACACGGGTGTCCCCGACATAAACGCCTCCACCGAAACACAGAATAGGTGCCAAGTGTGATGTGGACAGCGGGCTTAAGTAGAATTAAGCCTCTGCCTTAGGTTTTCTAAAGTGTAAGGGGGTAAAAGGAAATTTGCATTAGGGGTGAAAATTCACGCTTATACAATAGGCATACAATTTCAAATATATGCAATACAAAATATGTTAAAAAATGTCATATAGGCATACAACAAAGGGCTATGAACTCAAAAGTCA
This sequence comes from Sequoiadendron giganteum, assembly GCA_007115665.2. Taxonomy (NCBI): domain Eukaryota; kingdom Viridiplantae; phylum Streptophyta; class Pinopsida; order Cupressales; family Cupressaceae; genus Sequoiadendron; species Sequoiadendron giganteum. The sequence continues at coordinate 385,269,446 of CM021102.1, forward strand.
TTTCTCTCTATGCTCTCAAAATAAAATATTTCCCTTTGTTTGTCTATCGGATGGTGGTAGGTATGTTAGTCATTTATTATGAGGTCAAGGAGTGCTTCTAGTTCTCCTCCTAGGGTTTAGTTCTTGGTCAAGCCTTATCTGTTACAATAACAAGTAAAGATATTAATATATAGAAATTATATTATAAAAATGATATATTTAACAAAATAATCACTTACCACCATCTGATAACTCTCCTCGAGGGAAATATTCAAATGCCCATGTTGTGGCATGTTGAATCCCTATAGAAACCATTCAAAGAGAAATTAAACTACAAATCAATAATGGTTTATTTTTCACTAACTAATATCTATAACAATGAATACAAATTGGAATTTAGTAATCTACCTCATACCTCCGTGAGAGGCATTGAGGAGTCAATAATAGAAGAAACACCGATCTCCATATCCCTATGAACATTTGGAGGTGTATCCGCTTCCAACATTTGAAAATAAAACAACAAATTATTTAATCACAAAAACTACAATAGTGATGCACATCATGGCTTATAATGTATGAGATCATGAACAAAATTTTGAGTACTTATTGAACTATATATTTATAACTATCATGCTTACTATTTTCCCTATCCATAGCTTGTTTGAAAGCACCTGGTTTAGGATTTTATCTATAGCTGCAAGGCAGTGAACCATTTGATAAAATGCTTTGGTAGACATGTACAAAAACTGTGGTAGCATGAAGAAGGAAATGAGCTATTTGAAAAAAATTCTCAAAGAAATGTGGTCTCATGGTGATGGAATGCCATTACAAACAAATTTTTCATGGCATTCCATCTCCATGAAACCGCATTTCTTTGAGGCATTTTTTCAAATAGATCATTGCCTTGTTTATGGTATTATGTTGTGGGGTGGATTGTATAGTGTGGTCTTGGTTATGAGATGGACGGTGATCATGACATGAAGAGGGAGGGGTGGGGATATGAACAAGTGGAATAAAAGGTGGAAGGTTCCATGGATTGGTAAATTAAGGATGAGGATGAGAACCTTGAAAAGCTAAAGGCTTGGTTTCTATTCTTCAAGCAATGAGCTGTTTGAAAATATGCATCAAAGAAATGTGATCTCATGGTGATGGAATGGCATTCCATCGCCATGAGACCACATTTCTTCAAGGGATTTTTTCAAACTATTCACTGCCTTGACTATTCAATATTGCTTACTATTATTCTTTGATAGATTTTGTTAGAAAGCATCTATTTTAGGCTTTTAGCCATAGTAGTAGGGAAGTGAGTAGTTTTATAAAATGCTTTGGCAGACATGTATGGAAAATGTGGTAGCATAGAAAAGGCAGTGATCTATTTAGAAAAATTCCTCAAAGAAATGTGGTCTCATGGTGATGGAATGTCATTCCATCACCATGAGACCGCATTTCTTTGAGGAATTTTTTCAAACTACTCACTAGCTTGTTTATGCTATTTCTTACTATTATTCTATGATAGATATTTTCTAAACATCCATAGTTTGTTGGAAAGCACCTTTTTTAGGCTTTTAGCCATAGCAATAAGGAAGTTCAAGTAGTTTGATAAAATTCTTTGGTAGACAAGTATGGAAAATGTGGTAGCATAGAAAAGGATGTGAGATGTTGGAAAAAATGCCTCAAAGAAATGTGGTCTCATGGTGACGGAATGGCATTACATCAGCACAAGACTACATTTCTTTGAGGCATTTTTTCAAACTACTCACTGACTTGTCTATTCTATTGCTTACTATTATTCTTTGATAGATTTTTTTCCAAGAATCCATAGTTTGTTGGAAAGCACATTTTTTTAGGATTTTAGCCATAGTAGCAAGGAAGTGAACTATTTGACAAAATGCTTTAGTATACATGTATGGAAAATGTGGGAGCATAGAAAAGGCAGTGAGCAGTTTTAAAAAAATGCCTCGAAGAAATGTGGTCTCATGGTGATGGAATGTCATTCCATCACCATGAGCATTTCACTCTACCCTATGCTATTGCTTAATATTATTCTTTGATATATTTTTTTCCAAGAATCCATAGTTTGATGGAAAGCACCCTTTTTAGGCTTTTAGCCATAGTAGCAAGGAAGTGAATTGTTTGATAAAATGCTTTGGTAGACATGTATGGAAAATGTGGTAGCATAAAAATGCGACGAGCTATTTGAAAAAATGCCTCAAAGAAATTGGGTCTCATGGTGATGGACATCACCATGAGACCACATTTCTTTGAGGAATTTTTTCAAATAACTCATTGCCTTGTCTATGCTATTGCTTACTATTATTCTTTCATATATTTCTTCCAAGCATCAATAGCATAGAAAAGGTAGTGAATTGTTTGAAAAGATGCTTTAGTAAAAAGTGGTCTCATGGAATGCCATTACAAGATAATACAATTGGTAGATGATCCTAGTTATTAGTTATGCTATGTGAAGTAATTGCATCACTACTTATGTTGACTTTCTAAAGAACTATATTGTAGTTGAAATTTTGTCATCTATCAACATCTAGTTATTACTTATGGAATCTGAAGTAATGCTTTGAGTTTGAAAGATGTGCAATGTAATGCAATCAATGATATGAATATAAACTACACAAATCTATTAATTAAAATTCATTAGTTAAATTCTTTATTCTATTACCTACATGTAGGTTTGTCTAACTCCATTGGTAGTAGGAGGTGTTCCCATGAAACTTGCAATATTAGCCTATTCAACATTCAAAATAAAATATTAGAATACCATTCATATAACAATGCTATTCACATGTAATAAATTTATAATTGTTTACTAGTTACATACCTTGTTAGTAGATGCAGTGGAGTAATAAACAAGTGGAGGGCTAGTGCATCCAGTATCAACACTATGACCCTAAACTTTAATTACAATCATAAAACTAAATTAGTTAATCTTGAATTTCAAAAATAAAATTTAATAAATTAAATTCAATGAACATGATAACATTTACCTGAGTATCGATGACATAAACCTCATTCAAAATGTCACTTTCCCTCACCATCTCTATAGTTGCAAATGTATCCTACGTATTAGCCTCTTGAGTCTCTATGGGGTCATATAAAAAAGTCACCCCACAAACTTGACACAAATGAGGTGGAAACCTACTACTAAAAGAATTCTTTGGATGGTGCTATACTATAGGATTGTTATGCTAAATGACACTCTGGATCAAAGAGTTGATAGCCTGCAAATTGTCTACCTCTACACTCTCCTTCACAATGGAAGGAAGAATGATGTGCTCATGATCCAGCCTAGCGAGAGATCATCTCGCCTACCACCTAGGATCCTGTCATGCACTAGGTCTATCTTGAGCCAACCCCCACCTCTCCCTTGGAAGTCCCTTATAACAAAAAAATTAGGGATTTTGTTAAGGATGAACTCACAGTAGAGTTTCCTCAAGAAATATTGTGGGACTTTGCAATTGTTGCATGGTGGGTAGTCAAAAATAATGTACCACCTATCCCAAAAATTGTTCCTAATCCCTTGGTGGTTGCACCAATAGATAGGAAATATCTTCTCATTAAGGTCAAGATTTTGATTGTTGCTTGGGCCAATGAAGAATCAGAAAAAATGTAATTTTGTAAGTTTTCATATTTTACTTCTTTATATGATAATTTGTTTGCATAAAAATTCCTAGTTGCCTGCTCCAATCTTCCCAACCACTAATTGTTTGTTGATTGCATCTACATCTTTTAACATTTATTTAAGTGAACTTGCAAGTGTTCTTCTTTCCATGGTTGAACTTACTGGATCGTTCAACCTCGTTGTTAACTCCTCGATATGTTTTATTATTATTTTCAATTACCCCCATTAAATTTTGCTGAGTGCCAGGATGATGTTGAGGGATTGGTGGAGGAGATTTTTGTTGTGGTTGTTGAGGATTTTATGTATGTTCTTGTAGCTCTAATTTTTGAGGATTTTTAGGAGGATTTTCTAGAGGGTTTTCAGGATCATCATCATTTCCTACTAATTAAACAAATGAATATAAAGAAAAACCTAAAACTAACAAATTCACAACAAAAATATTACAATCCTTACTTATTCGACCTCCCCTTCAATGTGGTAGAATCCTAGTGATTAAATTGCAACAAATTGATGATGAAAATGCATAAAAAACTCCTTCCAAAATGTGAGCGCACAAGAAAAAGGGTTTTTGGCCATGAGCAACAAAAACAACAATTAGTAAAAATAAATTCGATTTGATTTTTGTTTTTATTTTAATAACCTATAACACGCTCACGTAATAACATGAGCACATTATAGGTTTGATGTGGACAAGCCTCAGGGTCGATCACACAAAGCCATAACATGAGCATGTTATAATGTGCTCGTGTTATAGCCTATTAGAAGATTTTTTAAATTTTGGCCGCAATTTGGCCCCCCATATTTTTGTACCCACCTAGGGATATGGAGATGAAAGGGAGAGATCAAAAGAGATATGAGAGAGTGGGATATATAGAGATAGAAGAGATAAATATATAGAGAGGGAGAGAGAGGGAGTGATAGAAATATAAAGATAGAGATAGGAAGTGATATATAGAGAGAGGGATGGAGGCGAGAGATATATAGGGATAGAGAGAGATGAGGAAATAATGAGATAAAGATAGAGGGAGATATGGAAGAAGAAATATGTATAGATATAGGGGCCAATGTAGGATCATGGGGGTCCAAACTAGGCCCTTAAGTGTCAATGAAAGTTCAAAAAAATAGAGTTAGGTAACTTGACATAAAAAATTGAAAAGGTTATAACATAATTTGAAAAATATGTAAGAATATAATTTTAAAAAAATTAAATTTATTTTCTAAGATACTAATATTTTTATGGAAAAAGTAAATCTATTTGGTGAAAATTTAAAATTTCAATGCAATAGTACTAGATTTTCAGTAAAAAAAATGAAAAATAGGTTTATGTCTAACCAACCTAAGTACAAGAAAAAAATAATATTTATTTTTAAATTTTTTAATATAATTAGAGGACACATGCTTGGACATGCCGCATTTTTTTTTGTATTTTTTTTGCAAGTAACTAATTAGTTATGAATTTTTTATTATAATTTTTTAAAAATATTAAAACTTGTTTGTTTGACCACCATAACTTGGTCAAAAATTTATGAAATTCAATTTTTTTTATCCTATAGTATCAGAAGCATAGAATGTGCCACATCTTTTGGATTAAAAAAATGTGAAATCATTTGAGAATTATAGATATTTTCCAATCAGCCTATCAATCAAGACTTTAGTCATAATACATGTAGAAAATTAATAATAATTATCTATTAAATTCAAAATAAGACATATCTTATATTGGTGGAAAGCTAACAATTTTCTAATAAACCCTTTTTAGCCATTTTTTGTCATATTGCCACTTTTTGGGCCCCCATGATCCTACACTCACCCATAGATAAATAGGAAAAGAGATATAGATATAAAGGCCTAGGAAGAGGGAGAGGGAGAGGGAGAGATATGAATGGGTAGAGAGAGGGAGACATGTCTAGAGATAGGGGAAGGAATTTAGAGGTAAAGGTGAAGATAGAGGGAGAGATAGTGAAAGGTAGAGGGAGAGATAAATATAGAGAAAAATAGGGAGACAAAGAAGAAGAGATAGATAGATATAGAGGGATAGGGAGAGATAGATAGAAACAAAGATGGTGGGAAAGAGAGATAGAGAAATATAGATATAAGAAAATATAGAGATAGGTAGAGGGGGAGAGAGAGAAAAAGAGACATATAGAGAGATAATGAACTATGAATCTACTTACAAAGATCCAAACATGATTGAAACAAAAAATTTGAATTAGGAAGATAATTAGGCTCCATTATCAATAGGCTCATGCTATGTTTATAGTAGGTAAAGAGGGAGAGAAAAATAGAGATATGGATAAAAGAGGGAGAGATAGAGGGAGAAGAAAGAGAGATAGACAAAGAGAGGGGCAAGGAGATAGAGATAGATAGGAAGATAGAGATAGAGATGGATATGGAGATGACGAAGTAGAGGGATATGGAGAGGAGAGGGAGAGATAAATAGATAAAGAAGAGAGGGATATATAGAGATGGAAGAGATAAATATATAGTCAGGGAGAGAATGGGAGATAATGGGAGAGAGAGAGAGAGACAGATAAAGATAGAGATAGGAAGTGATATATAGAGAGAGGTCTAGAAAGAAGGAGAGATATAGAAGTAGAGAGAGATGGAGATGTAATGAGAGAGATAGATAGCTCAATATATAGAAAGGGAGAGAGAGAGAGGGAGAGAGAAAGAGGGAGAGATATAGAAAAAGGGTGATATAAAGATATAGAGAGGGATAAGGAAAGATATAGAGAGATAGGGGGAGATAGAGAGAGATAGAGAGATAGGGGAGAGAGAGAGGTAGATAAATGTATGGATATAAAGACATAGAGATAAATATAGAGATAGAGATATAGAGTAGGAGAGATAGAGGGATAAGGAGATATGGAGGGAGAGATGGAGTGAATGAGAGAGAGAGGGAGAGGGAGAGAGGGAGAGGGAGAGATAGATCAATAGATAGAGAGGGAGAGAGGAAGATAAAAATTGATAAAGAGGGATGGGGAGAGAGATAGGTAGATAGAGGTATAGAGATATGGATACAAAGAGATAGAGAGGAGAAAGAGAGAGATATATAGAAATAGATATTTATAGATATATAGTAGGAGAGATGGAGTGAATAAGAGAGCGATAGCTCTGATAATGTGATATAGATACAGAGGGAAAGGGATAGGGAGATAAAGATAGAGGGGAAATAGTGAAAGATAAAGAATGTGACAAAGACAAGTAATAGAGAGAGGGAGAGATAGGGATATGAAGAGGGAGAGGTAGGGACAAAAAAGAGATATAGATATAACTTGAGAAAGATATAGGGGATGAGAGAGATAAATATATATAGAGGGAGATATGGAAGGTGGAAGAGGGAGAGGGAGAAATAGAGATAAAAATAGGAGGTGATATATATCAAGAGAGAGAGAGGGAGATGGAGTGAATAAGAGAGAAAGAGATAATGAGATATAGGTAAAGAGGGAGAGGAAGAGATGTGAAAGCGATATAGAGAGGGAGAGATATAGAGAGATATATACACAAAAAGAAGTGGAGATAGAGAAATAAAGATGGATATAGAGAGAGGGAGAGTGGAGAAACAGGGAGAGAAAGAGAGGGAGAGATAAATAAGGATAGATAGAGATCTAGATGGGAAGAGATAGAGATAAATATGGATATATATGGAAAGAGAAAGGGAGAGGGGAATATACATAGATAAATAAGGGGATAGGGAGGAGGTGAGGAAGGGAGAGATGGAATAGATAGAGAGGGGGATATAGATAGAGGGGGAGAGAAAGGGAGAGAAATAGGTAGATGAGGGAGAGATAGAGATAAGTAGTTGAGGGAGAGAGAGAGAGATGAGGGGGAGGGAGAGATATGTAGATGGGGGAGAGAAATGCATAGAGAGAGAGAGAGAAGAAGATGGAGGGAGAGGAGAGATAACTCAATTTATAGATAGGGAGAGGAAGAGGGAAAGAGCAAGAGATAAAAATAGAGGGTGATATAGAGAGATAGAGAGGGATATGGAAAGAGATACAAAGGTAGCCCAAGAAAGATAGAGAGAGAGGTAGAGAAAGATATGAATGAAAAAAATAGACAGTGAGAGAGATAGAGGGAGAAATAGAGATGAAGATATAAAGTGAGATGGAGGGAGAGATGAAGTGAGAAATAGAAAGAGAGAGGGAGAGGTAGAAAGAGAGGAGAGAAGGGGAGAGAGGGAGATATAACAATATATAATTATTAATTTAACATGTACTATATAAAATAGTAATTATTAATTATAATAATTTTATATTTATATGAAATAATTTTTATTATAGAATATAATATATATATAATATTATGTATAATAATAATATGATTATATTATATAGAATTTAATTTGTATTATTTGAAATATATATTATATATTATATTATATTTATTATACTATATAAAAATATATTAATTAGTAATTACAATAAATTTACATTTGTATTTAATAATTTTTATTATAGAAAAATATATAATAATATAATGTATATATCAAATATTATATGTAATAAAAAATATAACTATATTATATATAATTTTATATATATTATATTGAATATATATTATATATTAATTAGATAGTGTATTATATTTCTATTTATATTAAATGATTTTTATTATAGAATATAATATATAATAATATAATTATGCTGAAAACATTATACACTGAAAGCAACAAAGGAATATTCGTAAAATTTTTGAAGCTTCATTGAAAATGACAGGCAAGTGGAAGTATGTGCTGCTTAAGAATAACAAGCACATAAAATAATTTATTTTTTTCTATTTTAAAAAAATAGAAAAAATAGATTTCCCCTTTTCTTAGGCATAAAATGCTGGGCTGCTTCTTGATCTCTACATTTGCCTCCAACACTCGGATCCCTTGGATTTCAGAGCGGAGTGTGATTTCGTATGTCTTGATTACCATCTCGAAAACTGTTCCAATCCCCTTCCTTATTCGACTTGAAATCCCTATTTGCTCATCACACACCTCTTGTAATTGGACTCTCAAACTTTCCATTTTTAGCAATCACGCACAACTGTTCCTTAAAATATTGAGTTGTTAAGAACCCTTATAAATTTAGAAAATACAATTCAATATGCTTTCTAATTCTGATGGAATTGGTTTGGCCTGCGTCCTGATTATGAGGAATCAGTTGGACCTTGTTCCTATTTCTGAGGAGTTGGTTTGCACCACTACTTGCACAAAAATATGGTGGTAGGTAGGAATTGACAATAAGGTTAATTAGTTTAGGCACTTGTATTTGATAAGATTTCAACAACCTATAGAATAGATTTAATTCTAATCTCTTGTATGCTCACTTCCATGTACAAAGTATGCTTTCAGTGTCAAGCCACTGTTTATGAATTCCATAGAAAAAGGAACAAAAGCTATATTAATTTTGAAAATGGATAATACATTTATTAAAGGTAGAGAAATAATAGTTAAATTGCCCGAACATAAAACAAAAAACTAACAAAACAGATAAAAAATAATAAAACACAAACAACACGATGATAAATATGTTAACATCCCCCCTGTAATCTAAAGGGGTTAAAACTTATTATATTGAATTATAACTAAGAGCTACTATATTGTCTTCTACAAGGGTAGGGCATTCTATATTTGTGTAAAATTGATGTATTTTTTAACACAGTTCAGTATTTTTCAAGTTGTTAAAGGGGTTAAAACTTATTTTATTGAATTATAACTAAGAGCTACTATATTGTCTTCTACAAGGGTGGGGCATTCTATATTTGTGTAAAATTGATGTATTTTTTAACACAGTTTAGTATTTTTCAAGTTGTTAATTTATTGAGTTTTTTCCAAGTTGCAAATTCTTGGTCTAGCAAGTCCAATAATGTAGAAAATAATAATAATTAACCTTAGATTTAAGGATAAGATTAAAAATCGATGAGGGTCAATTCAAATTAGGGTTCAATTAGGGTTCTAAGATGAATCTTGGGGTCAATATGAGGTTCAAATTTGGTGTTAGCGTTAGGGTTACAATCGGGTTACAATTTAACTTTTTCATTGTTTCCATGTGACAAGCACATTATATAAGATCTAACCACATGTGACAACCACATGATATAATGTGGTTTTCACATGTGCTATATAACACACACATCACATGTTGCATGCTAAGGCCTATGAGTCAAGTATGCAAATATAGAGTCATGCTTATGCAACTGACGTGAACCTTTATATGCCAGACATGGTGCGCTTGAAGTAGACCGCATGTAAGTCCATAGCTGGAAATGCTCGATATTTACAATGTAAAAAGGAGCGAGCCGCATTGGCAAGAACAATAGAAGGAACAAATGTAGAAGGTGAAGGTTGGTTGAAGGATGATGAAACCTTCACTCATGCAATGGAGAGAATTTAGGATGTTAGGGCAGAAATTAAATGGTCAGAGAAAGTAGTGGCTTCTATCCAAGTAGATTTGAACAAGAATTTACCCCCTAACCATTCTGTACCAAGTGAAAATAGTTCTAATAATCCTCCTAAGAAACAAAAAAATGATGAGGAGCACCTACTAGTGCAACCTCCCTCCAAAATAATTGTCATAAGTTCCGATGAGTCCGAGGATGATACTCCGCTTGCACCATGAATAAGTGAAACACAACTTCTCTATGAAATGTATGCCTTGATGTGGCAATTTTTTTTGAAATGAACAGTTTTGACTAAATGGAATTCATCTTGCATTGGGAAATACTCATAGATTGCAATTGAAGCATGCTAAAACTATGTTCACATTGCAATCCTTTGCAAAAATTCTATGAATATTAATTAGCTTATAAAGCTTTCATAAAATGAGTACCACTACTACCATCTTTATCCCAAACTCACCAAACCCCTACATTTATGGAAATTTGATAACAAAAACTTTCTTACACTTCTCACTATAGTCTTGTTAGCTTTGAAAATTCTATTGGAAATCATATATTTAAGATTTATTAACTAACAATGATACTGATCTTATAACTTGTTACTTATGTTTTGAGTTTCATTTATTGCTAGATAATGGCCACCCAAAATGAATCTCCTTCCAGTGAACCAACAGTCCACCGGATAGAATCCCATGAAGAGTCAACAAATTCAAACACACGTGTGCCAAGTCCAATAGACAAGTTGTACATGTCAATTGAAGACCACTCAAAACAAATCATTACCGAACTCCACGATGCTGCACTGCTTGTAGGTGTAATAGAATGAAAAGAGATTGATGACATGGAGGACATTGCTCATAAATTACATGCAACATGCAAGAAAGTTGCAGGGTTCTTTGGTTTTTTAAGAGAAATTTATTGTGCGGAGCAATACGAGGAACCAAGAGTTGCAAAAAATGTGATTGAAAAATTTATTTCATACTTGTATCATAATTAGGTTAGGCACATATGAAGCATATAGAATGGCGTTCAATGCTTGGGTCACGCTTATGAATAATGTTTTTTCAATAATGGACATGTAGTCCACTCACATGAAAGTGTACTATTTATTCGATATTGCTAGCAAAAGTTTAAAAATTGTAGTTATCTTTTGAAGTTTATTGACTATTACAACCACTACTATGATCTCTATTTATAACTCACCAACCTCCTACAGTAAAAAAAAATTGATACAAAAAATTTGCTTGCACTTCTCTTTGAAAATTCAATTGAAATTCATACAAAAAAAAGCATACATATTTTGATAACCTGTTACTTATTTATGAGTTTCATTTATTGTTTAGATAATGGCTACCCACAATGAATCTCCTTTTAGCGAACCAACAGTTGAACAACTAGAAGCCCATATGGAGTCAACAAATTCAAACACACATGTGCCAAGTCCAATAGAGAAGTTGTATACGTCAATTGGAAACCACTCGAAACAAATCATTAGAGAATTCCATGATGCTGCATTGCTTGCATGTGGAATAGAACGACAAGAGATTGATGACATGGAAAACATTTCCCACAAATTACATGCAACATGCAAGAAAGTTGTAGAATTCTCCATTTTTTTAAGGGAACTTTATTATGCTGAGCAATACAAGGAACCAAGAGTTGCAAAAAGTGCTATTGATGAATTTATTTGGTACTTGTATCATAATTAGGGTAGGAAAATGTCAATCATCTAGATGTTTGTTCAATGTTTGGGTCACTTTTATGAGCAATATTTTGCGGTAGACTTTCATGTCTAGGTTCTACAAAAATCGTTCAGATGTTTTGTATGTAGATGGCAAGCATGAATCACTTGATTTAATGAACAATATTTTCATATTGAATTAAATATCAAATTTTACAAAAGACTATTCAGTTATTTTGGATATACATGACCTACATGATATATAAATATTCACAAAAGCACAAGAATGAGCCCATTTATTCAAGGACCAATTTCCAAAACACATCAAATCTTTCATTATATCTTCTTTGTCATGGAATCTATTCATGTAAGTATGCTTCATGTAAACTTCATATGTAATAGTCATGTCAATGTGTATTCTATGTACAAACTTACGATTGCAATGTTCTTTGATATTAAATAAAATTCATTAAAACAAAAAGTAGGTCCTAACCTTGGAAAAACATCAATCTAAGAAATCCAACTTCAATGATTTTCTAGATATGGTGCGACCAAGATTGAATTTTGAAATAGAGGAGCAAAGAAAATAGTATCAAAGGGACTATCGTAGAGAATATAGAAAACGACGATGGGAATAAATGAAAAATGTCATAGTAAAAGATGAAAGACATGAAGGTGTACAAGGAAACATACAAAACCCAAATGGAATCCTTCACGATGATTTAAAAAAAATTCAAACACAATTTCGACAGCAATTAGATAACTTGACAAAACTAGGCATGTGTTATATCTACCAAGAATGCTACCTAGGAATGAAATATTTTCACACCTCTCAAGGTGTAGTTTGTAATAGATGTCGTCAAGAGAAAGGGAACCATAGATTTTCAGCATCGAATAATATGGATCTTGGGCAACAACCAGAAGAACTTGCGAAATTAACACAAGTAGAAGAAATGTTGATTGCACGTGTTAGTCCAATATTACAAGTTACCCATGCAGTCGGTGGTCAATATAAATACAAAGGACACACAATAAGATTTCCACAAAATGTCAAATATGTTGCAAATGTTTTTCCACAAACAATAAGAGAGCTACCAATCATCATTGTTTGAAGAAGAGATCAACGTGGCACAAATTATAACTTCACAATAAATAGGGATCATGTGTATAAGGCATTAAAATACAAAGTAGACCATGACAAGTTTTATTCAAATGTCAAAATCAATGAAAATTCTCTCAATGATCTCATAGGAAATTTAGATGAAAATATATTCAACAAATTACAAATAGTGCATATGGGATTTGATTATGCTTCAAATGAAATTATATTTTCCGGTCCAATCATGGACATGGATCAAGGAAATATAATTGAGCGCACAACATCAATGGCTTCAAGAGCACCTAATCCTCGAAGAGAAATGGAATTGATTCAGGCATGGGTTAATAACCCTGCAACAAATTTAACAACATTGATTGATTGGCCACAAATAGGTTCATCTCCTATCAATGAATATGTGACTCCAGGATTACTTGATATGGCATTCCCAACATTGTTCCCTGATGGTAAATGTGATTGGTTAGAACCACGAATAAGAACAGTGCATCTGCATGAGTTTGTAAAGCATCTATTGTGTTATAGGGACCATCATTTTGGTTGACATCCAAGATTTTGATATTTTATGATGAACATGATAATGAGACACCGTGCACAACATTCATCAGCTGTATTTTCCAAAAGAAGCTTTCAAGACATGCCAATCACCATTAACGAATTGCGTCAACATATGGAAAACATGCCACAATCCCATCTAGCTGACAAGTTAATGTGATTTGGAACAACATTAAGGGGTACACGATCATACTGGACACAATGTCATGCAAAATTGATTGACATGCTTCATCAAATAGGCTCTCCTACAATTTTTTTCACTTTAAGTGCAGCAGATTTGTATTGGCCAGATTTGCATGCACTAATGCCAGGAACATCGCCAACTACACCATGAGAGGCTCAAATATGGAGAAAACAAAATTTTATTGACTATCCTCATATAGTCACACAGTACATGCATTTACGATATTCCATCTTCATAACATAAATACTAGAAAAAGGAATAAAAATTCAAGATTTTTGGTTTAGATATGAGTGGCAACATAGGGGCTCACCACATGTGCATGGATTCATTTGGATACACGATGCACCAAATATGGACAACTTGGATTGGTCAAATGAAGATCAATGAAAAAGAGTAGAAAGATACTTCCATGCAATTGTTCAAGCATGGAATCCTAGACATGATCAACATCAACAAAACATCCAGGCATGTACAAAATTTCAAAAAATATGCATATCGTATATGTCATAAATTATTTGTAGTTTAACAAATAACTAATCAATTTATTTGTCTATACAATTATAGGCATTCCAAAATTTTGCTCAACATCCATGTCTAAAAAATATAAGACAACTTGCAGAGATCAATACTGACCATGACTATGAAGAGGTACTAAATTATGTAGAAAGACACACGGTCTGTAGGGAGGGTGCATGCCTATGAAAAAAAAGAGGAATAATGGTTTGCAGGTAACAATTTCCATAAGTTAAAATACATGAATTCAAATCAACAATCATATGTTCCTAGACTAAGAAAAAACACTATGTATTCCTATTCATAATAGGTATAAAGTACCTTGGCCATTAAATATGGAGGAATCCAAATTATATGAAGACATAGAAGCAGGTGACAAAAAAATTGAAGCACCAAGGAATGATGACAGATTAAATTTACACAATCGTTACATATTGCAATTATGGAGAGAAAATATAGACTAGCAACCTATTCTTTCCAAACATGCTGTAATCAAATATATTGCAAAATATGCAACAAAAGCAGAAAAAAGTTCAGAAACATACCAATAGATGTTAATGCAACTTGCAAACATGGAAAATCCAGATGATTTGGTTGAAAAAGCATATAGAAGACTTCTGACTAAGACTATCATAGAAAGAGACATTGGAGCTCAAGAGGCATGCCACATGCTACTTGAACTTCCATTGGTAGAGAGTAGTAGGAGATTTATCAATCTAAATGTTTCACGCCAGGTCTTCAAACCTGTAAGTCTAAATGATGAACAAAATAATGAAGAACACACAATAACTTTCATCCAAGGATATAAACTAAGGCCTCTATCTATGGAAGATGTTACACTAATTGATGTAGCCAAAATGTGGATATATAATCCTAACAGAAGGAGAGATAACAAATGGGAGCCAAGAAAAAAAGCAGCCATTGTTAGAGTACGTCCTAAGTTTCTATCCATTCCTCCACGTGAGTCAGATAAATGGATTGATTTTTGTTATTTAGAATTATTGTTGTACAAACCTTTTCATGATTTCAATAGAGATATTGGTCACGATGATGATTCAATCAGACAAATTTGGGAGTCATTCCCTTATAACCCTTGGCATGTGCAACGAATAACAATTGAACAACATGATGAAAACAAAACTGATAATGAAATGGAAGACAATGACACTCTTCAAAGAAATACTACCGAGCATGAATGGGAAATACTATCAAGACTAAATCATGGTCAAACTATACAAGTTTTAGAAATAGATATGTTGGGTAGGAGAGATTTTGATAGACAAACATATTGGTGTAATGAATATCAAGGAGAAATCTATATGAATCAAGCAGTGAACTTCATCAGTGACATGAGAGAAAATGGATGCCTCATACAAAATGAAATACCACAACTCATGGACCACACAAGCCTCAGTGACAAACAAAATAAAGCACTGAACATAATCATGAAACACTACCATAATAATCAAAATTCAACACCCTTGATGATAATTCAAGGAACAATAGGGACAAGAAAGTCATATCTAATTGGTGCTATTACTCAAGCTATTAAAAATGTAGCATATCCTTGACCTTCTCCTCTTCTATTACTCACACCAACTGGAGTTGCAACATTCAACATAAGAGCATCCACCATTCATTCAAAACTCCGAATCCCAATCAAAGACTTTGCTCAATTGGAAGGATCGAGACTTGCAAGTTTTCAAGAAGAAATAACAAACACCAAGTACATTCTAATTGATGAAATGAGCTTCATTGGTCAAAACTTGCTACAAAACATTGATTCTCACCTCCGACAAGCATTCCCACAAAATGCAAATCAAAACTTTGGAGGTACATATAAATTTGATTATTCAAATTAATTATTTCATATGGGTATACAAAAATAAAATAAAATATGGTATTGACAATAATTGTTATCAATGTTCTACCAGGAATATCTATCATTTTTGTTGGAGATTTAGGTCAGTTACCTCTTGCTAACGATAGACCAGCATATGACAGCAACACACGAGCTAAGTTGCTATGGGAAGAATTCAAAATTGTGATTACTCTGGATAAAATATTCAGACAAGATGGAAAAAACATCAATCAACAAAGATTTCGTCAAATTTTAACAAATATGAGAGAAGCAAACCCCACAATAGATTATTGGAAATTGCTTACATGACAAGAACAACTAATACATTAGATGCAACAAGCAATCATGACTTCAACAATCAAGCGCATTTATTTTCCATAAATGAAAATGTTAATAAGCATAACAAGAAAATGTTATACTCATTGCAACATCCTATTGCACGTAGTGTTGCAATAAAATTAGGAAGTAGCAATGCATGAGAAGAATGGTCAAATGATGACCTAGATCTAGAATTATTGATATGTAAAAATGCGAGGGTTATGTTAACCTCAAATCTACTAATACATGCAGGCCTTGTCAATGGAGCTTTAGGATATATACAAAATATTGTATACAAACCTAGAACCGGTCCACCAAAACCACCAACATATGTAATGGTTGCATTTGATAGCTACTCAGGGATTGCATTTGATGAACATAACCCAAAAACAATTCTAATCACAACAATACAAAGGGGCAGAACAAGCCAAATCCCGTTAAGATTGGCTTGGGCATTGACAATTCACAAATCACAGGGTTTGACTCTATCAAAAGCTACTATTGATATAGGACCAAGAGAAAGAACAGGATTGACATTTGTAGTGATACCCGCATAAAATGCATTGAAGGCTTAAGGATTATGTCACCATTCACATATGACCATTATGAAAAAATGAAAAATGGTAGACAACTTTCCAAAAGAAAGGCTGAGGAAAATAGATTAAAAATATTGGAAGATACTTGATGTAACATGCTTACTTCAATGTTAATGCCATGAGTCTCAAATTCAAAAAAGAAATGTGTATGTTAATGCCATTGTTTTGGGCCATTTCAAAATCTATTCAATATGATTTTTCAAATAAGATGATGATGCAAGCATGGATCCAACCTACAATCCACATAAGCACCAAATTGTTTCAAAAAAGGAACCTAAATACTTGATGTAACATGCTTAATTTCTTCAATGTTTATGCCATGAGCCTCAAATTCAAAAAAGTAATATTTGTGTATCATCAAAAGTTTTCTACTATATGCAATTCGTCTGCTATATGAAAAAATAACAAACTATCAATGTTTCCAATTACTATTCCATTACTTTTTCCCAATTTGAAATCTATTGAATACAATTTCTCTTATATGATGATGATGCAGGCATGGATCCTATAAAAAATCAACATATGCACCCAATTGCTGCAAAAAATGAACCACATACAAGAACAATTCCAATTGCAACACTCAATCCATACCAAAATAGATGGTCAATAAAAGCAAGAGTTACTAGAAAGGGTCAACTTCGTCATTTTAACAATGCAAAAGGAGATGGCCAAGTGTTTACTCGTGACTTGGTTGATTCAGATGGTAGTGAAATAAGAGTAACATGTTTTAATGTAGTTGCAGAAATTTTTGATGAACACATTCAAATAGGGAAAGTGTTTCTCATCTCAAAAGGGAGACTCAAACCTGCACAAAAGAATTTCAACCAATTACACAATGCATGGGAAATATTCCTAGAAATGAATTCAACTGTTGAGTTGTGTTTGGAGGAGGATAGTTCTATACCAAAACAACAATTCCATTTTACATCAATAAGAGAAATTGAAAACATGAAAACCAATTCTTTAGTTGATATCATTGGTGTTGTTCTCTCAATCGACACACCAAACACAATATTAAAAAAAAATGCCAAACAAGTTCAAAAAAGAACACTTCGACTAAAAGACATGTCAGGCTGTATGGTGGAATTAACAATGTGGGGTGATATTTGCAATAAGGAAGGTCAAGTACTCCAAGAAATGTGCAATGTAGGAACTTCTCCCATTATTGCTATAAAAGCTACAAGAATTAGTGATTTTGGTGGAAAATCAGTGGGAACAATAACAACAACACAACTCTAGATAAATCCAGATCTTCCTGACTCACACAAATTGAGATTGTGGTTTGATACAGAAGGGAAGAATCTCCAACCTCATTTGATTACAAAGGAAATCTCATCTGCAATAGAAGAAAAAATGTTAATAAATATCTCACAAATACAGGATCACGAAATTGGAAACTCTGGTAAACCTTATTGGATACTAATAAAAGCTACCTTATCTTTTATTAAGCTAGACAATTTTTGTTATACAGCTTGCCCCTTAAAAATTGGAGATAGGCATTGCAAAAAAAAGGTCAACACAAACGAAAATGGTCAGTGGTATTGTGGAAGATGTGAACAAGCGTTCCCTAAATGTGATGATAAATATATACTTCAATGCAAAGTGCAAGACCATACATCATTCACTTGGATAACAACTTTTGAAGAAGCGGCATAAGAAATTATGGGTGTTACAGCAAAAGAATTGAACATTTTGAAGCATGAAGAACAAGATGATGTGAAGGTTGCACAAATTATACAAAAGGCCTTATTCAACAAATACATATTTAAAATTCAAGTCAAAAGAGAGACTTATAATGATGAATAGAGGACGAAATGCACAGTAATAAAATCAACAAAGTTTGATTATTCATCTGAGAGCAAAGCTTTAATGGATAAAATTGCAAAGCTATAAGTTTCATGACATTCAATTGCTTTAATGCATATAATGTTGACAATGTATTCAAACATTTCAAAAAAAAACAAAAAACAATCAATATATCTAAGTTAGTGAATGCCATTTTGACGTGATATTGTTCTTTGATGTTGTCAATACTAAATCAAATGAATGATGAAAATTCCTAATTGTACATTGATTCTTCTTAGTTGATTGTTGTAATATACAACTTGGGAAAATTTCAAATTTGAATGTATACTCTCATATATAGAGATTGAAATCAATAATGACAAAAAAAAACAAGGATTGTTGTTCAAATTCATATTCATTAAAATGTAACCATTATTTTACTTTTTACTATTTAAGAATTATTTAATTTTATTTATAATATAAATGACTAAAGATAACTCTCGACGCACATTACATATATTTTTTAAATATAGATATACTAGTATTATATAATATTTCTATACAACTAGTCATCTTGGAAATGGTTTTTCTCTCCATCGAAAGTGACTTCAAAATATTTTTAATTCTTTATTTGTTTGTTGTGGAATATCAAATAGATGAAAATAACACACCTTTTAATTATCGCTTGCTTGTAAATGACTGTTCTTTTCTCAGCTCGAGTACATCGCGTTCGAATCACATACTCTCAATGATTGACGTTAAAAGCGGCGAACAAAAACTCGAAAAAACGGTGGTGAAATCGGACGGCGAGTAATTTTTCTAAATATTGAGAGACCATGCATAAGCTTTATCAAACCATTTCAGAAGGTAATGTGCATGAACGTTTGGAATGCTCTAAGTATATGATAACAAGATAACTCTAAGTCTTTTTATATAAATAAAAGTAGATAAGTAATTTTTTTAAAAAATGCACGAGTTATATGTTCTTTTTGAACTAAAAAAATACAAAACACTAGCCCTATACTGGCCACGTGTAAATCGGTAAAAATCTGATTAGGCATGCAGCTCGGAGTCTTGTTAAGAAATTGTTTATATTTTAAGGCTCTTCTTTTCTTTATGAGCAACATTCTCTGTTGAGTTTTTATTTGCAGAATTTTAGGGAAAATTTCTTGGCATTTCTATCGCTATTTAACGTTGAAGGAACTTCTCACAGAAAGGGAGAGATTGCAGAAAGAATTAGTTTCTGCTAAAAATCAGTATTTGCGTCAAATGGCTGAACGTCAGCAGTTGATGCAAAGCTCTCATCATCTGTCACAGAACAGTCCTCCTGCTTATGTACCACCTCCTCATTACTATCCGATGTCTCAGGCATCTCCTCATTACTATCATGATGCTGGAATACAAGAAGGTATTTTTTCTTCCTTGTCTGAGATTAGGTTTTCTGTACTTTTTCTTCCTCGTCTGAGATTAGGTTTTCTGTATTTTTCTTCCTTGTTTGAAATTAGGTTTTCTGTACTTTTTCTTCCTTGTCTGAGATTAGGTTTTCTTGTCTGAATTATATACATTTTTTTTTGAATTTTAAATTATGATTTAAATAGTGAGAATATTATAAATTTTAATAATTAAAATATCCATTTTCTCACAAAAGTATTGTTCTTTCTATGAAGATCTCTTTCTTTTTTTTTAAGCATTAGATTTACTATGAGATCCCCATTCCTCTTCCTCACCGTGCTCATCTTGCTCATTGTTTGATGGTTCTTGGTATTTCTGTTTTCAGCTTAGATTTTGAGTTATGATTTCATTTCATGGGGTAAAATGTTAACAATGTATAATATAAAAATATATATCATTATGATATCTTACCTTTATTTATTGATAAAATATTTTGGAAATTAGTTAAAAAAATTTAAATCAAGTTACTCATAATAAAAAATAAATATTTTTGTATAATATAAAAAATGAACCATATTACTTATAAGTTATAGTGTAGTTTGTCTTGATTATATGTTATTATAAATTTATAATGTTTTAAAATAAATAAGATATTAGTTGCTATAAATATATTATTGTGGTAGTGAAAAGAAGATATGAAAGAATCTTATTTTATATTAGAATTTTATTTTTAAGAAGGTTTCTCTCTTCAAATTAAAAAAAAAACAAAAAATAAAAAATAAAGAAAAGATGATGAAGATGAGAAGTAGAATTGTTATTGTCAAGTTTTAAAGCTTAAACATAAAATAGATGAACTAAAATTACTACTACAATCAAGGAAGTTTCTAAAACTAATATATTAAAAATTAAAAAATATTCACAATAATCATGTCCTAAGAATTTAAACCATTCTAAAAAATAAAAAATCGTTCAATTTCAACAATAGTCTTGCGTTTTATATTTCCCTAACAAAAAATATAACAAGTTAAAGTTGTACAATCTAACAAATTTTAAAACTATAAAATATATCTTATTAAAATCAAAAGAGAGTTTGTAGGCCATCAATTTCTAGGTTTGGATAAGGTGTATTTTTTTTTGTTAAAGCCCAATGATATTTAAGTTGGTGTGTCATTTTATTTGAGACACAAGTTCATGATGTTTGAGTTGAATGCATGATGTTTAAGTTGATGTGTGTTTGTGCTTTATGTTTAAGTTGAATGTGTGATCTAAAATATATTCTTTTGACTACAAACATACATAATATATAAGCACAACCATCACAACTAAATTTAATTATCACAGATAGTGTGTGATGTTTAAGTTGAATGTATGACATTTGATACATTTAAATTAAGATTACAAAATGCATAATATTGAAGTTCTTAAAAATTCATGATTTTTTACAGACTTTCTTTTATATATAACATATTAAGTATTCATCCTCTCTTTTTGTTTGAGATAAAGTATTCTAAAATAAAATATTATCTTTTTAATTATAAATGTGCATGATATTTACAACAAATTTTATGTAATTTTTTTAAAAATTATAAATATGTAATAATCTAAATGTAGATGGTTTGTGTAATTTATTTTCTTACCTAGAAATATATAATGCTTAAATCTATCATTTAAGTTATATATATAATATATTGGATATTATTTTATGTAATGTGCCTCTTAGAACTTAATATCAACTTGGTTGCTTACACTTAAAGTGATTAGGTTATAATTTAATGATTTTCTACTTGAAAACTATTGTAGATGCTACAAATTCCATTGTATGTGGGCTCTCTGGAGTTTATAGCATTGGAGGAGCACATCAAGAAGAGGTGATGGTCCCTTCAAATCAATTGTGTAGCACTATTGATACCCTGTCACTGACAACAATGGTGGCCGAAGAACTAAGCCACCAGTACCCCATCCAAAATATGATTCGTTTCTTTCAAATGGATATATCTTATTTGTTTTTTCATCCATTATACTATTGAGAGATTTATCTTCTCAGCATAGTCTTTAGATTGTAGATGAATTAAATGGATTCTTGTCATCCGAGGTTATTCTTAGGAAAGAAACTACACGCATAGTTATTTTTTTAAGACTACCAATAATTTCATAGTGAAAATTTTAGCTATAGAAACCAAGTATCATTGATTGTAAGCATTTGAAAGGAATTTATCATGGAAAGTAACCATTGAATTGAGTGATTTTTTTTACCTACCTTAAGCTAATGATGAGAATTTTTATATGGAGATTTCATTGTGTAAGAGAAAAGTCATGCCCTCACATAAAAACTTATGTTATTGAATTAAATAAAGTCTAGATTCAAGAGATATTTGAGTTATATAAATAGTAGAATAAAAAAATACTAATAAATGTATGTCTTGAGATTTAGAGAAAAGGATATAAAAAATATTGCGATAGATGTTAAATGCTTGATGTTAAATCTAAAATGAGTAGCTTTAGATGATGGTGGCCCAAAAAAATTAGAAATGTATGAGTCATTAGGTTAAATTTTCATCATAAAATTGGTCTATTTTGATTACATGTTACATAATTAATCTATTACATATAAATTTGATTTGGTAGTTTGTGAATTTATGATACTTTTAAAATGGATCTTTGTCTTATGCTTGAACTTACAAATAAGGCCTATAAATTAGAAATTGGTGGTGATGACACAACTTTGACAATATTAATATTGTTGGCATACCTTTGATGAGCTTTCTTAAGTTAGGACCATGTTCTCCTTAGTCAAATTCTTATTTTTGAGCTGGAAATACTTGATAATAGATTAGAAGAGATGTAACGAATACAAAAAGAATTGTCCTAAGTGAGGGTTATGAAATATTAAGCTTGGAATGTGAAACTTTAGATTTCATAATGTAACAAGAGGAATACTAATGTCTAGTGTGCAACTAGGGTTTACAAATGGTAGCATAAATCTATGAAAAAAGAAAAAGTGATTTGTAAAGTTGTTAAATCTACATATGGATATCTCTATAATTTAGAAGTGATGGTTAAGGAAGGGGTCCTATGTATCATTGATAGACTAAATCTCTTTCATACTTATTTCTTGGCACATGTCATTGACACAATATATATTTTTCTAAGTATTTCCCTATACTACACATTGTTATCTTTCATGTACCTTAAGATCTCTCATTCAAGACCATGTATTTAGAGAGAATTAGATTCTTCCATATATTAATGGGTGTATTGGAATGTCAAGTATATAAAAATGTTTAATATATTGGATTGTTCATATATAAAAAAGGATACCTTTTGGAGAGATAAGGAACCCTCGTATTAGAAAATGACTTTAAATGCTTAAAAAACCATGATTCCCAACTCTAACTAGGGATTAATAAGGAAAATTTTGCATATAGAAAATATTGCTCTTCCATGTATGGATTGTCCATCTTCACAAATATAAATGATGAAGAATTTCAAACTTTCAACATCAATAAATATGTATTTTTAAAAATTTATATTAATTTAGCAACATTCAATCACTTCCCCTCCAGCATCTACCAATCTTCCACCAACTTAGCAACATTCCATTGTCTTATATACCTTAAACATGGAATTTTTTAGTATCACACATATGAAGAAATAGTGAATGGAGTTAGTTAAAAAATTATTTATATACCTTATTTCTCCCTACTGATTTACAAGATTGATGTCACAAACATCATTGATGCAACTTTATTAGGTATTAAATTTAGTCATTCATTATGATAACACTAAGTAAATGTGAATTAAATACACTACTTATACCAAACATTTAAAGTGTAACAAAATATTGACTTTTATCATTTAAAACAAGTACACTACTCTAAAAATATTCATTAAATACATGAGAGAGATTCACCCCATAATTTTATTCATTTTAACTTTAATATCTAAAAGATTAAAATTTAAGTTAAAAAATAAATTTAAACTTTTAACTTTCAAAAAATACTTTAAAAAGTCAAATAAGAAAATGATTAAAAAATTATATTTAACTTTTTGATTGACATTAAAATGTAAAATAAAATTTAAAATATTGTAATTAAATCAAATGAAATTATAATTAAATAAAAAGATTAATTGTAAACTATAAAATAAAATTCCTTAAAATAAAAACTTAAATTAATTTAAAACAAAATTATAATTAAATAAAAATTAAATTATAAATATAAAAAATTAAATTAATTTAAATTATATTTAGATGAAGTAACTCAACATGATAACATTATTCATAGATATGAATTAGATACACTATTTATATGGAGATATTATTTTTTTACATTATAAAAATGTAATAAAATGACTTTTACTAATTAATAAAATACATTGCTCAAAAACCAGTTTTAATATTACATGAAAGTGATTAATCCTTAATTTTAGTTTTTAAATTTAAGATGTAAAAGTAATCAACATATGGCGGACTACCTCCAAAAAGAGGTAGATTTTACAAAAAACCTTAATAAGGAAGGGGAAATCCTTGGAAGAGAGATTGAGAAGATCAGGGAAGCTCTAAAAACCATGATAGAACACAACCACATAATTGCTAAAAATAACGCTACTGTCTTGAGAGCTTTGGTGGAAAAAATGGACAACACTCAGCAGGGACTTTTGATTGTGGATCTGGACGCTGAGAAGAACAGAGACAAAGCAGAGGATTTGGGCCCTTCAAAGAGAACCAGGGCTAACATGAAGAAAAGATAGGATACAATGCCGATGGAGACCCAGGATTTGGACATCCTAGAAATGGAAGTGGTAGAGACCTTAAAGTCTTTGGATTAGGTTTGGTTGTGTTTCAACTGTCGTTGGTCTTTTGCTTTCCTTTTGCTAGTTTTTGCAGATGGCTACTGGTCTTTTCTAATCATCTTTAGTTGCAGCTTGTCTTTTCGTGGACTTTTACTTGATATATATTTTTTGGTTTGTAAAATTTTTGGTTTCGGGTCCCTGTAAAACCCATTTGTCCCTCAATCAAAAACATATTTTATTTTGGAAAATATCTGAAGTAAAATAAAATGAACTTTAAACTAAAATTTTAACTAACTCAAACTAAATCTTAATTAAAAAAATCTCCACTCAATTATTATTTTATCTTTAAGTCATATGACCACGTGTATGAGATTTGACCATTCTTTGAATCAAGAGATCAATAAATAATTGTATTCTAGATAGTAAATCATCATTTCAAGCCAACATAAAAAAGTACGAATAAGAGTATAACCATTGTGATGTAGGAAAAGGGGATCTAGGGTCTAAATCACACCTCCTCCTATACCACAATGAAAGACATATCATTGATCTCAAATATCCACTTGTCTTGTAGCATCAATGGAAGAGTCAAAATGGTGGATCAAGGTTTTATTTCTTTGTTTGGGGGATGATTTGATATTGATTAATTGACTATTGATCAAGACACAATTTGATAGTATAAAGATGCACCTAGGTTAATTGTGAAAATACAACAAATTGTTATTATTTTAGGAAAAAATAGAACTGAGAGCCAAAAATAGAGTTCAAAAGAGAAGAGTGCAGACACAAAGGAACTTTTCATATAAATTTGAGCTGTCATATAGGGACTTTCATAAGTCAAACCCAATTTTGGTATTTTTACCTCCACAACAACCATGATGATGCAAAATAGAGCTTACCCTCAATCAATAAAAGATTAAATTATAAACAAGTGACAAATTGAAAATTGCTACAACTTACCACTTAGATCTACATTCCTTAATGGATTGAAGTCACTATACTCATCAACTTCAAGGAGAATTAGAAGATTGATTTTTTAGTCCTACAAGTGTTAGTGCTCACAAAACAAATGGAAATAAAAAATGAATGAACTCACATAATAACTTGATGTGTTGATAACATGATGCTTGACTAAAATAATACTATAATAATTTTGCTAAATCTTCTCTTGACTACTTTTAGGGTTCTCCTTTGTGATCTCAATTTCCTTAGGATTGTTCTATGATTTCTTATGATTTCAAATGATGAAAAAGACTTATATTTATATGCAATTATTTAATTTCCTACAAATTGATTACTGAGAGATGACAAATGATTTTGAATTTCTAAATGTTAAAATGCCAACACTAAGATATTTGAATTCGGGTCAAAATGGGTTAAACAAGAGCTCTAGTGCCCTAGTCTAGACCTATTTTGGGGATTTTAGTATCGGTAAATAAATATTAAATTACTTCCTAATTCAATTTTTATTTATAAATATTATGATAAATGCGAGAATTAAAAGCATAATTAGGTCCAAGCACATAAGGGGGAGCTAAACCTAGTCTGAAATTGTCAAGGGTGACAATTTACGACACTATGTTTAGTTCCCACTTTAGTGAAAGTATGAACTCAAACTCATACTTGTGCACTAAAGTATGTTGGACAAACTCAAATACTGAGAGAGGGGTGATGAATCAGTATCTATAAAACTTTAAACCCTTTAGATCTTAAAAACTTTAGCAATACTCAAATTTAGACTTATAACAATATTAACAACTTATAAATAGATGAAAAATACTTAATCAAATCAGTAGCAATGAACGATAAGGAAATGAACACACATGCATGAGATAACACCATATTTATGTGGAAAAACCAAGAAGGGAAAAACCATGGTGAGAGTTAACTCATAATATATGAAGCTCACTTCTTACAAATATTACAAATTATTTTAAGGCTCACTACCTTAAGACATGCAAGATAAGGCACACAACCTTAGGGATAGATACAAAAAGGACTTGCAAGCTAAATCACATGACTTCAGGGAAAGATAAAAAAACCTGATGAGACTCACTATATGAAACTAGGATACATGAAGATTTAGTATTACAACATTTGTCAATAATACACTCTATTGACTAAGGTGTTGAAGTACATTTGATATATCTTTCACACTTTTGCACTACTTCTACATTATTATTAATTCATTCCACATTCTCACACATTGAAACTAATTTTTTCTTCAACTTATATCCTCCACACCATCACAAAAAATTAATTAGGTTGGACAAAATAAGGAATAAGCAATGATTTAAATAAATCGATCACAAAACATAAATGCAATGAACATAGTACTATCCAAGAGATAGAGAGGATCAAATTTTTTATTATGTCTTCCAATGTGATCCCAAACATCACACACTAACACACAACATCCCAAGTTGGCAACAAGGAAATGTGTAGAAGAAACATGTAACACATTACTAGTCAGCCCAAAAACGTAACTTCCAATTAGTCAAGACCCAAATATACCTTAATGCAACCATAATTGTTGGTGCATGCCCCCAAGCACATAGTGTAAGAAAGAAAACAACCCTATCATTCAGACATCCAAAAGTTTCTAAAAAACCAACTCAAAACAATTTGTGGCCCCAATGAGATTAAACATTAATCTATGGACCATAGAGAGATGTTCCAATATCATCAAACAATACTTCCAAATACATCTTTCACACTATAGTGTGCAATAAAAAACCATCATAAACCAAACAAAAATAGAATACTTCATTCTAAAAATCTAGAAGACACAAAAATGAGATAGAACAATCACAAATACACTTATGATAAACATCATTACTTGAAAGCTAAATTGAGACACTCCAAAAACATTGAGAGAACATCCAACAAGACATGAGAGAAAAAATAATAATGCAGAGAAATGTAGAGAATTTTCTAGACGAGTCCAGATAGGCAATCAAATTTCCAACCTACAACAATTATCAGAAACCTCCTCAGCAATACAGGTGACCTAAAAGATATGAGTGCAACATCTAGAGAGCATAGACACTGAATCCTAAATTGCAAGACCACATCTTCAAAAGCGGAGGAATGCGAAGAATTCTCCTGAACAGTCTTCAAACAAACTTCCCACAACAGAAACCTTCACAAACATTTAGAGACTAGAACATCCTTGCAGCAACACATACTTCCTTAGACAAAAAAGAGAGCGCATATAACATACTAGAGACCATCACAACATCTCCCCCAAATTAGCATTACTTCTAATCCTCATCTTAATACTTCTAATTCTCATCTTAATGCTTCTAATCCTTATCTTAATATATCATTATGATACCGTAATTTCTAATAGAAAACATCCTCAATACTACTTCAATTGACATCAAACAAGGTATGACATCTAACCATGTACATCAAAAATATCAATGATAAGAATGTTAACATATTTGAAATAATCTCATCAACATGGGTATCAATGACATCCCAAAGTGAGTGTTGACATCAATGTGCAATAATCTACCCCTTTGGCATTGATGGAAACACACATTTTTCCCCCTTTGACATCAAGGACAATGGGCCAAGGTCTTCATTTGAAACAACACATTCTCCACCAGCATATGCACATGCTTAATAATTGCACATCTTCGTGAAGCTTCCCCTATCAATAGCAATTGAATAACTACCTACTCCTCTTGAGATGTAGCACACATCAATCCAAGATAAAATTATATGACATGAATATCTCCCCCTCGATAGATGTACCATCTATGCATCTATCTAGAAAAAGGAGGGGCAATAACCCCTAACTTCTATCAGAGATACTCAAAAGTATCATTTGAAAGTGCCTTAGTGAAAATATCTTTAATTTGATCCTTAGTAGGCACATCCTCCAATATAAATTCTTTCTCTTCAACCTTCTCTCTTAGAAAGTGATACCAAATAGAAATATGTTTGGTCCTTGAATGCATCACCATATTCTTGAATTTTTTTATTGCACTAGTATTATCACATAGTATGGGAATGGGTTCAGTGTACACTACCTTTATATCCTTAAATTTCTTCTTGCAACAAGATGTTACAACAATATACCAAGCTTCTATTATGTATAAAGACATCGAGTCTTGCTTCTTACTAAACCAAAAGACCAATCTATCTGCTAAGAGGAATGCACTTTCATTGGTACTTCTTTGGGCATCTACACATCCTACCCAATCAACATTAGTATACACACTCAAATAAAATTTATCATCCTTTTTATATCACAAACCATAATCTAGAGTTCCCTTCAAATATCTAAATATTCTTTTTATTTCCTTCTCATGAGTTTTCTTAGGATTAGCTTGATATTTGGAAACCAAACATATTGCATGCACATAATATTAGGTCTAGAAGCAATCAAATACAATAATCCTCTAATCATAGAGCTATAAAGAGTGATAAACCTCAAGTGACTCATCATTCTTGCTCAAGTGACAATTGGTAACCATAGGAGTACTTACTGGTTTGTAATCCTCCATGCCAAATTTCTTCAACATATCTTTAACATACTTATCTTGAGAAATGAAGATATCGTTATCTAGTTGAACAATTTGAAGCCCAAGGAAGAAAGAAAACTCACCAATCATGGACATCTCAAACTCTTTTTGCATATTTTCTTCAAACCTCTTACACATTTTATCATCTCCACCAAAGATGATGTCATCAATGTATATAACCACTATCAAAATCTTGTCTTCCTCTACCTTAATATAAAGATTACTATCTACAGTACCTTTCTTGAAACCTTGCTAAAGTAAGTACTTATCCGGCCAAGCATAATAATCTCTAGGGGCTTTCTTGAGTCCATACAAAGATTTATTGAGTCTGCACACCATGTCTAGATCTTCTAATAGTTGGAAACCATCTAATTTCTCAATATAGACTTCTTCATGTAAATCACTAAAATGAAGAAAAATAAG